>CM055404.1:68438461-68484033 GCA_029228625.1 Pseudolycoriella hygida | reverse complement strand
ACACCTTCCACTATGTTCCTAACCCGGTCAACAAGTACACCCGTGTACACCTTACCTACCACGCTCACGAGCGATATCCCCCTGTAGTTACTGCAAACCTTACGGTTGCCCTTCTTATAAATTGGAGCAATAACACCGAAGCTCCAGTCAGCAGGTACTGTTGAAGACCTCATGGCCAAATTGAAAATCCTACAAAGCCATTGGATCCCATCTGATCCGCTATACTTAATAAATTCCGTCCTAATTTCATCCACCCCTGCGGATTTTCCTTCCCTTAATCTGCCGACCTTTCGGGACACCTCATCCAGTGTAATTTCCTCCTCCACCTCCGAGCTAGGACCTGCCTCCCTCCCATTTTCTTCTACCTGATTGATAGATGTAAATAAATCCTTAAAGTAATGCCGCCAAGTCTTCAAGACTTCACCCCTATCTGTAATTAACTCGCCGTCTTTATCTAAAATACTACTACATCCCTCTTTCACGCCACCGCGCCTAATGTCCTTAATCATCGACCAAAATTTCTTACCCCTGCCTTGACCTTACAATGAACTGGTATCGTTAAATTTGGAAAAGGTTCTGGATTATTATAATGATAACTAGCATAACATACGTGATGAGTGGACTTTGTTCGGCATAAATGCACATTGCAGTTATCTGAATACGACTAACAATAGGATGGAAAGCTTGAATCAAAAATTGAAGTTAGTTGGGGTCAGGAATGCAAATTTGCAAACATTTTTCGAGAACCTGTCGATCACCATTTCCAACAACAGTTCCGAGAAAGATCTCAAGTCATTAAGAGGAACAATGCGCAAGTCGAGGCAAACTTTTGAAGATGAAGTTTTGATTTCGTAAGTAAAAACATGTTTAATGTCAATCTTGGAATAAGAAGTTCTCTTTCATTTCACAAACATGTAATTGCAGGGCACCCACTCCTCCTGAATTTCTCCTGATTTCTAAAAAATCTCCGTATTTCTGCCGAATCTCCTGTTGGCTTATGGGTTTACTACCACGTTTGTTACATTGCGAATTCGAGACTGTGGGTAAAGGGGAAACTTCTTTTGTTGCCTCTAGATGCCAAATCAGCAAAAAAATGTCCGTCTGTCTGTCTGTCACGACGATAACTTGACCGATTTTCAAAAACTTTTTTTCCTGAAAAGAGTCAAAATGTGGGTTCAAGTTCGAAGACGGGCAAAATCAGTCGAAAAGTTCCGGAGATATGGTGGTGTCCAAAAACATGGATTTTCGAGGGTCGGTGAAACTTTTTCGCCAATATCACGACAAGTAGAGCACGGAAATCGTTCATCTTGGCGTCAAATGAAAGAATTTGATGTCATAACAATGGGAAAAATTTGTGGTGAAAATCGGTTCAGGGGTTTGGGCACTGGGACCCACGGAATGGACAAAATTCTTTTTCTGAACCATATACCATAGGAGAGGGTCTCCGTCAATATTTGGTTAACTATGAAACATAGAAACTTACTTCCAAAGACAAATTTGTAGAGAATAAAATTTTAGCGAATATATTTACAATGACATCCTTTTTACTTCAACAGGTACAGTAATTTCTTAACGCCGTTTGCTTTCAAAAAAGTCAAAATTCAATACGAGATCAAAGAGAAGGATAACTTCTCGTCAATTGATGCAAACAGCGCAACAGTGAACAACAAAAACTACGATCGAGTGACACCTACACAGTGTTCGTGCATTTTTTTCTCGTCAATGAAATTACCCTGTAGACACATTTCGTTTACAATGAAATGGATCCGTTCGTACCGGAATTATGTGCCAACAGGTGGACCATAAGCAACTACAAGAATGCTCATCCTGCACTGACGTCACATATCACAATCAACAGCACGAAACCAACATACGTCCAGGTTCGCGATGAAAGTCGAATCGATCAGTTCCGAAGAAGTCATACAATAACCAAAGAATTAAGAGATCTTTCCATAAACTTAATGCCAAGCGTTCGTAACCACTTCATGCACAAACTACAAGAAATGAAGAACGACATGATAAGTGCATCGTCTAAACCTATTAGTGTATCTGAAAGGTGTACCGGTAAACTTTTCTGTGAAGATGATCAAGAGACGAGTGTAACAACTACAGAAGAAATATTGCCGTTGGACTTGTCAATAAAACGTGAAGCCGTTCAATCGATTGCTATGTTGCAGTCGAATGTTGAAGAACTGGAAGAATCGGTCGATACGCAGTCGAACAAGGAAAATATTCAACAAAAAGAAATGACGACGTTCACCAGTAGTTCGCAGCTATCAATCGTATCGAGCATTGGAAATATACAAGCACCTAACAAAATCAATCCTGTTGGGCTATAACGTTACCTCCGCTGGCTCGACACGGATTACGGCAAGTTACTCGGCGTTTTGAAGGAAGACTTACCGCTTTGAATAAAATGAAATAAAATAAACGCGTGTTTCACGGTCTCACACTTCATTTATTCTAACATCATTTCATCAATTTCAAAAAAAAAACTTATGACTATATCCGAACCATTGCCATGTCACACAGACGATGGTTCAAGATAATAATAATACTAGTGAAGAACCAACACACGGTTGGTGTTTCACTGATAATAAATTTAAATAGATTCAATTTTGCGCAAAATAAAATAAATAATTAGACGAACCGTTGGAGCTCATATGTACCATGCGAATGCCACCTCTCTCCAGCGTGATGAATGGGATGGTTGATGACGCAATTTATATAATCAATAAGTTAGCAAAAGAATTAGAGATTTACACAATTTTTCTATAATCACAATATTGCCCTTTGCGGACGATATTTATTAGGTACGACGACCTTCTTCTAAACACTGCACAATTTCTTTGTTACCGAATCCGTCCGTCTTTGACCTGGACATAGATTCTTGTTGAAGACAATATTTATCTTTCTATTATATATTTCCGAAGCCCGTACGCGTGTACTTTAATTATGATTTGATTTCACTGATGCAAATTTACAACTAAAACACTAACTCCTCTCGTGGGAGTGATTAAATTTGCAACACTTTAGAAAATAATTTTGTTCATGGTACTTCTTTCGACTATCTTGTTCGATTTCAATGATTAACTGTCGAATCAAGAATGGGTAGCGTCCTTTGACGATACTTCTATTTATTATGGTGCAAAGCGCGCGAATTCCAAATCGAAGATCTCGAATAAACTTAACGATGATTTTTAGCATCGCATTACAGGGTGTCACTTATTCCTAATTTATTCTAATCTAATTTTATGGACATTGTTTCTTAAACTTAATTGATTGTGTGAGCCGTGTATTTCTTTTTGTTACTTTAGGTAGGGGAAAGATTCGAAGATCGGATTTTCTTATTTTATCCGACATTCGTGTATCGGAAAACCCCTCCTTTTAATTTCTTATCTACGTTACAAATGTTATGACTATGTTTTGTTTACATTTTTTTTTATGACCGTGATACATGTTTTGTTCTATATTTTATGGCAAAGCAGCGGTTCCTTATTCGCGATATTTTCTTTTTTTTTTACGTGGCTGTAGTATACTAAGAGTTGCAACGAGTTCGCGGCAGCGGATTCGTTACAAACCCCTAGACATGAGCTAGAATAATTCAAACTGAGAATATCGAATTTTTGAAGTATTCTTTCGTTATTCGATTTACTATTCCTTTATGGTTCAAGGGACTTGATGGTGAAATTAGAAATAAAAAAATAAGTAAAATTAATTAAGAAAATTGCTGATCAAACGAACATAGACTAAAGTCCTTGCTACCCGAGATACGCTTTCTCACTGCCTACTCCGTACGGCTCAACGCGGTCAGCGATTACGGATGAGGAAGCTATTTCCCGGTACCCCTTTCACAGTGTACAGGAGCGATCTCGCGCTTCACTGGAAGGCTTTTCATCCCGATCTCGTTGATTAGTGTGCATTGAAATTTACTCGCAGTGGATATAATTCGTATTCGTTTGACTTATCTAATTTTCTTCCCTTTCCCAAGATTGACAAGACTCGGAATTGGATTTAAGAGTTGATCTTTACTTTCACCTGCCAATTTTTCTTCTGATTGAACCTCTCCTCACGAATATGGATGCTCAGACATCGATGACGTTTCAATCGGTAGGATCAATAAAATTAAAATTCCGTTCTTAATGGAGGATCAGAGTACTAAGGATTTGGATCAATCACTCCTCATTTTTCTCTTAGCCTGTAACCCTTGGCTTTGAGAAGAATGAAGTTGACGCTGAAACCTGAGATACATCATCCATTAAGCTTTTCGTGATTGATGCAAACTTTTAAAATCGATTCGTAGTCAAGTTAAATAAATTTTCTCATTACTCCTAGGACCATTAGGGCTCAGCCTGGCGCGAAGTTTTAGATTTGAAGATCTATTTAAAAAAATCTATTTGCGACCAGTATTACTGATTCACGTTATCTTAAGTTATCCACAAGTGATTTGGAGAACATGGTGCGACCCTTAAGCCTTTCCCAAGAGAAATCAACCTTTTATCCGCGACAAAGAAGAATCCCCTTTTCTCTTCCCTTGTCCGGAGCAAGATTAAAAATTTTGGTCCCTTGAAAAATTCTCTCTATTTAACTCAGCTTAACTCAACTTAACCTAACTTATCCTAAGTCGACTATAGAGCACTTACTTAACTTAATCCTAAACTTAAGCTAATTTTGACTTAACCTAATTCTTTATGTTTTCT
Organism: Pseudolycoriella hygida; assembly: GCA_029228625.1. Classification (NCBI taxonomy): domain Eukaryota; kingdom Metazoa; phylum Arthropoda; class Insecta; order Diptera; family Sciaridae; genus Pseudolycoriella; species Pseudolycoriella hygida. Next base: position 68,479,333 of record CM055404.1, on the reverse strand, counting down.
ATCTTAACCTACGGGGTGAATTGATTTGTTTATTCACGGGCTACTGAGACTAGCATGTGGTGTGCTCTATCAGACTGTCGTTCATTCTAATGAATGAAGAAACAAATGAAGTCTGGACCGATTTTTGTATTGATTTCTTTTGTAATGTGAATCAGAGGATGCTGATCTCATTGTTGAGGATTCGGTATCTGTATTCCTCTGCATAGCTTTTTTTTATGACGCATCTACTATGGTTTAGGTTCCGAAATGGAATATTTAGTCTGGTCCTTGTCAGGGAACCTGCGTAGCTATTTTTTTTTTATGTCAAATCTACTATGGTTTGATTAACTAACCCACATGAGGACAAATATCCTGGACATGATATTTCCTCTCTTCTCCATCTTTCTCAAGGGAAACTGTATAAACAATAGGGGATAATTTGGTGACAATTTTCCCGGACTCATACAACGGCGCTAATTTCTGGCAAAAGTTTTTGGAGGCATCCGACTTAGGATGGTTCTTGACGAGTACTTTGTCTCCTATGTCAAACTCTGCTTCTGATCTCTTCTTATCGTATATTAATTTGTTTTTCTGATGTGACTTTTGTATCTTTCCTAGTATATTTGAGGATATGGTCTGGAAACGTTTGATAAATTCTGTTCGTTCTAATACAGGGTCCGTCGAGGATGCGTTAGCGTTTACCAACCTATACTCATTCCCGTGAAAGACGTATTCCCTTGCGTGGTTGAGAAAAAAAGGCGAGTACTCCGTGACGGAGTTCACGGCTGTGCGTGAAGCAAGAGATATCTCGGCAGGTGTTTGTCCCATTCCCTATGATTATTATTTACGTAAGCTCGTAAAGCAGCTATTATGTTACGATTATGGCGTTCAGTAAAATTGCTTTGCGGATGATATATGCAGTTACTCCATAATCTGGTTATCCCAAATTCCTTCAACATTTTCTTAACTTCGTTACTTCGCGCAAATTGAGGACCGTTGTCCATGACGACTGTTTGGGGTACACCGAACTCATGAAATACTCGTGTTTCGGTGTTCTTGACTATTTGGTATGCTGTGGCGTTGTGTAATGGGATTAGACAAGGGTATTTGGTTAACCAATCACATATTACCAACAGTGAAGTGTACCCATGCTTGGAACGGGGATAAGGTCCTAACAGGTCCATAGATATCATCTGCCAGGGTTGACTAACTTTCCGTTCTAGACCCATCATACCTTGGGGTTTAGTGTTACGCGGTTTCGAAATTTTACACGTCAGGCACGATTGCACATGCGCTTTCACATCTCGAGAGAGACCCGGCCAATAATACCTATCCATGACTCGGTCTATCGTTTTTTGAACCCCTGGGTGAGAAGCTTTAGGGTCATCATGGCATTCTTTCAAAACTTGAGCCCTTCCCTCCTTTGGCACGACTAATTTCCATACGTAATTGGATAATCTTCTTCCCTTTATCGTCGGGTCGTAATAAATTTTTCCGTTTTCTTCCTTATATCTCCTATTATTGTTATTCCCTAACTTAATTTCTTGTAACAGATTTTCATACCATGCGTCTCCCGTGGGTTGCAGGAAGTCTAGCAGAGCTGCATATTCTAAGATTTGTACTATCGGGAAGCGCGAGATAGCGTCGGCTACTATATTGTTTTTCCCTTTTATGTGTTTGATTTTCATATGATGAGGTTGAAGTTTCATGACCCACCTGGCAAGGCGTCCCTTCAGATCTTTCTGTTTAAATAACCAAGTGAGTGCGGAATGGTCTGTGAAGACATTAAATTCCGTACCCTCTACATATTCCATGAATTTTTCTACACAGAAGATTATAGCCAGGCATTCCTTTTCGGTAGTAGAATAGTGAAGTTCAGGTCCCCTCAACTTTCGACTCGCGTAAGCTATCGGCCAGTCAATCTTTAGGTCATCTTCTAGTGGTTGACTCAAGACCCCCCCCCCCCCCACACAATCATCGCTTGCGTCACAGGAGATGATAAAAGACTTAGTGAAGTCAGGAGATTGGAGGAGTGGAGCCGATACTAGTCGCAACTTTAACTCCTCGAAGGATTTAATAGCTCCCTCATTCCAAACTAACTTGCGACCTTTCCCCCCCTTTTTCAAAAGTTCATGCATCGGAGCGGCTATGGAAGCGAATGATTCTATGAACCGATGATACCAGCCAGCCATTCCAAGGAATCGTCGAAGTTCTGTGAGAGTATTAGGCAAAGGTATTTGAAGGACACATGACACTTTTTCCGGATCTGGTCTCAATCCTAACTCGTCGACAATATACCCCATGTATCGCATATTCCTCAAACATAATCCACTTTTCTCATAATTTATGGACAGATTCGCCTTACTTAATCTTTCAGCAACGATATTCAAGGCCCGACAATGATATTCAAAAATGCTGTTAACTATTATTAAATCATCTTGATAGACAAAAACTTCCCCATCGAGATCCCCGAACAGTGTATCCATCAGACGCTGCATTGTGGCGCTAGCATTCACTAATCCAAAAGGCATGGTGTTAAACTGCCAGACTCCGTGACCTTTGACGAAGAAGGCTGTTTTTTCTTTCGACCTTTCCGTGAGTGGGATTTGTAAATAAGCGTCCTTAAGATCAATCTTAGAAATGAACTTGGCTGTCCCTAATCGAGATAATATAGTTGAGATTAAGGGCAGGTCATATTTTTCGACCTTGGTGATCGCATTTAATTTCCGCGAGTCTAGACACAATCGAAGCTTCAGCTTCCCCATTTTCATTTTTTCTACCACAGTCATAGAGTTTCTATACGCAGTATGAGCTGGTTCTATCACCCCTAAGGACTTCAATCTTAAAAATTCTTCTTCAATCTTCTTTTCCTTAACAGGTGATAATGGCCTTGTGCCAGTGAAGCAAGGAGAATTGTTTCCCGTATCTATATCATGAGTAATGACGTTCGTTCTCCCTAAAGGAATATTCCCTAATTTTTCGAATTTCGTTGTGATAATTGCAAGTGTTTCTTTCTGTTCTATTGTTAATTCCCTCTGCTCTTCCTTGAGCAATTCGTCCTTGTCTGAGACGTCTTCGTCTGCCAGCAAAGCTATTTCATCTAATCTTCTTTCATCGTCCTCAGTTTCAGGGAACCAAATGGATTTAGGTGTCACTATCCCCATGCGGAAGGCTTCCATGAATGAAGTACCCAGCACCACATCCATGGACATAGAAGGAGCATACAGAATAGTGATCAGTGCGAATCCCCCTTCGAAATGAACAGGAATAGAAAATTCATGTTTGATCTCATGAACAGTCCGGTCGGCTGTGCGTACTGCTGGAGTTTGGTATTCTTGGACTCTTCTGTACCTAAAACCTAATTTGATGAGCCTCTGAGCTCCCTCTCTCCCACACACACTACGATGTGCTCCTGAATCTACTAGAGCAGGAAACGGTTGGTTCAAAATTTTCAAATTAGCATAAGGGCGAGACTCCCCTTTAATTCTAAAGAATGCAGGAATATCCTCCTGATCGCTAATGTTTTTGACTTCTAGGTGCTTAATTAATCTCTTGACATATTGGATGGACGGCGGATAATCTGAGGAATTTGATCCGTCCTTGTTCTCAAATTCCTTGGATCGTTTCCCGACATTTGACTCGTTGTGTTAAAGTTGTTGGTTGATCCCTCGTTTCCTTTTGACGACGAATTTCCGAAGGTCGGATAATAATTGTTAGACATGTTCCCATTTCCCACTTGATGATCATGATAGCTTCTATCTCGATCATAGGTTACTGTTCTCGGGTCTGGATTATTGTATCCTCTCCCTCCCCATGATGCAGAATTAGGAACCTCATATTTCGGCCCATCTAACTCCTCCCTATACGACAATTCTTGAACAGTCTTATCCCAGTATCCTTCCGGTTCATACTTATTCAGATATTTACTTTCCCCTCGCGAGAGGTCAGCTGTCTCACTTAGTATATTTATTTTACTAGAGAATCTTACATGCCTATCAATAGTCTCAGGCTCCCTGCGAGTTATATTCGTACCTCGAGTCATGATCCGTTTCAAGTCGGACTCAATGCTCTTACACAGATTTTTTAATTCCGTGACAGTTCTATATTCAGCGGTTCCCAAACCTTTAATGTATTCTGGTAATAAGTTTCTTCTGATAGTGTTAACTTTCACTATCTCTGAGGCAGGTTGGTTCAATTTGAGAAACAAATCCTCCATGGTAGCGAAATAAGTTACTATCCTTTCATTCGGGCTTTGTAACCGATTTCTAATGTAATCCCAAAGGTTGTCCCCGTAATCGTATGATCTAAAGTCTTTAACTAATTCTTCTTCCAGTTGCTCCCAGTTACCGAAAGATCCGTTGGCTATTCCAGCCCGATACCACTTTAAGGCACTACTGTCGAATAATTCACAAGCCCCTTCATACAAGATCTCCGAGGATGCTCCTCTGGATTTTGCGAATTCTTTCACTCTTCTGAGAAATTCAGTCACGGTGATCGACCCTGGTTCCCCATAAAATTTAAGTCCCCACTTCCAAATTTGAATCTTCTCTCGATTACAATGGCTAAGCGTGTTGGCACTGAATGGAACATTAATTGTTGCCCTGGGCCCCTTATCTCCCCTCCTTTGATCTCCACGTCCCATGGCCCGTGTTGATTCAGCGACTCTATTATGATCTCCCCAGCTGTACCTGTATCGAGGATCATTTTCCGCGAAACTCATAGAAAAATTCAGGATAGATTCCTCATTGTCTAGACTATTGTATACCGTCCCTTGAGAAAGATTATTGGTTCCTAATGGTCGGCTACATTCTTCTTGAAATGTCCAATCTTCTATGTTCCTCTGACGGTCAGTACCCCTTTCTAAGAAAGATTCTTCTCGGAATAAGAAAGCGTTTGTGACTCGTGATAAATCGTTTTTCATTTTCACCGTTTTCGACTTCAGTAGGCTCAGGAGAACTTTGGAATCTTCATCTTCCTCATGAGGCCTTATCATATGGAGTCGAGAACTCAAGAATTGAATTTTAATCTTGAAGGATTCAGCAGTATTTGGTCCCATTGAATCTGGGTGAAATTGGTTTTCCCATGTTTCTAAGTATTTCGAACAATAATCTAGATCCTCCTTGTACCTCATAGCTACTGGTTGTTTCCCCACGACATATTTCCTCTCATGTATTACAGCTGCCAATTGTTTTCTACGTTGCAAATAATTGGGCAGGCACTGGATACCCTGTGACGCTAATTCGTACTTGATCATCTCATCCGGCAAATGAGCGATCATTGCGAATGCTTGACCTGGTTCCGGAAGAGGGAAATGAGTCCCTATTGGTCGTATTTAAGAGATGATGATACATATTAATCATAATGCAAATAAACGTCAAAATCAATTTCATGAATTTCTAGTAAAAATAAAGCGGTGTTGACAACTATTTCTTCGAATATCACTGATGCATACGGTTCTTGGCGAGGAGTGGTATAAATTATTCTAGGATGGTCAGACCCAATCAACCATGCGTGGCAATATTCAGGGTTGATAAAAATAAGTAAGGTTTTTCTTTCAATGAGTAAAGGCTCTAGAGATATGAAGTTATCACGCAAAACCAATTTCATGAGGACACTTTGCACTAAATTGGAATGATATTCTATTGTAAGGAAAGCGAGTTATTAAAATATGTCGATTATTAGCCACTATTTTCTTAATTGAACTTAGTTAAGGTACGTTCGTAATTTCGGATTATGACCGGCTATAAAAATAAAAGTAAAAAAAAATAATAAAAAAAATCTTTTGGATGTGCGTCAATATACTACGTTATTGTAATTCAATTGAGGGAATGTCCATATTAAACGACACTTCATTGGAAATAACTGTCACTGATGGTAGTGTATGAAGGAGGTTAAAATGTTCCAATATGTCCTTCACAATATTTTCAGGAGGCGCACTAGAGGAGGAGGAGCAGGTAAATATGTATGGTAAAATTTCTCCGGCTTCGTATACTACACCCTGATATCCTGAAGTCAACCGACTAATGTAAATCAAATGCGAGTTCATTCCAACGACAAAAAAAAGTTGTTCTCTTTTTCAAAAAAAAAAAATCAAAAATCAAAAAAAAATCAAAAATCAAATAAACAAAAAAAAAAAAAAAATAAAGGAGATTGGGCAATAATAATAAAAAAAAACAAAATAAGAAAGAAATAAAATAATCAAAAAGGAATTTGGTTGAGACCTAAATTTCGACGCTCAACTTCGCGCTAAAAATAAATTTAACGGTACCGTTCCGTTATTCGATCACAAAGGAAAGTATGAATTTTATGCCACAAGATGGCCACGAGAAAATTTTAGGCGCGAACAGTAATTTCTTTCCGATTAAAATGAATGAATTTCCTTTTCCTTGATATCGGAAGGAAGAAGAGAAAATATTTCGTAGGTCAGCGATGTTCTTCTTCAAAAAAAAATATCTTTTCTCCTCCTTGATATCGGAGAGAAAATAGGCTTCATAGAGAATATAATGGAACCAAAAGATAGTAAAAGGTAATAATAAAAAAAAATCTCTTCCTTGATGTCGGAAGGGAAAGAATGCTTAAGAGAAAATCGATATTCTTCTGCTGCCACTTGCGTCACTCTAATAGATGATGTGGAAGCAAAAAAAGGAAAAGAAAAAAAATTAATTCAAATATTTGTCGCTATCGAAACTTTCCGATATCTAAATTTTTGCTCGCGGTTATGAAACAACCGGAGCCAAAAAGGAATTAAACAAAAAATTATATCTAAAAAAATATCCCGGTTGAGGTTATAACGTTACCTCCGCTGGCTCGACACGGATTACGGCAAGTTACTCGGCGTCTTGAAGGAAGACTTACCGCTTTGAATAAAATAAAATAAAATAAACGCGTGTTTCACGGTCTCACACTTCATTTATTCTAACATCATTTCATCAATTTCAAAAAAAAAACTTATGACTATATCCGAACCATTGCCATGTCACACAGACGATGGTTCAAGATAATAATAATACTAGTGAAGAACCAACACACGGTTGGTGTTTCACTGATAATAAATTTAAATAGATTCAATTTTGCGCAAAATAAAATAAATAATTAGACGAACCGTTGGAGCTCATATGTACCATGCGAATGCCACCTCTCTCCAGCGTGATGAATGGGATGGTTGATGACGCAATTTATATAATCAATAAGTTAGCAAAAGAATTAGAGATTTACACAATTTTTCTATAATCACAATATTGCCCTTTGCGGACGATATTTATTAGGTACGACGACCTTCTTCTAAACACTGCACAATTTCTTTGTTACCGAATCCGTCCGTCTTTGACCTGGACATAGATTCTTGTTGAAGACAATATTTATCTTTCTATTATATATTTCCGAAGCCCGTACGCGTGTACTTTAATTATGATTTGATTTCACTGATGCAAATTTACAACTAAAACACTAACTCCTCTCGTGGGAGTGATTAAATTTGCAACACTTTAGAAAATAATTTTGTTCACGGTACTTCTTTCGACTATCTTGTTCGATTTCAATGATTAACTGTCGAATCAAGAATGGGTAGCGTCCTTTGACGATACTTCTATTTATTATGGTGCAAAGCGCGCGAATTCCAAATCGAAGATCTCGAATAAACTTAACGATGATTTTTAGCATCGCATTACAGGGTGTCACTTATTCCTAATTTATTCTAACCTAATTTTATGGACATTGTTTCTTAAACTTAACTGATTGTGTGAGCCGTGTATTTCTTTTTGTTACTTTAGGTAGGGGAAAGATTCGAAGATCGGATTTTCTTATTTTATCCGACATTCGTGTATCGGAAAACCCCTCCTTTTAATTTTTTATCTACGTTACAAATGTTATGACTATGTTTTGTTTACATTTTTTTTTTTATGACCGTGATACATGTTTTGTTCTATATTTTATGGCAAAGCAGCGGTTCCTTATTCGCGATATTTTCTATTTTTTTTACGTGGCTGTAGTATACTAAGAGTTGCAACGAGTTCGCGGCAGCGGATTCGTTACAGGGTGTCCAAGAGGCAGGGGAAAAACTGCTATCGGAACTTGGAGAAAAAACACTGGAGTTAAACGGAAAAAAATCGAAAAATCAACTTCAGTGAAAAAACTAAAAGAAGATCACAGCGTTCAGCCATTCTCTAAACAATCACAGAATGAACAAGCGTTCAGTGTAATCAAATGGCTCACTAATAATGAATACAGTGGACACACGCGAATTACGCTTCATTCCATTGTCAACCATGCAAACGTTTTCCAACGTCTAAGAAATAATGAAGTTTGTTTAGGAAATTTGAAAGCGTTTGTCGATGAAGAGGTTTTCGAGTTTCTCAATAATTTGGTGTGTGAGTTAAAAGAAAAGCCTTGGATCTGTTCTAAATGCAAAAAAGAATTGTCAGGGCATCAAATACAATGTGATACTTGTCTTGACTGGTTTCATTTTAGCTGTGTTCAAGATAAGAAGTCGAAACGACATTTTGTGTGTACTTCTTGCTAGTTATATCAACAGTTAAACAAATTTCTATTGAATTTTTGAATAAAAGAATTTTGTTAATTTTGCTTTTTTTTTCTTGGAATACGAGTGCGAATAGTCTCCAAGAGATGCTATTTGCACACAGTGCGAATAGTCTCCAAGAGATGCTGTTAGCACACAGTGCGAATAGTCTCCAAGAGATGCTGTTAGCACACAGTGCGAATAGTCTCCAAGAGAAACTATTCGCACTGTGTGCTAACAGCATCTTCGTAAAAAAAACAGTTCAAGCAAAAGTTCCCAATCAATTCCCGTTAGCTTCATATAGATTCCACCTAGATTACACATCCAATAAATATTTCCTTCTGCACTTTCAAAGAAATTAAGAAAAATTATAGATTCTTCATCGAAGTACTATATATGTTATTACTAGTAAATACCCCCGCCCCTAAGGGCTACACGACCATAAGCATTCTTGCCGCTAGGTCGGAGATTTGCGACTAAAGTACCTCATACTAAAATGTATGCAGGAGTGTGCAAAGTTTGATATATATGAATAAGAAATGGATTTAGTAGTATCTTAGTAGTTACCGTAAGCTTATGCAAATGTGTTTTTCCACCGTACTACCATTTCCCCATAAGACCGTTTTCCCCGTATTATCGTTTTCTATGTACTGTCATTATTCCCGTACTACCGTTTTCCCGGTGTTACCGTTTTCCCCATATTACTGTTTCCACCGTACAACCGTTTCCCCCGTACTACCGTTTCCTCCGTACTGCTATTTCACTGTTCTGCCATTTCCCCGTACTACCAATTCCCCCGTACTACCATTTCCACCATACTAGCATTTTCCCGTACAAACGTTTTCCCCTTACAACCGTTTCTACTGTACTGCTATTTCCTCCGTACTACTGTTTTCCCCGTACAACCGTTTCCTTCGTACTACTTTTTCCCCGTGCAACCGTTTCTCCTGTACTACGATTTCCTTCGTACAACCCTTTTAACCGTAGTACAATTTCATCAGTACTACTGTTTTCCCCGTACATCCGTTTCTTCCGTACAACCGTTTTCACACCGTACTGCTTCTTCCCCGAGCCACCCATCATTTTCACCAATACTGGTGACTTCTACTCACAAAACTCTGAGACTTTGCAAAAGAAACCAATTGTCTGTCTCTCATACCTTCCCAAACACTTTCAAAAGGATAAAAATTGACCCCATGTCCAACTGCCCGACATTTTCACCAATACTGGTGACTTTTACTAACAAAACTTTAAGACTTTGCCAAAGAAACCTATGGTCTAGCTCCCATACATTCCAAGATATTTTTAAAAATTGATTTGACCCAAATTTTTACAGTTTTGATCATTTACTTATTCTACTAAGAAAACTCAAAGACTTTGCAAAAGAAACCTATGGTCTAACTCCCATACATTTCATGATATTTTCAAAAACTGATCTGGACAAAAACTAATTCTACAATGATCATCTTATATTTTTACCAGTTAATTTTCTAACCAGCTGTTGGCCCAGCTGGGTTCAATGTATACACAACAAGTTTTGTATGTATTCTCTATAGATATGGTAGATATTCGAATTATTCGAAGTAGAGTGAAACTCCCAACCGATCGACTTTTTTGGTTGAAAAATGTTTTCGGAGATCAGTAAATATTTTGAATTATTTAATACAATCAGTTACTAATAAAATTAATTCATTTTTATTAATTGGTTCATTAAATTATTAATTTCATTTCGAGTACTAACCACATCAAACACCGAGGGGTAGTCACTTCGATTTAACATCATATAAATGAATGCACTTGGCTTGTAGTAATTACCCCTTCACATCTAGATGTTTGTGTGTCTGTAAATCAAAAACAATCAAGTACATGACATGAGTTTTTAGGCTTGTACGAAGTAAACAGAGCACACGTATTTGTCACGACATTTGTACCCAGTCAAAATTCGACCTTATAAATCTTTTTCCTCCCTGAAAGGTGATCGGTGGAGTTTGAAGATGAGCGAAATGGTCACCAGCTTTCTAAGATACGGTCGAAAAATTGGTCAACCGCATTCCTTTCCCTGTCCGTTTATACCTTTGCAAAACATGGAAATTGTTGAAAGTCGTGTGAGTGGTCTGGACTATAGGATCCATAGACAGAGCCTAACTAAGGCTACTTAACCGTCTTTCAAAATTTTTAATGCAGGTAAACATTTCTTTCAAAGAGGTAGGGGTCATTAGATTGGCTCATAACTCAATTTTTTCGATTTCTTTTCGAATTTTTTTACTACACTTGCAGATATCAAAATGTCCTCTTAATTGGTGGCAGGGCATTTCTCCGCCGCAAATAACGCCCTGGTCGTTAATAACGCCCGGGGTGTTATTAACGACGGCCTAAGGGTTATTAACGCCCGCACTCCGGGCGCTAATAACGCCTGGTGCGTTAATAACACCCGCACTCCAGGCGATAATAACGCCCGCACTCCAGGCGCTAATAACGCCCGGGGCTTTAATAACTGCCGCACTCCGGGCTCTAATAACGCCCGGGGCATTAATAACACCCGCTCTCCGTGCGCTAATAACGCCCAGCTGAGTAATTGGATAAACACTACAAAATGGCGCTTTAAGAGTGAATTTGCCAGAACTTCGCACGATCATGATCCAACATGTCGCGGAATTTCGATCTCTATGGCTTATTCGATTCTTCATTCCAAAAGAAGACTTTCGAAGAAGAACAGTTTTTTTTTCAAAAAATTATTTTGTAGTTTTGAACTCTCCGAAAAATGGTCTGCACAGAGGTCAAAAAAATAGTTTTTGATGAATGTCTAGGACAAGACCAAATCGATTCCAGGCAAATTATGTACGATTAAGTAGTCCAATGATACAAAGCTTTTGGCTGTGGCAACACTCCTGACAAGTGCAAGTAGCTGGCTACAGAAGTCAAAAACGTAGAAAAAATGGTTATTTTCAAGGAGTCGTGGAAGGGACGGTATACAATTTTTTGCCAAACCCGAAGCATGAGGCGTTAGTCATTGCCCTTAGCTTTCAAATGAATGTCTAAGTAGAACTTTGAGACGAGTAGAAAAAAAATGGAGTTGATTTAAGTAAAAGTTTTGAAAAAATTGAAAATCGGTAACTTTTTGTATCTTTAACTTTACGTACCTCCAAAAATGGAAAAAAAAACTTAAACTAAATGAGAAGGGAGTTCCTATATTGTGTGAAAAAAAAATGATGAAAAAGGAAAAATGTTTGGAAGTGGAAATTCCAAATTGATCACGAAAAACTCACATTCGAGGTACCTTTTTTGGTTCTAAGTGTAACAAACTCGTCCAGAATTTTCACTAATAATTATGCTAGTTTCACTTCTAGACGCGTACTCTTTCAGGTAAAGACCTTATTTGTTGCAATTCATTTGGAAACCACACATTCAACGTCATATATATAAGGCCTCCAGTTCTTTCCGTACATATCGTACGAATTTTGTGTTTAGCCCGTCCGTGTTCACGTTTATTGTCTACATGCAACGAGTAGCCCTGAGACGAAAGAAGAAGTATAAGAGAAAAAGTCAAAGGTTCGAAATCTCAACTATTGCTTTTATTCAGTATTATCGAAACCGAAAAAGTCTTCGTCATCAGAATCATCCGATAAGTCTGCAATATTATCGTCTTGAGACTCGAATATTTTTTCAATATTTTGCAAGAGTCCATCACATTCTGTTATGTCAATGTGTTCTTCTTCTTTGTCTAATTGTTTTGATTTATTGAACCTAGCTATAAGGCCTCGTATTTGGCTGGACTGCAAATATTCTTCCGTACGGAAATAGTATACACCATCAATCATGTATTCCTGCATTATCTCGGTCATCTGCTCCGCAGATAGCTTCACCTTAGTCTCTGCACCACGCCGAAACAACATTTCGATAAATGAGTTTTGTTTATCTGTAAACTTTACAACTTTACGAACTTTCCTAGCCCATCCTTGGGAATAGATGTTCTTGAAGTTGTAATTTCGATCATCTTCAATGTAATCGATGGACATGGGCTCGTCTGAGTTAGTAGTGTTGTTGGCATTATCACAAGAAAAAATCTATATCTCGTGAAATATTCACAATTTAAATGTAGGAATTCTTAAAACGTGATTTGAGAATGTTCAAAAATGTCGGGAAAAATATTTGTGCATGAAGGCCGCAGATTAATAGTCGTATAGTTGTTAGACAAAGTGACAGGTTTGATTTCTCCCCATACATAACCTCAAAAAAATATATTTTCCATATTTTCGTCACAATCTTGTCGAAATCAGTTGTAAACGTTAAAGTAATTCATAATAAGTCGAAACGAGCCTAGTCCGACGAAAAAGGGATGAATTTCCCAGTGGTTTTGAAGCGAATTGTTGTTCAGCGCTCTGAGACCCAAAGACAGTCAGTATCAAAATCAAAGAACCAACCAAGAAATTCATCTTTTTTCGTCGGACTAGGGTCGTTTCGACTTATTATGAATTACTTTAACGTTTGCAACTGATTTCGACAAGTTTCTGACGAAAATATGGAAAATATATTTTTTTGAGGTTATGTATGGGGAGAAATCAAACCTGTCACTTTGTCTAACAACCATACGACTATCAATCTGCGGCCTACATGCACAAATATTTTTCCCGACATTTTTGAACATTCTTAAATCACGTTTTAAGAATTCTTAGATTTAAATTGTGAATATTTCACGAGATATAGATTTTTGAACATGAATATAACGGATAAGCCTACTGTGCGCCCCCAGAAGGGAAGACAGTTAAAAATGGAATTGACTTTGCGAAGAAAGTGAATGGTACTAGAGTCTCTAGAAACGAAGAGATGGGCTCGTACGACGTGACTTCCCTTTACCCTAGCATACCTATCCCGTATTCTATGGAGTTACTGAGGATGTGGCTGATTAAGAATGAGGTTGACAAAAAATTGATTGACGCGTACGTTGAATTGTCGAAGTTGTGTATGAGGCAGAACGTGTTCCAATTTAGAGGAACATATTATAGACAGACAAAAGGGACCAGCATTGGGAACTCCCTATCCAGTTTCGTTGCCGAGCTTTTCATGTGTGAGTTTGAAATGTCTATGAGTAAGCACCCTGATTTCCCAAGAGTCTACTATAGATATGTGGATGACATCTTCGTTGTGCAGAACAAAAGGAAATTTGACTTGGTTAAAGACCTGTTTGAAAAGAAACTCGACACCATAGATAAAGACGCAATCAAATTTACTATTGATAGGCAAATAGAAAACAAGCTACCTTTCCTCAACACCCTCCTCGAAGTAGTTGGTGACACCATAACAATTGACGTATACCGAAAACCATCTTCCACACTGCGACTAATAACGTGCGATTCTTTCCACGACATTAAACACAAAATGGGAGCCTAACATTCCATGGCCCACTTCATGGTAAACCTACCATTAGATGACGAGAAAATCGAGAGAGAAAAAGAGAAAATAATCGAGATTGGTAAAGTCAACGGCTATCCTAGACATATGATTGAGAAAATTATACTTAAGCATCGAAAAAGAAGGCCCTCTGTAACATATCCACGTTGTATGAGATGTCGAAACCAGATGAAGTTAAAAAGCGGGTCGGCATAAGATATTTCCCAAGAGTTACCAACGCATTAAAACCAATATATTTGACACATAACATGGAGATTGTTCATCGCAATGACTCATCACTGAAAAGTGCCTTCTTCTTCTTCTTCTTCTTCCTTAGCCTTTTATATCCACTGCTGGATGTAGGCCTCCCCCATAGATCGCCACTTTTTCCGGTCCATTGCCACTTGCTGCCACGTCGTGCCTGCCGTTCTTTTGATATCGTTGGTCCATCTTTCCGGTGGACGTCCCATCGGTCGTTTCGTTGGTGGCCGCCATTGCATTATAGTTTTCGTCCATCGATCGTCGGTCGTGTCATGACATCGATGACTCTTGTTTGTCGCCGGATCCACTCATTTGTCATTTTGTCCCTGAGTGTGATTCCTAGCATTGCCCTTTCCATTGCCCTCTGTGCAACTCTCAATTTGTTCGCTGATGCTTTGGTGATCGTGAGAGTCTCGGCTCCGTAGGTCAGGACCGGCAGCACACACATATCGAACACTTTCCTCTTCAGACTGTTGCTCATGTTGCTCTTGAAGATGTACCGTAACTTGCCGAACGCCGCCCAACCGAGACCGATCCTTCTCTTTATTTCAGCCGTTTGGTTGTCGAGACCGCGCTTCATGACGTGGCCGAGATACTTGTACGAATTCACGATTTCAATTTCCTCGTCTCCGATCTTGATTGGTGTAGCACCATCGATGTTTGTCATCACTTTCGTTTTCGACATGTTCATCTTCAAACCGATTTTTTGGGCTTCCTCATTGAGCTGCAACAGCATCGCTTCAATCTGTTCCAGAGTCGTTGATGTCAGGGCAATGTCGTCGGCGAATCGAAGGTTGTTCAGAAACTTCCCATTTATGTTGATTCCCAGTTCACTCCAATCAAGCTTTTTAAAAAACCGTTTCCAGAGCTGACGTGAACAATTTCGGTGAAATGGTATCTCCTTGACGGACTCCTCTTCCAATTCGAAATTTATCGGTGGTTTTATGCAGTTTGACGCACGACGTTGCGTGCTCGTAGATATGTTTTATCATCCGGGTATATCTCGCGTCAATCCGACAATCGTCCAAGGAGTCTAAAATCGACCATAATTCGACCGAATCGAACGCTTTTTCGAAGTCTATGAAGCATATCGCGATGATGATTTTGTATTCGTTGCATTTTTCTATTAGACTTCTCATCACTTGCAATTGGTCATTTGTGCTGAATCCGGAACGAAACCCTGCTTGTTCGATCGGCTGGTAGAAGTCTAGCTTCTTTGTGATCCGTTTCGTTATCACCTTCATAAACAGTTTGTAGAGGTGCGAGATCAAACTGATGGGCCTGTAGGTTTCCAGTTTCGTGATGTCTCCTTTCTTGTGCAGCAAAGTGATGACTGCGTTTTCCCATGATTCTGGTATTTTCTCTTGTTCGAGACACTTGTTGAACAGATCCGTTGTCATTTTGAGCAGTGTGGGTCCGCCTTCTTTGATTGCTTCGATCGGAATGTCGTCGTCACCTGGAGCTTTTTTGTTCTTCATTTCGTCTAACGAAGCCTGTACTTCGTTAATCGTTATGTCCGGCAAATCTTCGGAACCAACGTTCATTATCACCGGTCTCGCTTTTGCTCTTTCTGCCGGTAGTTTGGCTCGAACCGACGTAAAAAGGTCCTCATAGAACTCTCGCGCGATGTCCAATACCTTGTCCTGATCTGTTTGTATGACGCCCGCCTTCTCGCGCAATTTAAAAATTTGTCTGTACCCGTTCGCCCGTTTCGCTCGTAATACTTTCATATTCCCATTTGCTTCGATAGCGTTCATGGCCAGTTTCACGTTGTATTGTCGCAGATCGGTTTTCATTTTCTTGTTGATGGCTTTCGTTTTGTCTCTGTATTCAACCGTGTCTCGCTTTCCACCTTTCACCAAATCCAGTCTTTCTGCTATTAGGTCTAGCGTTTCCTTGCTGAGCTTCGACTCTTTAGTGCATGTAGATCGGCATCTGGTTTCTAGGAAGCTTCTCACTGAGGTCACTATTCTTTCTGTCAGCTCATCAATCGTTGCAGTTTGTGAATTCGTTCCGTTCAGTTCGTTGTCCATAGCTTCCTTAAATGCGTCGCTTTGTTCTTTCAGGCGTTCCATGTCTAAAACGACTTTTTTCTTGACCAGCTTTTCTCTCTCTGTCCGTGTGTTCAAGACGACTTTGGCTCGCACCATTCGATGATCGCTGCCTGTTGTGAAACGGTTAAGCACAGTAACATCCTTGACAATCGATTTGCGGTTCGATATGATGTAATCGATCTCGTTCTTTGTTCTGCCGTCTGCACTGGCCCAAGTCCACTTCCTCTGAACCTTACCGGAGAAAAATGAGTTCATTGCGAAAATTCCTTGTTGTTGGAGAAAATTCAGCAAAGTATCTCCTCGTTCGTTCCTCTGATCGTAACCAAACGTTCCAATCGAAGTTTCTGCAACGTCTTCTCTTTTTCCCAATTTGGCATTGAAATCGCCGACTAGCAACTGATATTGAGCTGTTTTCTTCAATCGCTTTGGAGACATCTTCATAGAAGCTTTCAATTTCTTCGTCGTCGTGATCCGTCGTCGGTGCGTACGCTTGGATGACTTTCAAACTGTACATCGCATTTATCTTCAGCCGCACATAGATGACTCTGTCGGAGATGCTGTTGATTTGGATTATACGGTTCGACCAGCGTTTGCTGATGAGCAGTCCTACACCATGCATCGCTGTTTGGCTATCGCTTCCACGGTAGTACAAAGTGCTTCCTGATTTCAACTTCAAGCATTCTTCACCACGTCGCCTGACTTCGCTCAATCCGACAATGTCCCATTTGATCTTTTCCAGTGCCGACTCCAATTCGAGAAGTTTTTCGTTCGATGATAGCGTTCGAGTGTTATACGTGGCAATGTATAGTCCGGTGTGACAACCTATTGTAACCCAGGGATTCTTAGCACCCTCTGCTCGTCGTCTGGTCTGACCGTTGTCGGAGTCAGGGATCAACGAGCGGCTGGGAACTGAGGGCCGATTTTTCCTGGTTGTGCTCTTCATCTTCGGGGGGGTTTTAGCCGTTAAAACACCACGCTGGCCGGTGCGGGTTGGTGAGTAATGGTAGTCCTGCTGACTCGGACTTTGCATGCTGCCGTTGTCCCTTGCTGTTGAGATCATCCGCCACCATGCTGAGGTACTATCCCATCTTGATAGCGCCTAACTGCCTTCGGCCCTCGCTCTACGTGACGTTGAGGTACTACCCGAAGACAGCCCCCCTCATCCTTCTGCTAAGTGACCCACACTAATACACCAGGGTTGGTTACCTGATCGTTCATGTGGGTTGCTCACTATGACAGGTGTCACCACGGGTAGGATAGGATGTAGGAGTAGGTGGATAGAGGCTAAGGTACATAAGGAGTACTATATTACGCATACCACACCATTTGACACCCAAAGTGCCTTAGGATCGATTAAAGATGTACCACCTGACCTCCACAAGTCGGGAATATACAGCATACAGTGCTCCACTTGTGGGAAATTTTATTTTGGAATGACGATGAGGAAACTCTATATCAGGTACAACGAGCATGTAAAATCAGCCCATTGGAAAAACAAGACGAGTGTGGGAAAACATATTTTCACCACGAAACACGAAGTGAATTTTGACTCCCTAAAATTAGTACAACTAGTGAGACGCCCATGGAATCTTGAATTTTATGAAGCGATACATATAAAGAAGAACTCTCACATGAATTTATTAAACGCAGACGAAGGGAACGTAAAATCTGTTCTCCTGAAATTATTCGCAACGAAGAGAAATGTGGATGACGATATTATTGAAATTGGTGACGATGACACGCCCATATTGAGTGAAAATGAAGAGACTTTCTACGATTGCGAAGAGATGTAAATGGGGGAGAGATTCTGTAATGTTTGTTTATGTGTAAATCAGCTGTTGATGAATGTATGTACTCTGTTTGTGATAAGAATGATAGGGAATTTTGTTTATATGTTAAGTTTAGTCAAACAGAACCTCTGATGATGGTCGCATTAGCTATCGAAACCGGTCGGGTAAAGAAAAAATAAATTGACAAATTTTAAAATGATATGTTTTTTATGACTCAACACCTTTGAGATTGCTAAGCAAATATTTGTCGACATTGAATAAATCGCAGTGCAAAGGGCCATACATTTCAACATCTTTGTTATCTTTAGTAAGTGCTCGACGGGTTTTAAAACCAGCATTATCGTTGGTCACAGCGTCCATATGACCAGCCGTATCGTCTGCCCACACACCCGAAGTAAGATGTGTTTTTTTACTCTCTGAACTGTAACAATAAAACAACAACAATTTTTACACAAGTACACACACATGAATGTATATAGCGACTCAACTATAATTCAAGAGGTTTTCAATGTAGGCGCGATAAGGGTAGCAATGCATTTCTGGTTCAAGTAAACGTCAACTTGAGAAAACATTGAATGAAGCCAGTTATTGGTAGGACCGAGGATACCGGCGGGCTGGGCAGGTACACCTTGGACCACAGGCGGTGTAATCGTATTTAGTCTCGCCTTCACGTAAATATAAACGCGGCCTAAATCCATGTATTCATCGCTGCTGCATCCACTAACCAAGAATTCTATAGGACCGTCATTTGAGATGGAAGTTATCGGTCTATAGCTTTGTAGGGACCCACTTTCTACAGTTGTCTGAATGGGTAGTTTGCCGAAAATATCCAGCTCCGATTTTACTTTTAAGGCCGTTGCACGATTGATGGACGTCATGATTTTCTTTTAAAAAGTGAAAATGTCTCTGTTTCTCTTATTTTTGTTTTTTTTACTGGTTTTTGCGTTTCACAATTTTTTTCGATTTTACTCTGCGCTGAACCTTTTTGGTTTTTCGAGTAGACCGTATTTTACGAGGTTTTAATCCCAACTGCCGTTTTGGATTCGGTGGCATGGCCTTAAATCCTTCACCATACATCACCTTTCTCTTCAGATTTTCAACTGTCTCTTTCGCTCTGCTACTGAATGCTGAACGAGGGCTTACGTTATTTTCCACATCATTTAGAAAATTTGTGCCGTTTTTCAAAATTTCTCTTCCAGTAGCAACCCCGGCCCTTTTTAAAATAGAGAGTACGGTTTTGAATAGTCCTCCTAGGAAAGAGCCGATGCCATAGCCCCGCTGGTAAATGAGACCTGAATAAAACTCCCCTATTGCGGATCCTGCCTGGTTCAGGTAATATTGGTACAGCATATCCTGCTCCATTTTTTTGTTAATTTCTTCTTTTTCTAAAGTGAAGTTTAACCGTAAGCGCCCCGTACTGGAATGGCATCAGTTCACCAGTCACGTCCCTTATATCAATCCTGATTGAATCAAAATACTTTTTTTGAACTGGTATATAGTGCTGCTGGGTGAATTCGGTACTGCACGGTCTTGCAAAATAGCTCACAATGTCTCTTCTCAGTAATTTCGAGCATGCGTCTCCAGTTATTTGTGGTTCAACAACATCGCAATAAATTAGCATTAAGCTGGGTACACCGCTAGCTACGTTTGCAACATATGGTGGCTTTGAACTAACAGAAAGTTCAATACCGGGCTGACAGCCGAGTTGTAATGCTAATCTTCCTTGGGGTTGAAAAGAAATGACTATTGTAGAACCTTCGCTGACTTTGTTTCCTCCTTTTACCCCAACCCTCTTTGATTTGGTGTTAAAATGAAAAAAATCCTTTAGTTTAGTTTTTCTCATTATTTGCTCATTCAAAACATGTATTATCTCCTCCACATTACTGTAGAATCCTGGTGTGATAATAACTCGAACCCATTTTAATGGAACGGGAGAAGTTCCTTTCGAGTCTATATACTGCTTGATTGCGATAAGTGTTTTTATTTCCAGTACTTTTTCTCCTTCCTGGACATTAAAAAATGAGTACGGGTATTGAATTTCGGCTAGTGCCACGTCCAACTCGCCCGATAACGCCACACTGCGCGGTATATTAACCGTAAAAGAGCTAGTTTTGTTTTCAGGATAAATGTCCATGGAACCATTTGATAGCAGTGTCATATAAAAGTCATTCATATTGGTGTGATTTCTGACGAATTTATCCAACAGTTGAACTTATCCGGATACCCGCGAAAGTTTACAAAATACTGAACAGTTTTTCCTTGACGCCGCTGTTTTATAATTTTTTCAATAGCGCGCGCAGCGCCCTCGTCATACAGCACTTTCTGAAGTTCAGGCTCGTAAAATGTACCCGAAATTTCCTTACCAGCCAGGTCTTCGATGTAGTACACAATTGGTGTTCTCAGTGCAACAGATTTGATTTTGAACACTTCTTCAGTGAAATTAGGGGTGAATCCTTTACCGAAAATATTTTTACTTTTTGTTATCCGAACATAGTCACCGACCTTTAAATTTGGCTTCTTCTTCTTTTTCTCCACCTTCTTATTTTTAGGGCACTTTTGTCTCTTTAATTGCGATTCTCTGATATTTCTATACACTTGAACAATATTTTTGTCCGTCACTTCACTTAGTGCCATTTGAATGGTCCCATGATAGCTGTTATTATATGAGTTCCCAATGTCATTCAACACATCGATATAACGAAATGTATTTGCGTAGGTTAAATATTTATATATTTATTTTCCCCTTAAGGGTTCGCAATGAACGCTCTACAATGCTAGCTTTCGTATCCGGGTTGTTTGTAGTGTTGAAAACAATATCGTTTTTCTTCATAAAAGCACGAAATTTGTTTGAGTCAAATTCACCCCCCCTTATCGGTCTGGAGGCGATCGCATTTTATGCCACTCCGTATAAGAATTTTGTTGAATGCTTCGATTATCGCCTCAGTGGTTTTTCTCTTCACTGGCTCGACAAACATAAACTTGCTAAAACAGTCAATCACCACTAGTAAATATCTCACACCATCATTATTTGTTGCATATTCTGGAGGGAATATAGCCAGATCCGCTTCATAGAGTTCAGCAATATGAGTTACAATGTAACAGTTCCTAGGGAATCGTACACGTCTCGGTTTATGCATGGTATACGCATCTTGGGCAATGAGCCATTCAATTACTGCCTTTTTGGGGATTTTCTTACCGATTGCCGTCCATAACTTATTCGCAGTAGAAAAAGACGCTGAATGTTTCGGATCATAGTATATTTTCTCCAATTTTTTTACAATTGTTTTATTCATTTAGCTTTTTTTTTTCTTTTTATTCCAGTCACTAAAATAATCAAAACTATGCAAACGTTTCTGTTTTCTAACTTGTCGTAAAATTTCGCTCTTTGGTGTACTCCGCGGTAAATTACTCTTGTACTTTGAGGGGGGATGTTCTGCAATTACTTGTCTCGTATGGTTGTCTATTGAAGACACAAACTTTTTCGGTGCAGTCAACGGCGTTGCAATATTCTCTGGTCTTGACGGAAAAGAATTATCTAGTTGTTTCTTTGGTGTCGAAAGTGCTAATGGACCTGAAGTCATCGACACCTCCCAAATCAGATCCCGTGTGACCTAGGGTCGTACCAATTTCTTGAGCAGTATTCTCCTCTAGCTTTACCACTGAAGACGTAGTTGTATCAATTTTTCCACCACGTGGGTAACTTTCACGATGCAAGAAAAGAAACCGTTTGAGTGTTTGGTTGTACAATTTCAGCTTAGCGGAGAGGTCCAAATCCGTTCTCTCTAAAATCCCCTTCAAATCCTCATTTAATCGTGAAACGGTAGTAGCAGTTGAACCATAGTGTATTCTACTAAACTCTGTTGAATTTGCAAGCGCCTTGATGGCCTGGGTTAACGGGTTGTTGGGTTGTTGTACCGCTGGTATCTACATGAGTGGCTGCATCTACTAGAACCATTTTACGTGCGTGTTTCATTTTTCTTTATTTGTTTTCTTGGGTTAAATTGAGAGATGCCTGCAGCTACTATTGGTTGTAAAAGTGTTGGTAAAAATGCCCCTCCAGATTGGGTGATTATTTTCCTTTTTTTATTTAAGCCGCCTTTTTCTCTTAAAACTTTTCGCAAGATGCCTTTAAACTTTTTCAATTTTTGCTTTTCACTGTCTCTTAGGCGGATATTCCCGTGCAGAGTATTGTAAATGCACTCGTCAATGGTCTTTATAAACTCCAATCCACAATTTGATAATATCGTTATTTGACCAAGAAAATCACCCCGTTCAGGCATTACGTCGCCATTTTCTGGGGTTTCTGTAAGTACGATGCTGTCAGTATCATAGTACTTTCACCTTTCACCCTAGCAAGTTGTAAACGCGGCAATCACAACATTCGTAGTGCTATTAACTTTACGTGCCTCCTCCCTGACTCTATAATTGAGTAACAGTGTGTCGTCATTAATAGGTAATATACTCTGACATTCAACAGCCGGATCCAGGATTTTATTCATCAGCTCTTGCTCAGACCTAATAAGCATAGTTTGTGCTAGATCATCCCTCATACCAAATCGCCCTCAAAACAAATTTAGCATATTTTTAGCCATCGATCTTAACGAAGGGTTATAGGCGATTTTTGATTCGTCTAAGCTAATTCCCTCACGAGAATAATATCTATATATCTATATATGCCTCCCTTTGCTCTGGAGTTACACACTGTTTCGGCCATCCGCTTGCCTCCGCTTTGATTTTCAAAAAATGGTTTACATAACCAGAAAACATTCCCCCAGACCGAGTCACTGGATCGTATTGTGTAACTTTATACTCCCATATTTCATGGATTGTTTCTATTCTGTAACCTTTGGCCACAGCCAATTTTACCTCATCCATGACCCAGGTACCTGTAAACTTGCGGTCGTTATCACCATGATCACATTTGCCCTGGTTGAAATTTGTAGCACACGTTAAACAGAGAAAGAACATTAATTTAGAATGCATTTTATACGGTAGAACCGGAAAATGAAGACCTTTCGGTGGTAAAACAGTCACTTTCATTAGCCCGTCCATCTTCTGCCAGTCCACATTTTTACAATCATCACCGACGTGAACTTTACAATGACCCACAGGGACCTTACAAAACTTATTCACCCATGGGTATAACGAGCAAATGTCGTAATAATGTATTTTAGTTTTTTCGTCAGATTTCCGGTAGAGAACATTTGCATTTGTACGACCCCCGTAAAATGCATCGCGCGGGTTTAATGGTTTATCCGCAGAAAGCATCATCTCCAGCAAATTAGCAATGTCTGGGTTTTCTGACATTTCTTTCTTAAAAATGCACTCAGGCATAGCAACAAGATTGAAACCAGCTTCGCGTATTTTTTGGTGTTTTGTGACGGTATCATCGTGTCTTTTCTGCATCTCCTCAAAGTGGGCACTCCTGTCAGTGGAGGAGGTCGCCGGGAAACACATTTGACACCCGTGCCAGTAATCACCATCGAATTCATAAATAGTGTTCGTGGGTGCATGGTACCCATCTACACGACCAAACTTATAATGAAAAAATTCCTTACCATTTCCTGCATGCTGAATTGATATATTTTTGTCATATTCAACATATTTTAACCATTTCAGTGCATGTTTTGATTGGTTTTCACTAAGTCGATACCCGTTAGGCGGGATTAGACCTATTGAGTCTTCTTCCATAGATTTAGATCTAAACACCTTGTTGCATGAGCTAGGCGTAGTGCTAGCGTCAATAAATGGTTCAATATTGGTCTCACTAAAGAAATCTGAGACAAATTTCGAACATGCTTTGCGTAATATTTCCACGTCCTGTTTACAATATTCTACCAGCTCTTTACTGTTATCAAATACACAATCTGGAGGGTGTGAGTCACACCACTGCTCAAATTCCACTCTACGTTCAGGAGACATTGAATCATAGCCGTAAAAATGTTTTGCAGGGATGGGCCCTACGTAGTTATCATTTTCGGGGCGATTAAATAAATGGGGATAAAAGCCTTTCCCACCCTCAAACCCGAAAAGCTCTGGAAGTTTTGAAAGAGGCACTTGGAAATAATTTAGAGAATCGATGAATTTAAGTGCCTTATTAATGGATATTTGAGTTATCTTGGTGCCATTCATGATCAGGAAGGGATTTTTAAAACGATCGCTCTCATATATATACCGAAGAATAAATTGGCCGTCATAACCTTTTAAATTATGCGCTACTACATTTATGTAGTCATATTTGCTGGCCATGACAGATTTCCCATCCTTCGTTACTGTTTTTTTTTCGTTGTGTTTCTGTATTATGAAATTCATAAATTGTTCTATGCAATTGCTCCCCTTGAAAATAATTTCCCCATTACTACCACAATACACACATGGACGCGGTCCTTCGTTAATGCAATATGCACAGACATATTGTAGCACGCATAGGTTTGCAGTGTGTACATACCGGTCGGTGTAACGACCCAGGGTCGTACTCTGCTGTGTCTCTAAATCGAAATAAATATTCAAAAAATCAGTTGTGTTGTCGCGCTTACTCTCATATTTAGGCATGTGACAAAGGTGGTTGTACTTTGGTACAAGTTTGTCACAAGTAAGGCATTTCCTTTTCCCACAAATATGATTCTTTTGTTTTGCTGAGTAACATTTTGAGCAATTTTTTTTCGTTTCACAGACCGAGCCGGTACGACCGCGGGGTCTTAAATGGTTACTGTAACATTCAGGTCCATTAAACGAGCGGTGACAATTTGAACATTTTATTACTTCGAATACTAGGGCACACTTGGGCCGCGTTAAACATTGCGTACACTCGTATTTACACGCATGATCACCCTTTTTGCGGGTGTGTGTATGACAGATGTCACAAATATACTTGGCACCGAAGCATGCTTGAACGGACCGCATGGGGGTGTAATGATTCTCGTGTAACATTATATTTAACCTATCTTTACCATCAAATGCCTCATCTATAAAAATAGGAGACTTGGAATGAGGCGAGTAAATAACAATTTGGTATTCTACCATATGATCTTGAAATTTTCTAACATCATCTAATGAACACCCGTATTCAGGATCTTCAATAACTACCCCGGCATTATTACACAGTTCTTCAGCATACCCTCTAAGTAAACGAAAATGATTTTGAAGGCGTTTATAATGATAACGGTCAAGACCACCAGATTTATACTCAGCAACACTAGAGCGTAAGGTAAACAAAAACCATCAGAATGATCTGGAGGTGTTTTATACTTAATATAGGAGACCTTTTTCAGAATAAATTCTGCGTTTGTCTGGCCTAACGACCGTGAAATTCTACCTCCGCCGTGAGGAATTACAATATGATCGAAATGAATTTGGAGAAACCGTTTAAAAAAAATTCCTTATTGCTATCAAATATTTTCATAATATGATCGAATACAATATCTTCATCTAACTGATTTGCCCGCCTTAACGATATAAATATAGGGGTTTCAAAAGCGCAATCATTTCTGAGTGTCATCCCTACCTCATCGTCAGGACTTATTTCAATGCTACTACAAAGTTATCCGTGTACTGCATAGGTGTGTCATCGCTGCCTAAAACAGTAAACATCGGCGAGTAAGTGGAGGTTCCTCCAGCGTTCTGGATAGCGTCTTGATGATCATATGAGTCTAATTCACGGATTATTTCATCGAGGGCAGCCCGTTCTGTCTCTGAATATGGCCGTTGTGAATAAATAACGTTATCAAGGTCACGTAGAAAGTTATCCGTGTACTGCATAGGTGTGTCATCGCTTGGGATCTCGTCAAAAGGCTTTGGATCGGGGTTCTGAATTCCTTAATCAGGTGTAAAATTGTTGAGAGCGTTGTATAAAGTCCGATTATCATAAATCGGGTCCCATTCCATAAGTTCTGGATCCCCCGCCTACATCGGTCTCATAACACGGGTCCCATTCCATAGGCTTTGGATTCTGACCAATTGCACCACGCTCATAATTGTCGAGAGCTTCGTTTAAAAATGTATGGTCATGACTTGCGTCCCATTCCGTAGCTGGTGGATTCTGAGGTGGTACATTGCGCTCATAATTTTCGAGAGCCTCGTACAAAAACCGGTCAGTTCCATCCTCGAAAAACCATAAATATGCATTAAAGTTATTGGCCATTTTCTTTCAATTGTCTTCTTCCCCAAATTTTTTTTCAATTTTATTTTTAGTTGAAACAACTTTTCACTTTATTTTATTCCACCAATAAAACATTAACCCGCCGGTTGGGTTTATTCACCGCCGGTTGGGTTTACTCACCGCCGGTTGGTTTTACTCACCGCCCGCCGGTTGGTTTTAATCGATCGCCGCGCCGGTTAGTTTTAATCGACCGCTGGTTGGTTTAATCCACTGCCAGTTGGTTTTAATCGACCGCCGGCTGGTTTAACCGACCGTCGGTTGGTTTTAATCGACCGCCGGCTGGTTTAATCGACCGCCGGTTGGTTTAATCGACCGCCGGTTGGTTGAATCGACCGCCGGTTGGTTGAATGGACCGCCGGTTGGTTGAATCGACCGTCGGTTGGTTGAATCGACCGTCGGTTGGTTGAATCGACCGCCGGTTAGTTTTAATCGACCGCCGGTTAGTTTTAATCGACCGCCGGTTAGTTTTAATCGACCGCCGGTTAGTTTTAATCGACCGCCGGTTAGTTTTAATCGACCGCCGGTTAGTTTTAATCGACCGCCGGTTAGTTTTAATCGACCGCCGGTTAGTTTTAATCGACCGCCGGTTGGCTTTAATCGACTGCCGTGCCGGTTGGTTTTAATCGACCGCCGGTTGGTTTTAATCGACTGCCGGTTGGTTTAATCGACCGCCGGTTGGCTTTAATCGACCGCCGGTTGGTTTAATCGACCGCCGCGCCGGTTGGTTTTCATCGACCGCCGGTTGGTTTTAATCGACCGCCGGTTGGTTTTAATCGACCGCCGGTTGGCTTTAATCGACCGCCGGTTGGTTTTAATCGACCGCAGGTTGGTTTAATCCACTGCCGGTTGGCTTCAATCGACCGCCGGTTGGTTTTAATCGACCACCGGTTGGCTAGGGCAGTCATCGCATTTGATTGAATAGTTCACTTTTTGTATCTTTTACTTACTGCCATAATAAAGCTTTTGTTACATACAGAAACGCTCTTATCTTTATATAGTTATTTTTATTTATTTACCTGCTTGGACATTGTTTGTTCCTGGGTACATGAGCCGACGACGAATACTGTAATTCTTCGAATCTCAACAAACAGTTTCCAAGCACACAAGCACCACGTAACTCTACATGCCGATGCAGCTGGGCACTGACACCAGGCTGCGTTCTTGGGCTAAATTTGTTTAAATGTAAATGCCAGCGGCAGCCTGGTGTCAAGTTGAAATTTAGTGCGTTGTAAAGCTCTCGTCATTGCCGTCACGGGGCTATGCTTCAATTTTTGACACCAGGCTGCCTTCTTTTTCATGGGTCAAGGTCACATAGAGGGCATCCTGTGTCCACTGTCCAATTACGAGGTATTTCGCCGTAAAGCACCGGAGACAAGATTCAAATTGCCCATACATCATTTTTTGACACCAGCCTGCCTTTCCGGACTTGGTTACTGCAGCATGACCTTATTTTGGATAATTATGTCAAAATTTTGTTGGTTCCATCCATTCCAAACAATATTGTGGAGCATGAAAATTTGCAGCTATTGTAGTTTGTGAGATTCAGCCAGAGAGTGAATGTTGCTAACGCTGAAATGTCCCGTTCCGATGTATATTTTGCATGTTATGTCAATGTTTTCCGTTACGCGTCGCATTTCATTTGAAGTTCATGTGAAATTAATTTAGTGTTCATGAAATTTCTAACAAAAATTGAAATAACGAAAATATCTGGAACATCCAAAAAAATTGTGTATTTTCAAGTTGAAATTTTGTATACTTTGACATAAAGCCGACGCCCCGCCAAAATCGTCGTACAGTGCGGAACGGCTTGTGTCAACGTATCGTGATTTAAGCGACACTTCCTTGATAAAGCATTGCGTCACTGGCTAATTCTGTCGGTAAATTTACCACTGCATATCATGCAAACGCAAGTAGAGATGTATGTATTAAGTTTATGAGGTAGACTATGGTGTTAAGCGACAACGACATGTTTTGTTTCCATTTTTTATGGATCATTTGATAAGAGTGAAAGTGAATAAAATAAACGTTCCCTCGTTTTTACCGATACCGATTTCATTTTGTGTCTTTATCCGATCGTTTTTTTTTATTGATTGTGTTCATTTCCGCATTCACTTCAGCCGTGATAGTTTCTACCTGGTCCTTCAATGTCTGCACGAGTTGTTCTATTAGAACTAAAATGTAATGATACCGCAATATCTTTTAAGTTTGTCTTTCAGCGATTAAATCTGAATGCAAAGCACTCAATGTTGAAGCTACCTGCTCTTTGCGAGCTGCTGCGAGTTGATCTTGATGACTTTTTTTTAACAAAAGAATTTATTTTTTCCCGTTTATTTAGATTTTACGGTGTGTCAAATCTTGAAAAATACACAGTTTATCACTTTACGTTTTGTAAAAGGAGCAGAAAATAATTAAAAATGAAATTTTGTCTGAACGAATAACTCGAACGAAACAACCTGTGTTGATAGACGCTTTAACTGTTAATATTGACAACAAACAAAAATTTTATGCAGTGTTGAACAACGCTATGCAGTGTTAACTATTGCAGCTAATTACCTGTCATTATTTTGGAGAATTTGTTTTCAAACCGTTGAAAGAATTGCTCATTTCGAGAACTGTTTCTTTGTAAATTATTTTTTTGTTGTTTTTTTTCAAATGATTTAGAAATAAAATGTACATGTCGCTGGCACCACAACCTTTTCAAACTGTAGCGAATTAAAGCTATTTCAATTGGGCTAGTTTTGGGCTGGATAATGCACATAACCATAAGTTTTGGGCTGCCGTAGAACTCCAGCCCAAAATGATTTTAGTGGTCAAATATGTCGTTTTGAGGTTTTCGTATGAAATCAATGCTTTCTTTGCTCGGTATATAGCTCAAAATTTTGGGCTGACGATTGGAACCAGCCTCGAGTTTTGGGCTGATTTCAAACCGAAGTTATTCAACTTTTAAGGGAAAAAACCATGTCGTTTTCACTATTACAGTATTGATACCAGCCCCAACTTTTGAACTATTTTCGTGATGTTTACCGTATGACTCGTATATAAGTAAAAAAACATTTCATGTAGAATTTCTTTATTCACATAAAACGGAATATTATGACTCTTAGAATCGGAATTTCCACGATTAAAAAATGAAAATCACAAAAATTGGATGCAAATTTACGCATCGATGTCAAAATCTCTTTCGTATTTCTTTACCAACGTGGGTCTGAAGACAGATGGTCTAGGCAACACATCGATGTTGGATTAGAAAAGCTGTTAAGCTGTTGGTAGAGTTTATTAATTATTGCGGAACAACAGCTTCAACTCACAGGAGTGAATGTGAAACCGTAATTTTGAATGGAAAATATATTTCAGTGAATGTTTCACATTCACAAAAACGATTGTGCATTTGAAATAAATTGTTGGAGATTTTTTTGCTGCAATATATATTTATATATACATATTGCTCCAATTCACTGAGATTGAATGTGCATTCGAAGTAAAGCTTGCAAATTCACTGAGACGGAATGTACATTGAAAATAATGCTTCTATATTCCTTGAAACTGATTGTGCATTCGAAATAACGTTTGCACTTTCATTGAAATAGAATGTGCATTCGAAATAAAACTTGCACATTACTTGAAATTGATTGTGCATTCGAAATAACGCTTGCACATCAACTGAAATGAAATGTGCATTCGAAATAAAGCTTGCACATTTCTTTGTAATTGATTTTGCATGCAAAATAACGCTTGCACTTTCATTGTAATGGAATGTGCATTCAATAACCCTTGCACATCACCTGAAATGGAATGTGCATTCGAAATAAAGCTTGCACATTGCTTGAAATTGATTGTGCATTCAAAATAACGCTTGCACTTTCATTGAAATGAAATGTGCATTCGAAATAAAGCTTGTACATTCACGAGACGGAATGTACATTAGAAATAACGCTTGCACATCAATTGAAATGGAATGTGCATTCTAAATAAAACTTGCACATTACTTGAAATTGATTGTGCATTCGAAATAACGCTTGCACTTTCATTGAAATGGAATGTGCATTCGAAATAACGCTCGCACATCAACTGAAATGGAATGTGCATTCGAAATAAAGCTTGCACATTACTTGAAATTGATTGTGCTTTCGAAATAACGCTTGCACTTTCATTGAAATGGAATGTGCAAGCGTTATTTCTAATGCACATTCCGTCTCAGTGAATGTACAACCTTTATTTCGAATGCACATTCCGTTTCAATGAAAGTGCAAGCGTTATTTTGAATGCACAATTAATTTCAAGTAATGTGCAAGCTTTATTTCGAATGCATATTCCATTTCAGTTGATGTGCAGTGCAAGCGTTATTTCTAATGCACATTCCGTCTCAGTGAATGTGCAAGCTTTATTTCAAATGCACATTCCATTCCAATGAAAGTGCAAGCCTCATTTTGTATGCATATTCCATTTCAGTTGATGTGCAATCCTTATTTCGAATGCACATTCCATTTCAATGTAGGTACAAGCGTTATTTCGAATGCACAATCAATTTCAAGCAATGTGCATTGTACAAGCTTTATTTCGAATGCACATTCCATTTCAGTTGATGTGCAAGCGTTATTTCCAATGCGCATTCCGCCTCAGTGAATATGCAAGCTTTATTTCGAATACACATTCCATTTCAATGAAAGTGCAAGCGTTATTTCGAATGCACAATCAGTTTCAAGGAATATGGAAGCATTATTTTCAATGCACATTCCGTCTCAGTGAATTTGCAAGCTTTACTTCGAATGCACATTCAATCTCAATGAATTGGAGCAATATGTATATATAAATATATATTGGAGCAAAAAAATCTCCAACAATTTATTTCAAATGCACAATCCGTTTTTGTGAATGTGCAAGCATTCACTGAAATATATTTTATTTCATCAGCGAGAGAATAGCGTACGTTATTCACTCTTGCATATAAAGGAAAAACCATACATTAAATCACTAGGGAAAATTCGTTTTCTCTTTGCCAATTCACTGAAAAAAGCAGCGGCACCGCCGTGATTTGAACTCACGACCCACCGATCCGCAAGAATCGACGCTAACCACTGCACAAATTCGCTCATTTGCTATGTACAAATTTTTTTGATACTGTTTGTTGACAAATAGAAGCATATAGTAGCGTAGAATGTACAGTAGCGTTGTTTTTCTCGATATACAACATAGGCTTATGTATTATGAGTGGTTTTCTTTACGTTTTGTATTTGTATTTGTATTGTTCGTTTTGTATTTGAATCCGTTTCCATTTGTTCAATTCCATTTGTTTCTAATTATCCTGAAGTAAATGGCAATCGACCTAATAAAGATCTAATTTTCTTTCGCCCGATCATTTACCCTAATCATCCTCAATTGACCCTATTAACCAGCTATTTTACTTAATTTACCTGACAATTTACTCAATTTACCTGACAATTTACTTAACTTTACTGACAATTTACTTAATTTACCTGAAAATTTACCGAACAATTTACTTAATTTACCTGAAAATTTACCGAACAATTTACTTAATTTACCTGACAATTTATAACGTGGCCTTCCGCTGGCTCGACACGGATAGTTGCGCCCGTTATGCGGCGTCTCTAACAAAACTTACCGCCAATTAAAAGCATCTTGTAACGCATAGAAAGACGTGTTTCGCGATCTCACACTAATAATTTTATTTAAAATAGGTGAACAACACTTTGATTCAAACTTGTGTGCTTAAAAACTAAATCAGAAATATCATCATGTCCTTGCAGATGATAATTCGGATAAAAATATGAGGTTCCAACACACGGTTGGAACTCCACTTGTACTTAGCCTAAGAAATATAGATTGCGCAATAAATATTTTGTAAATAAGTGGGACCTGCGAAGATGCCAACGTGTACAATGGGATCGAGTAAAATCAATAGGCTGACCAAAATGAATGATCCACACTTTATAATCAACACTAAGAATTATGATTGATATTGGCCTTTGCTGACAATATCGTATATAGGTGCGACGACCTTTTTGTTAACACAATCACTTTATTTTATCCCAATCCGTCCTCTATATCAGTATGGACGTCGATTGGTTGATGCGATGAATTTCTTTTTATCTGAATTTAGAACCGGTACCGGCACGTTTAATTATTCGCAAATTATCACGATAATTAGTTTAATGCACTTAGTATTTCCCTCTTGGGAATCAAAACTTATGAAAATTTAATCAAAAAAAAAAATACTTTTTGTAATTCGCGTTCAGACTTAGCTTGTGTCGATGTCGGATGTAAGTATCGAACTGCCGAATCAATGAAGGATTCCTTTGTTGTACTTCTATTTATTGGATGATAAAACGCGCGAAGTACACGTTCGAAGTTCTCGAACAAACTGAACGAACGAAATTGTACCAGAGTACAGGGTGATCCTTATTTTCTTAACGCTAACTTATGTTCTAATTTACAATAATTATTGGTACTGTTTTCTTATAACTATTTGGATTTGTGTGAGACGCTTTTTATTATTGAATTGAGGCAGGGGAAAGATACTAATGTGGGATTTTCTTTTATCCGACATTTCGGTATCAGAAAACCCCTGCCTTTGTTTTCTTACAACGTTATAATATTTTAAGATATTTTGTAAATAATGTGATCGCGGAATACGTCCCGTTCATGACATTTTGTTTTACTATATTGGAACGAAGCTGCGTCCGCGGATTCGTTACAAATTCACGATGAAATGAACGTGAAGCTCGGAACGTGAAGCTCATAGTCTAAATAAGAATTTGGTTTGTAGCTTAGTTTCAATGTCCGAGAAGTTACCTCAAGATTTCCACATCAAATAAATGTTATTTATAAACAAGTCCCTCGATTTAGCCTATTTAAGGTAGTTATTTTGTTCGCCATATTACTGATAAATACGGCTGCTGTGTTGCTAGGACACTGATACATAATGAAGTTTTTATACTTATATACTCTATAAGGTCACACAAATGCTGATATATCAACTTTTCTCTATATAGCCACCCGAATGTTGAGGAATGTTGATGGAGGAACTGGAGCAGTAACGATGACATCCAAGTTGATTGAAGAAGGACGGCTACCTAAACCAGATTGGACTGAAAACTCAAGTCAAATCGATTTGTGTACCCGGGCACTACGGAGTGGATGGAAACGAACTGGCAGACGAGCTAGCCATCCCTATCCCTAACTCTCTTTGCGCGAAAGCGATGAACGTGGACGAAGATAGAGCATGGCAGATGCTGGACAGTGCATGATGTATGCTTGCATACCAAGATTTTCCTCACTATTCCTGATGTAAAATAGGCAAGAGAGCTTCTGACGATGAGGCAGAATCGAATAAGTAGAGTAGTAGGAGCGATTACTGGACATTGTGGACTCAACAAAGAAGAGAGTCCTTGGTGATACATCATATGTGAATGCCCTAAATTCGTTCAGTAAGGTGCAGGACTCTTGGCGACTACGTCGTCCAATCTTCGAAAGTGGGCTGCCTAGCTGATAGGCACGCGAAGGTCAACGGAAAATTTTAAATGATGAACGGTAAGATAGAACAAAGGGTCACAAGATCTGTGTTCTGGATTACGCAGTGATACTCTTACACACCAATACAATATAAAAAACATATGCAAGGGACCCGTACGTATTAGAACAGATATTGCAAAGAGACTTGTGTACGTATCAGAATAGATATCACTAATTCATTAAGATTGGTCCGAAGTAGCAGTGTAGAAATATTGGTTTGGGCCGCAAACTCACTTGTTTATTTTGAGTAATTTGCTCTAAAAATTGCGATTTTGAATCGTGTAGTTCCATACATCGTCTTCGGCTTGGATATGCAAACTCCACACTCGTCAAAAAAAACAGTTTCCAAAGGTTGATGCTCAAACATTCGTGAATATAGCTCTTATCACACTTGTGTCCTCATATAATGAATTTTTTCGTAGGGTCCAATGTAATATGCTATTTCAACATCAAAAAATGAAGTGACAATGTAATATGCTATTTCAACATCAAAAAATGAAGTGACACTAAAGTTACAGTTGAAACCTAGGGGTCGTACACAAAGGTTTTCAAATTTGTCGACTTTTTCGACACCGCCCCCCCCCCCCCCCCTTGTGAGCTGTTGTCACGTTTAGCTGATACCTCCCTAAAAAAGTCATCCAAATCGCTAACCAACCGTGATTAAATTACACGTTTGAACTAATTGTGCTTGTTTTGAAAAATGATTGAAATGTCATCGTTCATTGGATTCATTGTATCGCGGAATAGGGGAATACCGACCAGCGGGTAATAACGAACAATGCAATATTTTCATTTTGGCGTTATTCTTTGGAATTTTGCATTGTTTTAAAAGTGATTGATTTGAAAACGATTGTTATCTACCTGTATTACGTTTATTAAAACTGATATTTTGCTCATTTTCCTTCTATTTACCTTCTATTTGACCATTCATTTAATTAATTAATCGTATTTACCCTATATTCGGCCGTTCATTACCTAATCTCTTGTACTTTCTTCCTATTTGCCCTAAAATTTCCTAATCGTCCCGGTAATTGTCATTTAATCCTAATTGACCAATTATTTACCAATCGACCACGTAATCGATCGATTGGAATTAGGTGCTGTCCCACCCAATTCCTCTAGTTGAAAACTCCTCGTTTGAATCAGTTTTTATTTATGTTATAAATATGTTGTTTTCTCGCAGAGCAAAATTCAAATGTCTATATGAAAAAGTAATTTCACGTGACGACCAGAACGACCAAATAAATAAAATTAAAAAAAGATATTGAAAAAAAATATAAAAAAAAAGACCTGCAGCCGCCGGACTCGAACCCATGGCATGTAAGATCAGAAGGATACAATGCTAACCACTGACCTAATACGGTCATTTGTTACGACTAAACTTTGTTGATACTGTCTGTTGACTACAAACGAAGTAATGCATTCAGATGTCATTTCAAACTCATTTCATGAAATGTTGTATGCAAAAAGATATTGGTGAGTCACTTTTTCTCTATATTCAACATACATACTCAAGCTTTTGTTTTTGAGTGGTTTTGTTTACGTTTTTGTTCGTTTTGTATTTGAATCAGTTTTTATTTATGTCATAAATGTTTTCTCACAGAGCAAAATTCAAATGTCTATATGGAAATAGTAATTTCACGTGACGACCAAAACATAAATAAATAGAATTAAAAAAAAAGTATTGGAAAAAAAATATTGGAAAAAAAATTGAAAAAAAGACCTGCAGACGCCGTGTCTCGAACCCAGGACCCTGACACTTCGAAGCAGTGATAAATTCTCGCAGCTATCACATTCATGTGCTCGAATGAATAACGTACGATATTCTCTCGCCTAATGAAATAAAATATTGTATTGGTGAGCGTGAGAAATCTCGGATATCTTCTTATGTAAATATTATACTCTCACTTGTTCGCTACGCTCACTCGTTATGTACAATAATTACATTAGAAGAAGTCCTGGATTTTCTCTCGCCCACCAATAAAGTACTATGTAATAAAGTACATTCAAAATTACGCTTTCACATTCACTCCTGTGAGTTGACGCTGTTGTTCCGCAATAATTAATAAACTCTACCAACAGCTTTTCTAATCCAACATCGTCAGCCCAAAACCAGCCCAAAATGATACAATAAGTTTAGGATCCGAAGAATTTGATTTCGTTACGAAAACAGCTAAACGACATGGTTTTTTGCTTAAAAGTTGAATAACTTCGGTTTGACATCAGCCCAAAACTCGAGGCTGGTTCCAATCGTCAGCCCAAAACCAGCCCAAAATTTTGAGCTATATACCGAGCAAAGAAAGCATTGATTTCATACGAAAACCTCAAAACGACATATTTGACCACTAAACTCGTTTTGGGCTAGAGTTCTATGGCAGCCTAAAACTTATGGTTATGTGCATTATCCAGCCCAAAACTAGCCCAATTGAAATAGCTTTAATTCGCTACAGTTCGAAATGGTGGTGGTGCCAGCGACATGTACCTGTTTTACTTGAGTACAAATCAATGAATCATTTAATGAGGGATTTTTTAAATTTGTTTTCCCTTAAATTCTCTAGTTTTTCCCTATTTAGTGTAGAATGATAAAAAATTTTAAATCCAACTTGTACTACATATCTTCAATATAGTGCTTGGTTGGAGAAAAGCCCACGGGCTGCCGCAATATGTAGTACGAGTTGCATTAATAACTATAATTCTAGTTTTCTTAACCTGTTCAAAGATCAAGAAAATTATTTGTTTTTATATAAATTTTG
Organism: Pseudolycoriella hygida; assembly: GCA_029228625.1. NCBI lineage: Eukaryota > Metazoa > Arthropoda > Insecta > Diptera > Sciaridae > Pseudolycoriella > Pseudolycoriella hygida. The sequence goes on along the minus strand of CM055404.1, from coordinate 68,442,905 downwards.
TGGAAAGATTACGTAAAGTATGAAGGCTTTAAAATTTGTTGCCAAGACCGTCAGGAGAGTTGGTTCCGCTTGCATCCTTAGAAGTGGTTCTTTCTTGATGTCTTCATGTCTGCTTGTATTTAACAACGTGGTAATGCTAACAACAACGTTGCACAATATTGTAATTCTTTCATTGTGAAATGATCTCTTCGAAACAAGACTTTCCAACTAAACGGTGACATCATGGCCCTACGGTAGTAAGGGGCCGTTGTAATAATAAGTTGCAGTGTTATTACTAAAAGAACTTTATTAGGGAGATTGGGCAAATCGACTTATAGCAAAATTCCAAACTTATATTATAACTATAAGTTTGACTTATAAAAAAAGTAATGCTCAAAGAACCTAGAAATACAAATTAGAACTTTTGAGCATTACTTTTTTATAAGTCAAACTTATAGTTATAAGTATAAGTTATAAGTTTTGCTATAAGTAGATTTGCCCAATCTCCCTATTAACTGGTTAACTCTACATTATTGTCTTACACGGTGATCTTATGATATTGGTTCTATGATAGTTATTAGACTGACTTGATTAGTCTCACATTATTATTATACTGACTTATAGTAACTTAGAGCACTGGTATTTACATTAGCAGATAGACGCTAAGCGTGGGAATGATATACGTGGAATGTTTGTGTGGGAGTGCATTATAACTTGAATACTAGGAATATGAAATAAGAGTAATATTGGATAGTAGGATTGAATCATAGACATAACAATAATTGTAATAGGAGTAATATTAGAATAGAATGTTATGGGAATGTAATGTTATGGGAATGGAATGTGATGTGAATATCGTAAAAGCCGAACGAATCGCACGTACTTTTTATACACTGCCGGTTTGCATACAATTTTAGTGTTACTTAATTATTTTACGGCTCATTTGTTATAGTGAATTTTCTTGTGGTTTAAATATATTAATCGAATCAATAATATTTGAATATTTACTTATTACTTTAGTGAGTTTTTGATACATATATTTTGAGGTTGTAAAAGAATTGTAGTGATAAAAGATAACGGCAACTTGATTTTAGTTTACATGTTCTATGATTGGTGAGTTAAATGGAAAACAGACGTTTATATTCAGATAAATTTAAGAGCGGTGCAAGTGAATTAAACGTATTGCAATTTAAGTAATTTCAAATTACACAAATTTGCTTTGTGAAAGGAATACAAATCAATTTTGTTTTCTTTTTTACGCGCCAAAAATTATTGAATAGTATTCAATTGGAGAGTCTTTATTTACTCTCTTTGCTCTTTCGTTTACATTTTTAACAGAGTCATCTGTATAGTCAGGTAACTCACGGTAAATCAATCATTTTGCTAAATTAGTCAGGAGGCTATTTCAATTTTATCAAACGCAAAACTGAATTTGAAAAACCAAACTTTCGCAATATCTATCGAAAAGTGAGCAATTAACAAAAAAACCAAACAAAAATCGATTAACAAATTTATGCTCATAATTTCTTTAGACAAAATTGTTAGAAAAGCGAGCAATTAACGTAAAACCGAACGTAAAACCGACTAAACAAATTTATGCTCATTATTTTCTTAGACAAAATTAAGCGTACACCAAACCCCTTCTAAAATCTGCGTGACACTCAGTCTTAAGGAGGAATTTCAACGTAAAACCAAACGAAAAACCAAACACTATTTTAAACTCCTTAGTGATTGAGTAGTCAATCTATTTTATTTTAATTTGTTTTAAGACCGAGTAAATCATAAAAACTAAAATACTCTTCTTTCGAATCAGTGTTAAATTTAATATTTTTTGTATTGAATAAAGTGTTGAATTGAAAGTTTAGTAAAAAATGGAGCTATCATTCTTCTACCAGAATGTACGTGGTCTTAAAACTAAGACAAAAGAGTTTAGATCAAATCTTATTCAAAGTTCTTATGACGTAATTATGCTGTGCGAAACATGGCTACGTGAGGACCTATTCAGTTCGGAATTATTTGATGATGGATTTATTGTATACAGGCATGATAGTGATAAAATTATAACTGGGAAAAATGATGGAGGTGGTTGTTTAATAGCAGTTAAAGAGAATCTACGCTCAAGACGAATGACTAATTGGGAATTGAACAAGGAAGATGTATGGGTATCGATTGAGCATGTGAACGGTTCCAAAACATTTTTCAACGTAAGGTATATCGAACTGGAGAGTAAATTAATGCATTACGAGACACATTTTGATAAGTTGAGGGATATATTTTTGTCTTCGAATCATGATGATTCATTCATCATAACAGGTGATTTCAATCTCGGAGATAGTGTTACGTGGACACTTGATACGAGAAATAATACTTACGGAGCAGTGAATGTTAAAGGTAGTAGAGAGTTTGCGCAAATGACGTATAAGCGATAAGTCATCTTATAAATTGTAATTTATAAGTTATAAGTTATAACTTATGACTTATAACTTATGAACTTATAACTTATAAATCAGGTACTTATAACTTATAAATTATAAGTTATAATTCATATGGCCATAAGTTATAAGTCACAAGTTATAAGTCTACTCCTATAAAATTACGATTATAAGTCAATACATTTATTAAAATCCGCAACAGGCCCGTAGCCACAGTGACTTGACAGTGGGGACTGAGCCCCCTTAAGTGCCGCAGAAAATATGCATTTTTTAAACGTTTCAAGAAAAGCTTTAAAATGGCTCATTTTTCGCCAGAATTACAAAATATTCGTTCGTTAATTCCCGGAGCCGCCATTCTAGAGAACTGTATAGTTTTTTTTAAGTGCCCCAAACAGTGTCCATTATTCTGATGGCGCTAAATTTTTCTAATTGAAATTAATCAATAAAAGGAAAGCATAGTGAAATTACAGGAACAATTTATTATTTTGATGGCTATTGTGGAAGCATAATGTGAAATAAATAACGTTTGGGTCGACAAAGTTGGTACGCGCCCTGACTTCCCCACTGTGCTCCGTCCCAAGGAAATTACAGTGAGCGTTACGGCTATAACAAAAACGGGTCAAACTTGGCTCTTTTTGGATTACAGAGGGGAGGGAGGGTCTGAAAAATGCCAATTTTAGCGTTATGTAATTTATGAACGGCCACTAATATAAAGTTTTATTTCACAAATTAACAAACATAAGGAGCAAAAATAATTTTCTGCTAAAGAATTTTTCCCAAGAGCGATTGGGCTTGTTGGAAAATATTTATTAGCAGTTGATGTTGTAAATGTATCGTTTGAATGCGCCGCAAACGAAATTATGAAATGAGTTTGGCTTACGAAAGTGTGTTAATAAAAAAGCTATATCCATAGTTTTCGGAATCTCAGGGCAGGCTCAGAGGTTCACAGGGGGACCTAGTCCCTTCTGCCCCCCCCCCTTGATATGGGCATGCTCAGCAAATATCGATATGAAAAATCGTTGGTACTTTTTTTGCATTGAATGTCAAGTCTGACAGTTCTATGCTAAATTTTTAGAACTATTTGCAGAATAACTGAAAATGGGAAAATTTACTGGTAATTGTACGCATATTTCCTGCTTTTTCACTTTTGAAAATGTTTTCTCATTAGTCAAAAGCTTGATGAATCTATGTAAACGCAAAGCTATTTCAACGAAAACATACTGGACTTTCAAATTTCTATTGAAACGTAAAACAAGTGCAATACAATATGAGAGAAAACCATTTCAATTAAATGGATTCCTAGATACGGAATGCCTAGCTTTCTTTCGCTTTCCGAAAAATGATATCAAGACGCTAACAGCTGCACTGAAAGTTCCGAAAATCATCATTTTGAAAAATCGAATCAAATTCAAAGGTATTCATATGTAATTAGGATGTAACGTGCCCGAATTTTCACTTGAAATTTTGATGTATGCTATCCTAGAAGGAATGTGCATACTGTTAAGACGGTTGGCTTACCCTAACAGACTAGTTGATTTGGTGAAAACGTTTAACAGAGACAAGGGATCGTTGTCACGCATTTTCATTTTTATGTTGACATGGATTTACAACCATTATAAGTCCATCTCTTCTTGAAGAACTTGCATACGTGAGTCAAATTAAAATTTGAAGCTGTCACTTTGAACCGAGTCAAATCATTTTACCAACAAATAGAATGCTTTCAATCGTGGCTCTCCTTATCCGAACATTGTAGGCTTTATAGACGGTACGTATAGGAGAGCCTGTCGACCGTCGAAAAATCAACGAGAATATTATAGCGGGTACAAACGACAGCACGTTGTTAAATATCAAAGTGTGATGTTGACGAACGGATTGATGGGACGACTCGATGGACCGTACATAGGACGGCGACACGATGCCGCAATATTATATTTGAGTAAAATCCTAGATGAAATGTCAAATGTGTTTGAATGCAACGGAACGCAATATGCTGTATACGGAGATCGCGACTACTCGAACCAACGATACATCAA
>CM055404.1:68427208-68437961 GCA_029228625.1 Pseudolycoriella hygida | reverse complement strand
TTTCAAATTTCTATTGAAACGTAAAACAAGTGCAATACAATATGAGAGAAAACCATTTCAATTAAATGGATTCCTAGATACGGAATGCCTAGCTTTCTTTCGCTTTCCGAAAAATGATATCAAGACGCTAACAGCTGCACTGAAAGTTCCGAAAATCATCATTTTGAAAAATCGAATCAAATTCAAAGGTATTCATATGTAATTAGGCTGTAACGTGCCCGAATTTTCACTTGAAATTTTGATGTATGTTACTAGGAACAGAAGGAATGTGCATACTGTTAAGACGGTTGGCTTACCCTAACAGACTAGTTGATTTGGTGAAAACGTTTAACAGAGACAAGGGATCGTTGTCACGCATTTTCATTTTTATGTTGACATGGATCTACAACCATTATGGAAAGCGCCTCCATTCTCTGCAACAAAATTACATAAGTCCATCTCTTCTTGAAGAACTTGCATACGTGAGTCAAATTAAAATTTGAAGCTGTCACTTTGAACCGAGTCAAATCATTTTACCAACAAATAGAATGCTTTCAATCGTGGCTCTCCTTATCCGAACATTGTAGGCTTTATAGACGGTACGTATAGGAGAGCCTGTCGACCGTCGAAAAATCAACGAGAATATTATAGCGGGTACAAACGACAGCACGTTGTTAAATATCAAAGTGTGATGTTGACGAACGGATTGATGGGACGACTCGATGGACCGTACATAGGACGGCGACACGATGCCGCAATATTATACTTACTTACTTTACAATACTTTTACAATATTATATTTGAGTAAAATCCTAGATGAAATGTCAAATGTGTTTGAATGCAACGGAACGCAATATGCTGTATACGAAGATCGCGGCTACTCGAACCAACGATACATCAAAGTGGGATACAAAAACCATTCAAAATTAAATCAGAGACAAAAGAATTTTAACAGGATAATGTCAGCGTTACGCGTGTCCGTTGAGTACGGATTTGGAAACGTTGTTCGTGAATTCGCTTTCTTGGATTTTTCGAAAACTCAAAAGTTGTATCTAAGCAATTTGAGAGAGATGTACTACGTGGCCGCGTTCCTAACCAACTGCAAGACTTGTATGGTTGGAAGAAACCAGATATCTGATATTTTTAATAGTTACGTACCCACTCTAGACGAGTATTTGGGATAATTTTACGTCGTAGACGAATCATATGAATTTAACACAAAGACCAATAATTATCAAGAAGTTGAAATTTATACGAGAGTTCATCTTTCTGAAAATTTGGAATAAAAAGAATTAATTTATTGGTGAGTCTTCATAAAAAATTCATTTTATTTTCTTGATGAAAAATTCTTGGTGACTCTTCATAAAAAATTCATTTTATTTTCTTGATGAAAAATTAGCTTATAGTTGTCATTAAAAACCACCTTTCTCCATTAGTTTAGTGATGACCGTAAGCATTTTTTGTTGAATAGTCATTTGTGACATAGCAAATTCGTCTCGTCGGCGACTTTCCTCTTCAAGTCGCACTTCGCGACGTCTTTCAATCTGTAATCGCTCTATTTCCATTTCCATTTCATGTTCTTGTCGCTTTACTAGCATTTCTTCTTCGATATTAAGTCGTTGTTTTTTCGACCGAGCAGACGTCGGTACATCAGCCATATTCATCAATTCATCTCTTTCCTTATCTGCTTCATCGCGCTCTTGTTTTCGTTCTTTTCTCAGTCTCTTTACTTTCGTTTTCTTTTCTTTCTGCTCAGATTCGACGCACTCAGATGGAACAGTGGGCATTTCATTACTTTTCTTCTTCTGCGATTTCAGGAAACGTATCTGAAACATTTCGCTCGAACAGGATCAAATCAATAACTTTTTTATTTAACTCAGTGCAATTCTCAGCATTTTCAGCGTGTTTCGTTTTGGATTTAATTGTTTCGCAGAGCTCTTCGTTTGTGTCGCCATCTTCAGAAAATTCGTCTTGCTCCGCCCCAATTTCATAATTGATAGCAGCACTTTCCTCTTGGATAATTAAATCGATGGATTCCAACAGCCCACCACGTGTTGATTTCTCTTCTTCCGTAACGGTTTTTGATTGGAGCCCTTGGGTCCGGTATTGTTGCAGCAATATATTGATTCGACTTTTGATCGCTCGAATCGTAACGGTTTCATTGAATTTTTTTTTAAATACCTCTTTTACAGCTGCCCATTTATTATTACCCGTTTGCCAAGGGTTTTTGCATAAATCCGCTCGTAGTAGGGCGATATCTTTTTTGATTGTAAATCCAACTCTCGGTTTTCGATCCTAAAGATATCAAACGTTAACCTAGAGTTGTTCTAAAACTAATAACAACAATATGAAACATACCGATTTCGTTCTCAATTCCATTTTTTGCTGCTCTTCTTTCTGTTAAATTTTTGACTATGTTAAATGGAGGGAAATGCTTGACTTTGCTTTTGTTAAAAACAACATCTGTTCATATGGTGTCGATGTCGACATGTTATGTCAAATTTTTGTGTGACCATATAGAAATCTATTACGTTTTCAATTGGCGCGAAAATAGGACTCAATTTATCACATGCATAGACACAAACGTATTGACTTATAATCGTAATTTTATAGGAGTAGACTTATAACTTGTGACTTATAACTTATGGCCATATGAATTATAACTTATAATTTATAAGTTATAAGTACATGATTTATAAGTTATAAGTTCATAAGTTATAAGTCATAAGTTATAAGTCATAAGTTATAACTTATAACTTATAAATTACAACTTATAAGATGACTTATCGCTTATACGTCATTTGCGCAAACTCTCTAGTATATCAAATAGTTTGCTTGACTTTCTTTCATTGTTTAGTTTGACTCAAATGAATACAACTCGTAATGCATTAAATAGAACGTTGGATTTGTTGATTACAAATATGGAAACGAGTAAGATATCAATAAGAAGATCGTTTACTCCGTTGGTTTTAGAAGATGAGCATCATCCGGCGATTAAGGTTATTGTTAATTTGTCTCCCATAAAAATTTTAAGTGAAAAGAGACCACCGAAGACCAATTTTTTCAAAGCAAATTACATTCAATTAAATAGTAAACTTTCCGAAATTGACTGGACTAAAGAACTTCATGGTTATGATATTGACAGAGCTATTGAACGTTTTTATGAGATTCTCGAACCGTTTATAGACTCCATTCCAAAAACTAAAATGTCAAACAGGGACTATCCGATATTTTTTACTCATGAACTAATTTCATTATTTAAAGAAAAATCTAAGGCAAAGGATAGATATAAAAAAGCAAAGTGCAAATTAAAAAAAGCCGAACTTGAGGTAAAGTATTCTGATCTTCGAAAGCGGGTAAAAAAGGGCATAAGAAATTGTTTCCAGAACTACGTTGATGATTGTGAAGAAAAAATCAAAACAAACACAAAAAGTTTCTTTGCTTTTACGAAATCCCTGAAAAAGACTAACTCCATACCAAGCACCATGAAGTTTGAAAATGAAATCAGTTGTGATAGAACCTCAATATTAAATCTGTTTGCTAAATTTTTTACCTCAGTTTTTAATCCTAATTATACGCCGACCTTAACAAGTTATAATAATGATTTAGTCTATGATCCTTTCGTTCATCAGACTTCAGAAATACCAGATTTAACAATTACTACGGATGAAATTGACACAGTTTTGAAACAATTTAATACAAACAAGGTGGCTAGTCCGGATAATATACCGATGTTATTCTTCGTAAATTTATCACTATCGTTAAGCCTGCCGTTATGCATTTTATTCAATAAGTCACTCATAGAAAATAAATTCCCATCGAAATGGAAAATGAGCTACGTGTCTCCAATCTTTAAAGAGGGTGACAAAAATGAGGTATCAAATTATAGACCAGTATCAATTTTGTGCGCAATTTCGAAAAAATTTGAGAGGTTGGTATTCAATAAACTATTTGTAACTGTTAAGGATAGAATTGATCAGTCGCAACATGGCTTTTTTGCTGGTAGATCCACACAATCTAATCTCATGGACTATGTGTCAATGGTAGCACATGAAATGGTTAATGGTGGACAAGTTGATACAATTTATACTGATTTTATGAAAGCTTTTGATAAAGTCAACCATGTCAAACTAGTCAATAAACTTAAGAGCTTCGGATTTAGCGATAATATGCTAATATGGTTCGATTCATATTTGCGTAATCGATCTCAATTTGTCGTTATTGGAGGCTCATTTTCTGACAGAATCATCCCATCGTCTGGAGTACCACAAGGCTCAATCTTGGGACCATTCTTGTTCATTCTGTTTATCAATGATCTGTTAGTTCACTCTCATGTAGTTACGGTTTCGCTGATGATCTGAAAATTTCTCGTTCTATCAAAACTAAATATGATTGTGATACGCTTCAGCAAGACTTAAATAAAGTATCAAAATGGTGTACGGGCAATGCAATGTGTTTGAATTTGAAGAAATGTTCGGTGATGACTTTGACAAACAGCAATAAGGTGGACTTTGATTATAGTCTTAACGGTGTCGTCCTGCAAAGGGTTACTTCTATGAAAGATCTTGGTGTAATTATTGATGAAAAGCTTTCTTTCAAGGAACATATTAACATGATTACACGGAAGTCATACCAAATGCTTGGCTTCATTTTTCGATGCGGTAAATATTTTAGAAATCAGTCCAGCTTATTACTACTTTATAAGGCTTTGGTCAGAAATCGTCTTGAATACTGCTCGACAGTGTGGAACCCAATTTATGATAATCCGACTGATCAAATCGAACGTGTTCAAAAGAAATTTACGAGGATGTTTTATTTTAAGTTCAATCTGGAACAACCACGTCCTCGTCCACGTCCGTTATGATGTCCGTGTAAAAAGACTAAAATTACATTCACTAGAATCACGTCGCCTGGAAAATGATGAAATTGTTCTCTTCAAAATTTTGCACCGGTTCAGCGACTCAAATTCACTATATCAACAGCTAAAATTTTACCAGCCAAAACGAGCTACACGATGGAACAAAAATCATGTTTTTTATCTTCCGAAAATGTCTACCAATTATGAAGAAAATGCGCCTATCAACAGAATTCAAAAAAACCATGATAAATATTTCTCAACGATTGACATTTTTTGTGGTAAATTGAATAAATTTAAAAAGAAAGTAAGGCAATATTTAGACTACTAATTTTTTGAAATTAACAGATATATATATATATTTTTTTGTTTAATATTTTTTATTATTATTAATTTGTTAATTGTAAAATTCAGATGAACATATTATTGGGTCGTATGGCCTGTTTGTTTATCTTTAAAAATTCAATAAATAAATAAATATAATTATAATGAATTCACACTACATCATCCCTCTTAGAAAATTTGAAGTATATATTGAAAATTTAAGGATACTGATAATTAGGATAAAAGGTAAGTTTTCATTTTCAAATAAACATAATTGAAATTTTCGAATGTAGAAAGTAATGGCCGTCGCCTTTGCTTTCTTTCAAGAGGAAATTCAGGCCGTCGCCTTTCCTTGCCTTTTTTTTATTTAGTAGTATTGAAAAATTATGAAATGAATAATGATTAGGTGGATCAGGTAGGTTTATGAAAAAAATAGGTTAAAAGTTACAAAATTGAATTCTTAAAAATAAGTTGAATAATTATTGAAAATATTATTGATATATATAAAAAAAATTTGGCGAAGAAAATAAAATTTATTAGAATTGTCAAAGATGTGATATAAATCAAATCGATATATTTGCTTAGAAAATTTTCATTCTCACCATATTTTACGTCCAATTAAGGAAATATTATTCAAATATGAGAAATAAATTCAAATTATAATTTAATGAGTCTACTGCAATGCTATTTTTGGTACCTCAACAAGGAGATAAGACTTAGTTGCAGCTTGTCAGATTAATTAAGATTATCATTTCGTAGAAAAATTCTTTAAGATTAGCTTTTGCATTATACGTCTGATTAAGGAAATATTTTGCAGCTATGTTAATCGACAATTCAAATATATTTTTGTAGATGATTAATTATGAAATATTTAGTTTTCGATTAAATCTTTAAACATTTTGCCGTTAGTGCTTTATCTTGATACTTCCAATTTAAGGATAAATTGGAAGTAATGCTTAGCTACGGTAATTATTTCGAAAAAAGTATGTTCTTTAAAAAAAAATAAGTATATAAATAGTTTATATATAAAATTACCGTGTAGCTACCGTTGTGCTTGTTGAATGTATGTGTGCAGCGAATCGACTGAATTTTGAGCAAAACTTGAAAATTTGATCGATCGCTCTGAAAATGATTCAACTGGTTGTGCATTGTCTTTAGTGATAAGCAGCCAGTCTTGAATTTTGAATGAAGCGAATGTGGGGTAGCGAGAGGAAAGGTTTTTTGGGAAACAAAACACAAATTTTGAATGTTTTTGATTCGTAAACAAACATTGCACTTGGAGCTTTGAATTCACGACAGGTGACTGTCAAAAGTCCAGTGTTGACAGACGGAGTTTTTGGACCAGTGGTGTCGAAAGGAAGGAAATTTAGATTGCTGTGGATTTTCTTTTTCTTTTTAACTGATTTGGTTCAAATCTTTGTGAGCGGAAATAGCATGCCCGATAAATTTGGAGATGGATCTGAGACCGGAAAGTACCTTGGGGAGTCAGCCAGCGAGTTCACCTGGCTTGTCGATTTTGTGCCACCTATGCCCGGCGGAAAAAGCGAAAACTTACAAAGGCGCGAAGGGGTTCAAGATCCACTGCAATAGTGCGCATCCTGGTCAACCCGTGGATCCACATGTTACAGAATCCTTTCAACCAGAACCAGTTGACCAAAACCACCAGAACGAGCAATTTCTGAATTATATGAGAATTCTGAAATCCAACGTTAGGGTTCTGAAAAGGATTCCGAAAGCTGGTCGCCTTTGCTCTTCTCAGGAGTACAAAAGAACGTTGGAGAAAGTTACCCAAGAACCCAATTCAGTCGAATGTTGGTTTAAATTATTATCTTTCCCATTTGTAGCGTTCAAAGCTCCAGATCGGAAGGACAAAGCAATGTCAAAGCTTTCCCTTGCAACTTGTGTCAAACGAAATTTAAAATTTTGGAATGAAGTTAACCATTTACCATTTCAGGAATTTTTTGAAAAAATTGTACCAGCAAGTTCAAAGCATAAACATATTAAAAAGACTAAGGTAGACGCTGAAGAAACTAGAATAAAGAAGGTGCAATCTAAGTTAAACGATGGGGACGTTAAAGGGGCGATACGAATTTTGTCGTCGGATGAATCAGTGGCCCCAATCAACCAAGAAACATACCTTAAGCTCCTTGAGAAGCATCCGGCACCAGAACTACATTTAGAGTACGAGGACGACTGCATACCTACTATTGATGTGATCACAGAGTCGGAAATAAATGTGGCGATTTCTCGGTTTGAAAACGGCAGCGCCGGTGGGTTGGATGGTCTGAGGCCGCAACACTTGAAAGATATGATGGGATTAGAATTAGGGGAGCAGGGAAATCTGCTTCGTATGCGTTTGAGCTCTTTCAGCGATTTATTATTGACAGGCAAGGCACCGGATTTCATCATCCCTATTTTGTACGGTGCTTCACTATGTGCTCTCAACAAGAAGGACTTCTCTATTCGTCCAATCGCTGTAGGAAGTACTTATCGCAGGTTAGTTTCTAAGATTACCGGTGCCAGGGTTTCGGAAAAGATAGGCTCAGTATTGCGCCCCAAACAGCTTGGTTTTGCAACTAAGGGTGGAGCAGAAGCAGGCGCTCATGCCGCCAGAACATATATAAACTCGAATCATGCAACACCGAGGGTTTCTTTGAAATTAGATTAATCGAACGCCTTTAACGAATTGGAGCGGGATCCCATGCTTCTGTCAGCATACAAACAGTGTCCGGAGATTTATCCGTTCTTAAAACAATGCTATTCTTCACCCACAAAGTTGGTATTCGGCGATTATATAATTTTGTCACAGAGGGGGTGTCAACAGGGAGATCCGTGCGGACCCTTACTTTTCTGCTTAACCGTCAATGATATGATCAATATGTTAAACTCTGAACTTAATATTTGGTATTTAGATGACGGTATGTTAGGGGGCTCACCGGAAGTAGTATTGAGCGATCTGAAACTGGTCATAGAAAAGTCATCGAGCATGGGGCTCCGCCTAAATTTTTCGAAATGTGAATTGAAGATTTTAGGTGTCGATGATAAAGAGGAAGTTAAGAGAATTTTTAAAGCCTTTAATGACATTGCCCCTGGATTGAAACTTAAGGACGATGAAGTAGAACTTCTCGGAGCGCCTTTAACAGAAAATGGAATTGCAACAACTTTGAGGTCGAAAAAAGGTCTTTTAGAGCGTATGGTGGATCGTCTCCAAAAAATGAATTCACACCAGGCATTTTATTTGCTTAGACATTCATTTTCTATACCGAGATTAACATACATTCTTCGAACAACACCTTGTTGGCACGCAATGGACATCCTACAAGAATACGACCAGCTTCTAAGAATTTCTTTGGAACGAATATCTAATTGCCAGTTAGATTCCAACTCCTGGATTGAGTGCTCCTTACCCGTGAAGTGGGGTGGTATGGGCCTAAGAAACGTCACTAACCTTTGCTTTTCAAGTTTCCTAGGTTCTTATCATTCTGTATCCGGATTGGTCCGCCAAATTCTTCCAGTTGAAGTCAAGCTTTCATTTACTTTGTTTCAAGAAGCTTTAGTGTCGTGGCAAGCAATCACGGGCATGGAAGCACTAGAAACTCCGTTGTGTCAATATCAAAGCAATTGGGACAATGCATTGGGCAAAGCAATCCATAATCAGATTTTAGAAAGCAAAACAACCGAAATCGATAGAGCTAGAGTCAAAGCGAACGTGGCGCAGTTTTCAAGTGCTTGGCTAAATGTTCTTCCGTGTTCATCACTAGGTACTTTGCTCGATAACCAGTCTTTTCGTATTGCAGCTACTTTGCGGTTGGGGATACCTGTCTGTCATCCACACGCATGCGTATGCGGAACGAACGTGGACAAATTTGGTCGCCATGGACTTGCATGTAAAAAAAGCTACGGCAGAAAGTCTAAACACGACGCCGTCAATGACTTGATTAAACGTGCTCTGCTTACCTGTGGCTTCCCAGCGTTACGTGAACCATCAGGCTGCAGCAGGTCGGACGGCAAGAAACCAGACGGTATGACATTGGTTCCATGGAAATGTGGAAAACCTTTGTTATGGGACTTTACTTGCGCTGATACAACATGTAAATCCTACGTAGCATCCACTAGTCGTGGAGCAGGGTCGGCAGCAACTTGCAGAGAAATTTCGAAGAATGCCAAGTATAGAGATTTAGGTAACAATTTTTACTTTTGTCCAATTGCAGTTGAAACGATGGGTCCATGGGGTGAACAAGGCAGAAAATTGATAAACGAAATCGGGAAAAAACTCAAACAAACGACAGGCGAGCCAAGATCTAAGAGTTTTCTAGTCCAGAGAATCAGCATTGCTAACCAAAGAGGAAATGCAGCATCCATACTAGGAACTATACCGCAAGACATGAACAGACTGGACGAAATTTATTATATTGTGAAATGAAATTGTAACTTGTAGTTGAAAAGACTCAAGGTTTTACCGGTCGCAATGACGGCTTAGCCCGAGCACCTTTCCTTGACCAATAAAATTATTCAATATCATAAAATTAGTAGGGAACATTTCCATGCTTCTTTTGGGCATTATTTACCACCATTATTTAAAGATCAATTCACTTAAAATAAAATATTGAAATTAAGTATTTGGAATTGAACTGGCAGACATAGGCCATTCGCCGTCAGACTCTTTATGGGAGTAATTAATGTCAATTGAATAAGATTATAAAAAAAATTCAATAGTACAATTTCTAAATTAACCAACATATGTACTTTGCCAATTAGTCAGACACGCTTTGCGTAAACAAAAAAATTCGTAAATTTATCGTCTTCCTAACTTTCAGTTGGAGTAATAGTCAAATGTCGTACAATCGGTTTCAATATAAATTACCATCTTTTACGTTTACCAGCTGGTTTCGCTTTTATAAATTTTAGATGTCAAAGAGGGGTAGTCACGGCTATCAAGTCTCATATAAAAAATCGAATATCGCTTGTAGTTAATTCCCCTCCGAAACGAGATATGTTTGTGAATGTAAATCAAAAACAATAAACTACATGACATGAGTTTTTAGACCCGTACGAACTAAACGGGGCACATATATTTATGAACACGTTTGTAACCAGTCAAATTTCAACCTGTGAATTTGTGTGTTTTTCGTTTTGAGAAATCCTTACTTAAACGCAATAACTCGAGTAAAACTTGAAGATTTTGAAAATGTTTTTCTTACCTGAAAGGTCATCGAAAAATTGAGGTCAGGTTCGAAGATGAGCAAAATCGGTCAAGGGTTTCAAAAGACACGGTCGAAAAAGTTGACGAAAATATACTTTTACCCTCAAGGTCGATGAAACTTGTTCGCTCATATCTCTGTAAAAAAGCAGGGAAATTGCTGAAACTGGTGAAAGTAGGGTAAGTGGTTTGGGGCGTAGGCATAAAGTATTATAATTTATTATTAGTTCATTAATAATTTTTTTTATTTGTTGTAAAGAAAGTTGAAGAAACATTTTTTGCCTGAGATCTTTCATAGTCCAATTATTTTTTTCAACGAAATTTTTTAGGGGAAATTGAGGGGAACATATTTTTGTATTTAGATCGTTAATAATTTACGAAATTTTATTTTTTGA
>CM055404.1:68409036-68426708 GCA_029228625.1 Pseudolycoriella hygida | reverse complement strand
GGGATAATCATATAAGGAACGACGACATTAGGGAAAATTTAGGGATTTCGTCAGTGGAAGAGGCGGCAAGGGCCAGTCGTCTGCGCTGGTTCGGGCACGTTCAAAGGATGGGTAATAACAGGCTACCGAAAATGATCTTGGATGCACAAGTCCCGGGTGTTAGGCCAAGGGGTAGACCAAGGAGAAGGTTTATCAATTCAATTAAATCAGATTTGGAAGTTAGGGGACTTTCTCTGGGCGAACAAACCATCTCCTTGGCGGGCGATAGGAGGGCATGGAGGACGATAGTTCACCAATCTGGGGTTGCGACAGAAAGACCTCACACCGGAAGGTACTAACGGTCTATAAAGTTTGATGATGATGATGATGATTTATTTAAGAAACCAAATGCCTAGGTAAAAGACCATTTAAAGAAATAACAAGGACGAAGGAGACTTTCCAGACTTTAACCACGTGGCAAAAAAAAACTTTCGTGTAGACTCAAAAGGTCACCACCTGAAAGAATGGTCTTTTCTGAATATGAGAAAATTCGGATGACATAAAAATGTTCTGATTTGAGGCGGAGAACTAAAGTCCTTAAAAACCTTACAAATGGACCACTGTGCGATTGTGCCCAGATTCAATCCTGTAGTCACTTTTTAGATTAGCTTTCAGGAAAAAAAATGTTAGGAATCGCTCAAGTTATACTTAATTATGTACAAAAAACACGTACGACCCTTGTAGAGACTCAGTTTTAGTTCCCTAGCTAAGTCCAAGGGCCCAACATAAAAAATTGTTTAAAAGAAAATCCTTTCATATACCTATCGATTAAAAAAATATTTATGAAAATCGGTAAAGATTTACTCAAGTTAAACAAAAGAACGGAAACCACCTAAACGACTCTACCTCGGCGGTCCTTGGCCCAAAAATGCCCATCTCAGAACTTGACATCACTTCCTCGATTACCTTTCAGAAACAAAAAAGATTTTGAAAATCGGCCAATTCCTACTCGAGTTATCGTGATGGTGATGGTGATTTTTGTCGATTTCTCTTATTCATATCCCAAAACGAAAAACTAACCAACTGCTGAGTCGAAATTCGACTGGTTACAAACGCCATGGTAAACGTAAGGGGCTGTTGACAAATGACGTCACACTCTCCGGGGTTAGGGGGGGGGGAGGGTGTGTCGCTAGCGGACTGCGGGGAGGGGGTGTCATCTAAATTGTGACGTCATGGTCTGAAAAAATTTAACACGTTCTAAATATTCTTTAGAATTTTTAATGAATTTAATAAAAATCGATCATTTCGATTGAATTTTCTGAATTGTGATACTAAGAAGAGAGCACATCCATTTAAACAGTCTTCTATTAACTATTATAACAGCAACTTTTGTACATTTTTGAAATGAGCAACGAAAAAAAAGGTTTTTTTGTATATGTCATTATGTCATTCAAGCTATGATTTGTCGTATTACGTTGATTAAAAACGATCTTAATCAAGAAACCCTTGCAAAAAATTGAAGTTACGAAAAATTAGTTTACGAGATATTTTGTGGAGGATGGACTTAAGTCAATTTCAGCTCATAAATCGCATAGGCCACGGTGGCTATGGCGAGGTTTTACTTGCAAAAAGTAAACTAAAACTTGGACAAATAGAGCTAAATGAACTTGTCGCAATAAAAATTATATCAAAGAGAAACGAGAAGTCGATAAAACGTGAAATTGAGGTATTTTAGATTGCGTAGTTCAACTACGTCAGGTTTCATCAATCTACAATTTTTTACAATCTGGAAAATTCCTCAAAAAATTTTAATTCGGTAGCAAAGTGTAGGTTGATGTAACCTGACGTTCTTACAGTTGATTTAATAACCAAATGCTTAACCTTATGTAAACCGCAAACAATATCTGACAACAAATAATACCCTATTTCATTTGTTGAAGTAATTGTAAAATGAAATTAATCTTACTATTTTTTACTATTTAAAGGGAATTATTTGTGTGTTATAATCACTCTCTTGTGTTATCTCGCGCATGTGAGCCATTTCTAAAAGGTTGACTGTCCTATAAACTGAATAAATAACTCCAGCTATTTTAAATTTAAACGAAATCATATATCCTAGGTCTTACGAATGGTACAAGGACAGCCATTTCTCATGCAAATGTATGACTGCTTTCAAGACAGACTTGATGTGTTTTTGGTCCTAAAATATGAAAAAAACGGCTCGCTTGAAAAATTGTTAACGAAGCATTGTATTTTTGAAATGGAATTTGCGCAGAATGTAATCATCGATGTGATACTTGGTGTATTGTTTTTACATCGGAATAAAATTATACACGGGGACCTCAAGCCAGACAACATTCTTATCGACAATAATCATCGTGCGGTCATAGGAGATTTCGGATAAAGTTTAATTGACACCGAAAAATGTACCGGTTTGTGGGGAACAGAAGTATATCAGAGTCCTAAACAGCTTGTCGGAACCGAAGAATGGAATGCTAAAGTCGATGTATTTGCCGTTGGAGTCATTTTTCTGGAAATGGTTGGTGGCACACATCCCTTTTATTACAATGCGTCGAGTAAGGACGATGTTCTCAATAACATTAAATCACTGGCATTTCGGATGCCGCAAGTTTTACATAACGAAGCGATTTCATTTATACAAAAGACGGTCACGTGCCAAAATCGACGTATGGACATTGACGAAGCGGTCGCGCATAATTTTATTTGCTCAAAATTGCAGAGCGCAGTTGACACATTTCAATTGTCGAATAAGCAGATCGACTACAAAGAAATCGACGAAATATATTATAATCACACGTCCTTTTTCAAACCCATTTTGGGAGTGAACTGTATTGGTCCTGACTGGGGACCGGGACCTAAATCACCATTTGTCCCGGAAGTTAGTAAAGTTGATGTCCGGATCGACATCCAAGAGATTAGCGAAACAGATAAAAAAGACACGGTAAGTAACGTCTTGCCTTATCAATTAAATAGTTAAACTCTAGAGGTGCATGTAATTAACCCCCACCACATTCGTGCCTGAATTTATGCTTTTTTATGAGCCGAATACTAATCGACTATACATTTTACTTTTCACTTCGTTTTTCAAAAAAAAACTACGTCACTATTCAGTACTCAATTCATGCTGGCTAATGGTGGCTAAATATTCGTGACCAGCGTTGGCCATAACAGCGCTACGATCGACTTTTAGTACACAGTAAAATATGCACAACTCAATAGCGTAGTGGTTAACACGTCTGCTTGCTACTATGAAATTGAGTTGCCAGTGCGTTGGTTCAAAACTCAACCGCGGACAGATTTGTTCCGATTGTTAGATTTGTAAACAAAAACAACACTGACTTAATCGGATCAAGTCAAGTGAAAGTTGAGTGTAGCGCCATCGTACGGCTTACCGGTGGAAGGCATTGTTGGGAGGTGCCGATATTCTACTCCTACTATTCACTCCTAGCACATCTAATAGATGGCACTGGGTTGGTCGCACAGCTTACCACTGGCACAGTAAAAACTTTCCCATGCAAACAAAGTTAATGATGACATCACCCCTTCAAAAAATCGTGGCCTGCAGAAAATGCGTTTTAGATATTATGCGAGCCGAAAAAATGTTATTTAGATCACAAATTTCATGGTTACTGCAAAAAACGTATGTTTCTCAGAAACGTCGTTATAGAATTCTTATGATTGAACCAGATAAATGTTTGCATGTTCCCCTGCATGTAAATGTTCCCCTCTTAACACGAATGACGACATGCACCTAAAATCTAATCTTTTAAATTGGAAAGTCTATTTGTTGTCTACAAACTTAAAAATTTTTAAAATTTCAATTATAAAAACCTTGCCTAATTTTTAAAGTCTTAAACGTAACATTTTTACCTTAAACCTAATATTTCAGGAGATCATACAACGCCAACTAAACAATTTGTCAGTGGAAGAAGGAATAAAGTTTCCCATTTTGCGCAGAACCGGAGGAGGGTACTATATACCCTGCCATCACTGCAACCGGCAAATAAAAGTAATTTGCCAAATTCGTGGAATCGGTAATAAGAAAAACGGAGTGGCTATTTGCCCGCGAGGGTAAATAGCCATTCCACACTGGAGCTGCTATTTACCCTCGACGGTAAATAGCCATTCCACACTGGAGCTGCTATTTACCCTCGCGGGCAAATATCCATTCCACACTGGAGCTGCTATTGGCCCGCGAGGGCAAATAGCCATTCCACACTGGAGCTGCTATTTAACCGCGGTTTGTGACTTGAAACAATATTTAAAAAAAAAATAACTTTTTATTCACTCCAATAAAAAAGTATATTCTCCATAATTAAGTAGTTAAGGAAAAAAGTTCAATGGATTTCAAAAGTAAAAATAAGTAATTCTTTCGAATCCTAACAATGAACACAAAAAAAGGGATTTTCTTTAGCATTTTCTTTACCGACACATTTTAAGTGATGCCAGTCTAGGCATTTTTCGCATAATACCTGTGAACCGGTCAATATTTTGTGGCAAGTGCCACACGGCCAAGGTGAATTCGAATTTTTTAATTTCTGAATGAATGCATAGCATTCTTTGTTAACGAACTTTTGAAAGTATTTTAAGATTACTTCCGGATTTCTAACTCGACAAAATATCAAGCTATCATGAACAATGTCAGTAACACGTAACTTATTTTTCATAATTTCGCTTCTATCTCTCTTGGTCAACCACTCCAAAACTGACAAAGCCTGATCATCGTCACATTTTTCAATATATCTCCTTTTAGGCTGCACCGTCGTCGCTTGTGCACTATTTCTCTTGCGCTTAACGCCAATGACTGTCGTCGTAGACCCTTTTGGACGTCCAACTGAAGTGATTTTGTTAGGGATACGAATGGAACGAATATTCTCAGTGTTGCAATCTTGCAAAAATGACGAATTGTTTTCTTTTGGTTCTGAGGTTTCGGCCACTGGATCTGTATGTTCGATCGCAGTCACAGGATCTGCACTTTCGGTTGCATCTACAGAACGATTCCCGATTTCAGTATTATTTAGATCATTTTGTTCTACCATCTGAACTGCGGAATTTAAAAAAATGCTAAGTAGTTCTCTTTGTTCGTTTGAAAGTACGGGCAAAGTTGAGAGTGCTGGCAGAGATGACGGTGCTGGCAAAATTGATAGCGCTGCGTTTGTAGCAAACGTGTCTACATTCTCCGTTTTTTCTACTCCTGTTGTTGGCGCGTGAACATTTCGTTGCGGATACTTTTTACTTTTTCGTAAAAGTACGTGTACTGACCAGTTGACATCGAAGCCGCAATATTATTTATCTCTGAGGTTAATTTTGCAGTCTTTTTGTAACGATCTTTTTCCTCTGGAATTCTAACTGTCGAGATGTATATTGGCTTTAATGTTGACGTATTAACAGATCCATTCAGAACAGGATGTGAATCGCTATAATATTTTTTAGTCCATCTCGTCGCACAAAGCTCAGGTGTAAAGAGCTCCATATTATTTGACATCAAAAACATAAAAATATGTTTGCACGGCAATGTCATTGTAGAATAGAAAAAACAGGAACATTTATTGGCTGATACGCTATGAAGACCTTTACTATTGGTGACAGCCTGTTTTTGATCGATGGATAAAGATTTCACGAAACATTTCGTTTCGTATTGCTCCTTCACTTTCTCGAAGATAAATGGTGTTAGGAAGCTGTTATATCTAGTACGACAAAACAAAACAAAAAAATTACTCAACTGCATTGCATCAGACTCATAAAATTTAGAGAAGCTGAACAGTAGCAAACAAACAAAAAATGTAGAAAGTCTTACCTGTCCAAAGTTGGATCCGAAAACCTAAGTCGTGGTACCTTCATGTCGCTCCTTACTGTTGTGATGTCTTTCTCGGAAGTTATCATGGACACGGATACGGATAAGTTCTCGAAGAATGTCATTAGGTTGTCATGTCTGCTAGCCAAAGCTTTAATTTTGCCATTCAAGCTTTCCTGGCGATTGTTTGTCGCATTCAAATAATTGACTTTCTTATTTTTTCCATACAGAGTCCACTCATCGCGTATCACATGCCAGTTATCGTTAAAATAACTAGTGACGTCCGGTAGTTGCAGACTCATCAGCAACCGATACTGCTTCTCGTACTCTTCCGCACTTTTGGAATAAACTACTTTTTGAATTATTTCCAAGCACTGAATTCGCTGATCTTTGGTGATGTTTCTTTTTTGTGCAGTAATTTCCCGTGGAACAAACAAATTTGGAGCACAGCATTCGCAAACTTTTCAGTGTAAATTGACCTATCTGAAAAATCCTTGTCTCCGATGATAACTCTATTTCTCTCCCAAGCTAGATTATGTTGTTGAAATACGTCTATCATAGTCCCAATGGATTCCTTTGATTCACTTTTGCAGATGTACAATGAAGCTATTTCAGTTTGACCGTTACCGTCGACTATAGAGTGTATGAACAACGGCATTTTTCTACTATTAACGTTGTTTGTTGCGTCGAAAAATAAAACTTCGGCAAATTTCTCAAAGAAGTCGACCATTCGCTGATCTTGAAAATATACGCCTACAAATGTAAATTTATGTTACTTGATGTTTTTGATCCAAGGCCATGTAAGAATTTTACCTATCAACTCATTGACATCGTTTTTAATCACACGCACAATTGAATTCGGAATTTGATTCATGATCTCGATTAATTTTTCCAGCTCGTTATCTGGAGATACAACAAGCCTTTCCATTCTCTTTTTGGCTTGTAGATTATGGATCGCCTTCACTGCAAGCGGATTCTTTCTTTTTTTCATTAGTTCATTTTTGATGAGCTTCTTCTTGCCACCACAAGCTAGCATTTTCTGAGCTTCAGATATTTCATTCTCATTCAAACGCATATTTTCGGGGTAATGCTGATAGGTCTTTTCGTCGGATAGATGGTTTTCATGAACCAAATGCACCTTCTTGACTGTCAATTTGTCTTTTTCCAAGGCGATTCTCACCTAAAATGATTCGCAAATTCTACTTACTTTCAGGCTGATGCAAAATATATAAAGTCCTCCAAATTACCTTAAACGGACATCCTCTCTTGTATGTCGAAGATTTGCGAATACCTTCACTTTTCGAAGCTCGTTCTGGGCCAGCCTTACATTCTAAACATAACCTTTCATAAAATGTTTTAGATACGAATTCCCCTGTACCTTTCAGCTTGTGTGAATCACTAATAGAAAGAATGTTATAGGTTTTGCGCTCATATTTTGATTTAAGGTCCATGAGACTCTTGCAATCTTCGAATTGCAAATTTAAAGTAAAATAGTCCATATCGTGATTAAAAGATTCGACCGCCTTTTTCAAACTGTTTTATTGCAGATTCCGCGAAATATTTTAGATTTTGCCAATTCACAATAAGCAATTTTGAGTCATTTATACCAACTATGCAAAGATAAATTTGAACGAAAACATTTTTTTGGTGGAATCTGTTTGGATTCTAACCAGAACTAACAAGAATTCATCTGAATATTAGTAAAAAATATATTTGAACACTAAATGTTATTGAATAATATTAAAATAGCAGCTCCACTGTGTAATGACTATTGACACGCAAAAATTAGGCTAATAAAAAAGGTTAGTCGCGTGCAAATAGCACCTCCAGTGTGGAATGGCTCTTTGCCCTCGCGAGCCAATAGCAGCTCCAGTGTGGAATGGCTGTTTGCCCTCGCGGGCCAATAGCAGCTCCAGTGTGGAATAGCTATTTGCCCTCGCGGGCAAATAGCATCGTCCTAAGAAAAAATACTCTGTGCAGCCGTTTGTCCGCCATCTTAAGACACATAAAAAATAAATGGCGTAAAATTGTAAATGTTTGACATTTCTTCTGATAAAAAAAACTGTATGGGCTATACATATAATTAGGGGGGAGCGATTTTTACGTTTTTTCGCAGTTGCCAGGGGGAGGGCCCCTCAAAATATTTAGATGTTTAGGGGATTCCAAACGCAGCGGGGTTTTGTTTTTAGACCGGATCTTCAACTTGCACAAAATCGGTGAAGTCAAAAGGTCGCTTTGATACAGCGCAGAAACTTGATTAATACGCTCAGAACTACGTAGAAAACTTTCTGTAACACTGATGGCTTCGCATGAGAGTGATTGAGACTGCAAAAAGAAGACTGAGTAAAAAGAAATTAGTCTATCCATGATGAACAACAATTGTTGTTAGCATATTTATCATAATATTAATTAATTATTTTTCCCTTATTTTACGTACTTACGATTCCTTTATTTCACGCGGTGCCAATAGTCTCTTTATTATACTGTGGCTAATGGCATCGGGTGCCAATAGTCTCTACATATATACTGTGGCTAATGATAAAGTTTTTTGTGCAACTTTGTAGAGAAAATAGAAGCGAATATTTTTGTTTTTTGCTAAGTTGTAGAGAAATTCGAAGGGAACATTTGGTGGTTGATCACCAAAATAGTAGTTGACCTCCAAGTTAGTAGTTGCCTACTAAGAATAAAAAAACACAAAAGTAGGTTCCTTTCCATATTTTGATTAATTTTAATAATAATATATGTATTATAGCAAAACATTTGCAGAATTGTTCATCGTCTTTTACCATTAGGCCCTTGACCGCGACCACTACGTTGAAAATCATGACCATTGCGTCTCCAATCACCACGATTGCGTCCACGACTATTGAATCGCGGACCACGAATATTGTTTCCACTAATTTTTTTATGACCACGACGTGTGATGGAAACGTGAGCTGAATAATATTCGCGTTCTTGTCGCCGTTTTCCATTGAAGTTTTTTCGAATTTCCGCCAATTCGTCCTCAATTTGTTTTTCTGCAAGTTTCATGGATTCGCAGTGTATTCTATGATCTAACATTTTTAATGATTATATATCTAAAATTTATATAAAAATCATTTAGGATTACCGGTTTCAGTAATTAATCCATCTCTGAGTGCCAAAGAAATTTCATCTTGAAAAAGTTGCTTTGCCTTTTGCAAATCTATATTATCATCGTTAAATTCATGGTAGTTTCGATTACGCGAATGTCCTTCTATTTCTATTTTAACAATTCTGTCAAACAAATCATCCTTCTTTTCATCATCCGTTATTTCGATTTGTTGGACTTCAAACTCTCTGTCTTTCAGCTGACTTAAAAGTTGTTGATCAAAATGTTTTAGTAAGTGCTCGCATCTTTCTAACTCTAGGAATTTCAAAATTTTTATTTGTATTTTTCATATCGTTCTTCTTACTTTCATCCGAAACAACTTTATCATGTTTTGATAAATGTACTGCAATATAAAAACCTTTCTTTAAGTTGTCGTATTGCGAAGACTCCTTTAGATATTCACGATATCTATTGTTGCGGTTATGTCCGCAAAGTAAAACGTATTTACTTCTCTTCACAATTTTTTAAAAAATTTCTTTAGAAACGTTTTTTTCCATTTTCGTCGTATTTTGAGTTCACCATTTGAAGGCTGATTCTCAACTGATAAAAATATTTGTTCACGCTTCATATTTATAGCACAATTGGTAGTTTATAGTTGGTAGTTGATAGTTGGTAGTTGATAGTTAATAGTTGGTAGTCGATAGTTAATAGTTGGTAGTTCGTAGATGATAGTTGGTAGTTAATAGTTGGTAGTTGGTAGTTGATAGTTGGTAGTTGATAGTTGGTAGTTGGTAGTTGGTAGTTGATAGTTAATAGTTGGCAGTTGGGATTTGGTAGTTTATAGTTGGTAGTTGATAGTTATTAGTTGGTAGTTGGTAGTTGGTAGTCGATAGTTAATAGTTGGTAGTTGGTAGTTAATAGTTCGTTGTTGGTAGTTGGTAGTTGGTAGTTGATAGTTGGTAGTTGATAGTTGGTAGTTGGTAATCGATAGTTAATAGTTGATAGTTGGTAGTTGGTAGTTGGTAGTTGATAGTTGGTAGTTGGTAGTTGATAGTTAATAGTTGGTAGTTGGTAGTCGATAGTTAATAGTTGGTAGTTGATAGTTAATAGTTTGTAGTTTTTAATTGGTAGTTGGCAGTTGGCAGTTGTTGGGCTATAAATACGAAGGGCCAACAAATATTTTTTATTAGTAGAGATTCAACTTTCAAAGAGTGAACCATATCACATCAGAGAGCTTTCTTTTATTAGTTGCTGGGCGTAGTTAATTCTATTACATCAGCAAATCTCTATTGACTTAAAAAATGAGTAGACGAAGTATTGAATGTGATGAAAAAAATACAAAGAACTTGAAGAAATTGAAGTTTGATGTATGGAAAACTTCTGACACAATGCCAACACCACCAACAACACCTACCGCAAATTCAAGATACGATTTCAATATCTGGAACGCAGGTGAGACTGACTTGAAGACACCTGCTAAAATAGTTGAACTTGCAATCGGCATTTGGTTTGTTTGAAGTATTTTTATTTTAATTTAAATAATTAAAAAGTTACATTCAGTTTACGTCGCCCGTTGCATATACGTGTCTCATTTAAATCTGAGAAAAGACAGACAAAGAATGGAGAAATGTTTCATTTCATTGCAACCGATGGGTTTGATGAAATACAAATCACAGTGTTTCCGCAACAATTATCGTTTTTCGACTTGATAAAGGTTTATATAAGTATCATTTGTTTATTGACAATTAAGTATTCCTCTACGACAATTTTTTTATATTTTCTTTCGATAAATTTAGTTTATGCAACGCATACTTGAGAGTGACTTAATAAATATATGAAAACCGATTAAGCAACTAGTAGCTTAATGGGTTTTCATATATTTATTAAGTCACTCTCAAGTACTTTTTGCATAAAACGTTGTATGAAACACGTTGCGAAACGGAAAATTTTTGTCACACGATGTGTTTATCATACTCGCTCGCTCGTATGATAAATTCACATCTCATGACAAAAATTTTTCTTTTCGCAACTTGTTGCATAAATTACTATTTTCTATGTCGAGTATTGTTCTTCAACAAATGAAAATAATGCGTTAGTTTTTTATAAATCGATTTTAAGTTTCTGTTTTACTAAGAGAAAAACTGACTGTCTGCGCAACTGCCTGCAATTTTTCGGTCTTTTTGTGATTTTAAATCAAAATATAAAAAAACTAACGCATTATTTCATTATGTCGTAGAACAATACCCGACATAGAACGAGATTTATCGAAAAAAAAAAATAGAAAGAAAAAATTTCATTTGAATTACTAATTCTTCACTTCACATTTATTTTTCTATAACAGTTCAATGAAACATACGAATTAATTAACTTCAACGTGAAAGCAGAGTCGAAGGACTTCCCTATTTCCGTTGGACATGGTCAATATATAAGTTTATTGTCGAGCTCTAAAATTACACCAATCGACAACAATTCGGTACCGAAATTGAAGTTCAATTTTCAGAAAATTGAGGAAATACTTAAACTTGACGTTAATACGAAGTGTGGTTAGTTCGAAAAAAAAAATGTATTTCTTTTTTTAAATTAAATTTTTATTCAGATATCCTAGCTGTGATCACGATGAATTGGGGAAGTGAAACGGTTGGGCAAAATAAAATTAAGAGAGACATTTCGTTGACTGATGAGTCGAAACATTCAATTCGAATGGGTTAATACTCCCGTGTTAATTCATAATGGTGTCGTTGCGGAATTCAACGGAATTAAAACGATAAACTGTACATCAAATACCTTATTCTGGCACAACCCAGATATTAAAGTCGCAAAAAACTTAAAGGCTTCATTCGATGACGAAATGGCAAATTTAAGCAAGAATACAAAATAATTTCTTCTTCATTAATATTTGTGCTTTTTCTGATATCTGAGATAATTTTGTTTCAATTCAAATATTTAATTCTGAGAAGTTCTATGTCAAAATAAACATTTTTTAATTTGATTGCGATAGTTTAACTTTTTGTTGTATAAGAATTTTTGAATAACTTTCATCAATCAAAATAATCATAACTCACTTATTACACCTTACTTTCTCAAAGCAGCGATAGGTTTTGATTTGAATGAGACTTTCAACTTAACTGCAAATCTAGTTCTGAAATCGTTGAATGCGGATTGTATGAAACGTTGAAAGAATTAGTAAAATTACATTCTCAGTCAAGGGACCTGACCCATCCAAGAGATGGGGCCTAGTATTATAATATAAAAAAATTAAAATTTGTAAACTATATATTAAAATGATAATTTTATAAGTGTAAAATCATTATGATAAGATCTTATTAATTAAATATTTATATTGATTATATAAAAAAATTGTGTAAAATTTCGCATTGGAACATCGTAATTGGATATCAAAGTTTAATGAGACATTATATCATTTTAAATTGAAATAAAGGCATTGAAATATCATTTGTTCGCAAAATTGAATATGAGAACCGATTTAATGGCCCCCACAAATAACTCATTTTCAACGCTCAAGGGAGGACATTGGTAATCTATCGTACCTCAAAATTTTATTTTTAGTATCAAATGCGCTCAATCGCTGATGGAAATCTTCGTCATCAATTACTTCCACATTACCCCATAAATCATAAGGTCATAGTATAATTGATGAAAAAGTCATTAAATCTTTCAAGCAATATCTATCTATAAAAAGCTCGTCACTCGATTTAAGACCTACAATGATTTTTTATAATTTTGGGAATTTTTTTTTTTAATTCATTTATTTTATTGCTTCATAATTTAAGTATTGTGTGAAGCACGATTTTTTGACAACATAAATTAAAAGAAAATTAAATTTTCATCGTCAGAAAAAACAATAAACAAAAGTAAGACTAAACGTTTAAATCACAAAATTTCTTATAAATGGGGAATAGTTTCGATACGAACATAATTGAACCTTGTAATACCGCATCACGGTAAAAAGTAGATAGAAACAAACGTAACGTTGTCAATTTTGGAAAAGTGGAGTTTTCCAACATCAATTTCGACACTAAACTCTTCAAGTCCGAATAACACATCCTCAACTACAGCGTTTGTATTTGTTCACTGTGTGTCGACAGAAAGAAAAATATTTTGTAAATATTGTCATCAAAGGATCGATGGCAATGGTTTTAAGGCTCTTTGAAATGATGTTGTTCTCATTAATATCATAAGGAACGTAGTCTATACTTAGAATTTCCAAACTTGTTAGGGTTGAAAATAATGCATTAAATGCTCTTAGGTCGAATCTATTTGGATTAACATTGTGCCTACCGGCTTGGAAGTTATTGGTCAAATTTGTCAATTTTAAATAACGTAACTGTTCACCGGGTAAATGAATGAAATCTAACATCCCACCACAAATATAAACGTGTTGTAGGTGGATTGCCCTAGTAAAATCGAAATTGAAATCAGTATAAGGGTGAAAGTAGTCGGTGAAGTCATAGTTGTTCCTTAAAAATAAAGATTTGATATTTGATAGAACGTCAAATGACGTAATACAGCTAAATAGCATTGCTGGAGATATGGTCTCATTGCTTGAGCATACTATAGTGCAGTTTTTAGAGGTTTTCAATAGATGTGTGATATTTGAATAAAGAATGCAGTCATTCTTTTTAATTCCTGGGTTTTCAAAATGACATAATTTATAAAGTTTAGCAAGGTCATTCATAGTCAGGAATGAAAGTATCAGGCATAGAATGTTTTCCAGCCCCCTCAAATCAAAAAAAAAAAAATGATGTCTCGTTATAATTCATACCGGAATCCATTAAAAAAAATATATCAATAAAATTCTGTTGATAAAAGGTGTTAAAATAACTTAATAATTCACTTTAGTTCCGTAAAATTCGGAGAATAAATTGTATTAGCTACTACTAAAGATGAGATGTTAATTAATTTGACTTAAATACAAATTAAAACTGAGTTCGGATAAATGTAAATTATTTCGAAGGTAGATACTATACTTAGGACATAAATGTACAAATAAAAGTATTCTACCTGATCGGTCCAAAGATTTAGTAATTAAACTTGTCAACTGTTCAGAAGAGTTGCTGATTTGTTTCAATGTTGAGAATTCCAATTATTCCAAGATTTTCGGCAGAATAATGCGAAATTTTACTTCCTTTTCCAATGTTCGCTCAAATCAAAGCGAGTAATAACCGTTCAAGTGTATATTACACACAACGCGCGAGCGATAGCGAAATGCACATTTCATATAAATATTTTTTCGCGCAGACGGACAAAAAACGTCAGATTTCCTCACAATATCTCAATATTATACCGTAAAGTAGGCTTGTTCGGTACACTTTTGAACAATAACTTTTTTTGCCACCTGTCGTTTTCGACCCAGGACCGAAAAGTCTTTTTTGCCCAGTTGAATTTACTGACTTCAATCAAATATCGTAACTGAATGAAAACATCACATCAATTGCAATAATAATGCCTGAAACTAAGTTCTCACATAGTTATTTCCGAATTCACTTCACTTTTGATACAATTTCGGTCATCGTATCAATTATTTTTCACATCGAAAACAACTGTTATGAAAAATAGGATGAAGAATAAGGAACAAACTGTCGCAGTGTCCTATGATGAAAATGCAAATTCTGTATTAAAGCTTGTTGAGTGTTTTGTCGGAATCTGACTTTTTGTCCGTCTGCGCGAAAAATAGTATACATCACTCGGAGCTAAAACGGTACTGATTTAGACCACGGTGTTACACCGTTTTAGCTCCTTGTGATGTAATGTACTATTATTTTCCATGTTTGCCTAATTCGTACATTAAACGTTTCTGTATATAAACTCTAAGTCATACGTTACTTGTATTTGTAGCCGTGTTTAGAGCATTAATTTAATTATAGTTCTAGGGTAAATTTTATTAGTCCTCATTTTATAAAGAAAAAAAACGATGTCCGCACTGCGATTTGAACCCGGGACATCCGCGCCTGAGTCGAATGTGCTAACCACTACTCCACGGTGTCGCCTGATATACGACAATTAGAAATCGAATCGTTAGTAGTAAGCGTTGAAGTAAATTCGTATGGCTTACTTCAAGTACATAACGTGTACGACTCATAACGTGTAAGTGTGTATATGTCATGTCATTGATTTTTTTTAGAACATAAGGTATGGGCCAGAAAAAATCCGGGTGACTTTGAAGATAAATAATTTTTTTTCGTTTACTCGAAATTAGCTGAAATTTATAGGTTTCGGAGTGGGATATGTTGCAATGATGTCTTGTTAATATTGCTTCATAAAAGCTTTTACTGACTGAAATATCCGCGATTAAGTAAAAGTGCCACCAAAAATATCTGCACAAACGTGAAAAACTCATTTGTCTCTCAACGATGCCATGCGAAGAACGTTTCTTGTCTTTTTTTGACAGAAGAATAAGTATTTTCGAATATTCTTTGCGTTCCTCTTCGATAGAATTCTGTTTGATCAAATTGTGGAGGATAAAGTACGTTGAACTCCCTATCAACAATTTCGAATTGACTGTCACTCTTCCCCTAAAATGATTTTTTTTGGCTTCTGTGTCAGACCAAACACTATAAATTTAGTGTAAATAACTAGTATTTGCTGAAAAGTGAGCCAAACTGTTTCCAGAGATGTTTTTCGACACTTATCCTATCGTTGCTCAGCGATAAGTTTCATGATAGCAAAAATTTTTACAAACTACGCATTTTTGCCCCAAAATAATGAAGACTTTTAATATTTGCCCAGTTCTTCGTATTGACCTTGATCAAGGGCATTCAGACGCATGTTCTGAATAAAACTGTTTAAAGTAGAAATGATGTGCACTTCCATGTTTGGAAACTTTTGTTTAACCCAAAAAAGCCTTACATAAAATTTGGTCAACGAATAGTTAAACTAGTTTCAGTGATTTCTCCCGGCTATTACATGTCGATAGCAGTCAGGATCTAGTAATAATGGAAATTTGTGAGCCTAAAGCATTCTACCTTTGTATCCCTCGTTCCATTTTATGTCATTGGAAAAAAATTTTTGGCCCTTCGCCTTAATAAGTGCACCTGAAAATGTTCAGTGAATGGCACTATCTTCAAAGTGCATCGTCGTGTTCAATGGACTCATTTTTTCGCGGCACACTTGATTCTTCGACACACAGACATTCATTTTATCGAGCTGATACATTTGTGGCAGCAGATTTTGCAATTATCGCTGTTTTCGGATTAACCCAAATTCACTTTAGTGGATTTTGCGAATATTTGTGCGGATTTTTTTGGCTGTAGATTTACGCACGCGCGGATATTTCAGTCAGTAAAAACTTTTATGAAGCAATATTAACAAGACATCATTGCAACATATCCCACTCCAAAACCTATAAATTTCAGCTAATTTCGAGTAAACGAAAAAAAATTATTTATCTTCAAAGTCACCCGGATTTTTTCTGGCCCATACCTTAATAAAAATAATCAATTTTTGTCTGAACGGATTTTGATAAAACAAAATGCCAGTGTGTGGTGTCTCATCTCAGGACATCTGTAAAGTAATTATTTTCTCAATCGGACGAATAACTGCCGAGCAATAAGGCTATGAAAACGTAATGTGATCAATGTGTAAAAATCGTTTGTAAAGTCTCACCGCAAGACAAATATTGATCTGATTGAAAATCTAATTTCTTTACAGAAGTCTTTCAATTTTTTATGCAGGTTTTTATATGAAAGAATGATGTTTGTTGGTATAAATAAAAAGAAAAACATTTCATTTTAATAAAAAAAAACTGCGGTCATTAGAATTTGAACCAAAAATTTGGGAAAAAATTTTCTCAACACCGAATGTTAGCTAACTGAGCCACGCACGCTGTTGATGCTTTCAGTTAGAATGGGTTTACATAACTTCGAGTTTATATACAGAAACGTTTGAATGTGTGAATTAGTCAAACATGAAAAATAAAATAGCGTAATGTTGTGAAGGAAAAAATTTCGATTCACTTCTTATGTATATATTGTATAAACACGCGTTCGCTACGCTCACTTGTTATATACAATCACAAAAGGGAAATGTGACGCAAGTCGTTGTCCCTTCTTCCAAAACAACTGATATCAATTTGGGTGACGCTGAACGCTTCGAAACGCAAAAAAACTTTCAAAATATTTTCACATTTGATTAAAAAAATGCGTCACAAATTCCGGACACTGGTGTTATAGTTTTTCTCTTCTTTCAATTTTATACGCAAAAATTTGACTTCCTGTACAAAAATACTACATACATTCCTACATTCAAGTCAAATTTTTGCGGTGTGAAAGCTGAAAGAACAGAAAAACTATAACACTGGTGGGTCCGGCATTTGTGACGCTTTTTTTAATCAAACGTGAAAATATTTTGAAAGTTTTTTTTTTGCGTTTCGAAGCGTTAAGCGTCACCCAAATTGATATCAGTTGTTTTGGAAGAAGGGACAACGACTTGCGTCAGATTTCCCTTTTAAAAGGGTTTTTGTTGTGATATCAGAACTTTTGGAAGAAATTGAAACCGATCAAAAATATCAAAAAAGCCTGATGGAAGTTGAAAAGTGCTAGAGAAATTCACAAAAATCCTTAAGAATCCACAAAAATCTTTGAAAATCCCTTAAACCTAGGAAGCTCCATTGCATGACCTCACTCATGTCGAGAATAACGGAAAAATATCAAAAAACCTGATGGAAGTTGTAAAGTGCTAGAGAAATCCACAAGAATCCCATAAACCTATTAAGCCCCATTGGATGACCTCACTCATATCGAGAATAACCGAAAAATATCAAAAACTCTAATGGAAGTTGAATACCTCACT
>CM055404.1:68352880-68408536 GCA_029228625.1 Pseudolycoriella hygida | reverse complement strand
ATCGAGAATAACCGAAAAATATCAAAAACTCTAATGGAAATTGAATACCTCACTCACCCAACTGTGACACTCACACACATACACATTATTTTATATGGGATTTGTATGGGAGCTTCCAGGAGCCCTAGCGCCCAAACGAAGCCGGTGACCCCACTTTTTTAAAATCTTAGATGGCGTGGAATGCCCATCCGAAGGTCCCTGCAAAATTTAAAGAAGATCTGACCGCCAGTTTTCGAGAAATCGCCAAAAAAGTCGTTTTTCATACAAATGGAAATGCCACAACTAACTAACTAACTAACTAACCCACTAACTAACTAACCCACTAACTAACTAACTAACTAAATAACTAACTAACTAACTAACTAACTAACTAACTAACTAACTAACTAACGTAGGATGTATACATTTTCTTTGGCTTCTATGAAGCAGCACATTTTGTATGGAAAATGACGATTTTCTAAAGGTCATATCTTCGGATCCACTGGTCGATGTCAATCAAAATTTTACGTAGAATCCGATAAACTAGGTCTCATGGGGGTACGACGCAAGGGAAAAAAGTCAAAATTTAGCTGTATATATGGTTCCGCAGTCTACGAAAAAAATTTCTGATTTTTTTAATCGTATGGGGACTTGCGTCACGGGCGCAATGCTACCACGCGCCCATGATATATACATATGAAATAATTCTTAATTTTTCCCTTCACAATATTAATCTACTAATATAAAACACAACCGAAGATTATTTTACAATGAACAATGCGCATGTGCATTCGAAAACAAAATTTCGAATTAAGCACACACACATGTGGGTTCAATGTCTAATGATCCATTTTTTTTTTTTTTTCTAAATTAAATGTAATAATAATTCAATTAACAAATTATTAAATTAATTGATACGCAGAATACGGCACAATTGTGTAAATATTACGAAAACAGGGTTTGTTTGAAATAAACTCTCCAATTTTAAATTATGCCTTTTATTTTTTTATTCTTTAACCAACCGGTTTCAGGAACTATGTTCCCATCATCAGGGCTTGGTTCAAACTAAAAGTATATTGACACAACCTTAAGGAAATTTGAAAAATACCATAAAGTCATCTCAAAATTGATACTGCAATTACGTACATCATACAACGGGTAACGAATTTTTTAACAGGTGACAACAGGGTGAACAATGTTACAATTACGAGTACAATTACAAAACAACTTCATTTAGAGATCGGGTAGGTTCATGTCAAGTGTAACGTTTTCCACATTTCAGTGTCGTCATACAATGTGCCATTCATTACAAGGCTCTCGAAATCGTCAATGTTGTGGTGTTCCGTTGTAGTCATATTTGTATGTTCATTCACAGTCAAAGAACTCGTCGTCATCCACTACAGTATGTGTCGAATCGTCTAAGCTTATGATGTTGTTGTCAATGGTTCTCTTCTTATCAAACAAGGTCAGGATAAGGGAATCGACATCTCCCTTAGCTTCATTCAATAGATTTAAATGAGAGTTCTTACGAATGTGGATTGCTTCATTATATACAATGTTCCATGGGCGTCTCACTTCTTCAACTAATTTTAGGGTCGTGATGTCGATTTCGTGATTAGTTTTAAACAAGTGTTTGCCCACAGCCGTCTTATTTTTCCAATTCTTGGAATTTACATGTTCAAAAAATCGAGTTATTAGTTGCCTGATTGTCATCCCATAATAATATCTACCACAGGTCTTACACTGTATCCGATATATACCCGACTTCTTAATGTCAGGGGGGACATCTTTCAACGAACCCAGCATGTGTCTGAGGGTATAGTCATTTCTATGGACTACCTGTGTGTCGTATTCTCTGTATATTTTTTTCATTCCATCTGTGACACGGGGGTAATAGGCAAAACTCACTCGCTTTACAGGTTTTTCAGGCTTGTTGTCTTTGAAAAACGTTGAGACGTTCTCAAGTGCCTTTTTTCTCTCGTGTTTGTTGATTATGTTCATCACAGCGCTTTCTTGGTAGCCATTGACTCTACCGATGTCGACAATTGTTTTGATTTCTTTATCAATTGATAGATAGAAGAAAGTGAAAAAAAAAATTTCGCGCATGCTTGAACCTAAATGCACATTTTATATAAATATTTATATAAAACACAACCGAAGATTATGTTACAATGAACAATGCGCATGTGCATTCGAAAACAAAATTTCGAATTAAACACACACATATGTGAGATTCCATTTACGCATATAGAAAACACATTTTATGAGAGTTTTCAATTGAATCATATTAGCTGCGATAATATAATTAGCAATTCATGTTTTTATCGGTTCGGCGTGTATATCTCCTACCTTAAGTGTTCTTGTATATAAATCATATAGCGTTCGTTAATTGTATGCGATACCTTGCCTAGTAACTTAATGTTTATTTTATGATGACTAGGACTTTTTTTTATGATGTAGAAATAGAAGAAAATGATGAAAAAAAACCAAACCCTACACGGGCTTGAACTCGCGCCCTTCGGCGTATGACGATCAGACCCAGCGCGCTGAGCCACCGACTTACACAAACTTCGTACGTTATTTTATGTTTTCGTTCTGCGGTAATGCAAAATGATGTACAATTTACTCACATTCATTTGCAAGTATATAATTTTTGTAAATGTAGTTGTACACGAACGCTTCGATTGTACATTTTTGAATGTAATTAAATTCCAATGTTGAAATTGAATGGCATTCTGAAATTGCAAACAATGCCAAGGGGAAACAAAATTGGGTGTTATGAAAATTGTTTTTCTATTCTTCAATTGTAAAAAAAGTAAAAAAAAAAATCTTGCAGCCACCATGATTCGAACATAAAATGATGAAATAAAATATATCTTCTTCTTAAAGGAATGCGCAGAGGAGTTAGCTTTTCCATTGAAAATTATATTTTCAAGATCACTCAGTGAAATGCAGTATCCTGAGGCATTTAAAATCGGACAGCTAACGCCTATATATAAGTCAGGCGTTAAGAAAGATATGACGAACTACCGAGGAGTGAATACGATGCCTAATATAGCCAAAGTATTTGACAAAGTCATAAGAGATCAATTGAGGATGATAGTAACTCCAAGAATTAATTCCACTCAACACGGATTTATTTCAAACAAAAATATTGAGACAAATCTCCTTGAACACACAACCCACATTCACCAAGCATTCGTAAATCAAGCACAGCTGGACGTTTTTTATTCGGACATTTCAAAAGCTTTTGACCATGTAGATAGATCACTACTAATCAGGAAATTGGCAAGACTTCCACTATTCAACCAGAGTCTACACTGGTTTAATTCATATTTAACAAATCGTCGACAATACGTTAAGGTGGGAAGAGAGAAATCAAGAATGTTGCTTGTTTCATCAGGTGTTGGTCAAGGTTCAGTGAATGGCCCATTACTTTTTATTGTATTTTTCGACGACTCAGATCCGCTGATGAACGAAATTGTGACATTAAACTTTGCTGACGACAAAAAGCTTTCTAAAGTCATAAATAGTGTACAAGATGCAATTAAACTGCAGGAAGGGATCGATTGGTTCATGAATTGGTGCGCCGAAAATAAGCTGAAGGTTAATAAGGGAAAATGCAAGATCATGACTTTCACCCGTAAAAATGATCCCATCATCTTTAATTATACCATAGACGGCGAACCTATCAAGAGAGTTCAACAAAACATGGATTTGGGTGTAAACTTTGACAAAGGTCTAACTTTCCAACCCCACTATGAATATATAACTAAAAGAGCCACCACAACTTCGAAATTTGTTAAAAGGCAATCCCAATTCTTTGGAAAAGAAACCATTAAAGTCATCTACCAACTACTTGTGCGCTCAATATTAGAATTTTCAGCACTGATTTGGTCGCCAACTCACTTGGTACATAGGAAATCAATTGAAAGTATTCAAAAACAAATGGTGCTATTTTTACTGGGAGAT
Source organism: Pseudolycoriella hygida (assembly GCA_029228625.1). Taxonomy (NCBI): domain Eukaryota; kingdom Metazoa; phylum Arthropoda; class Insecta; order Diptera; family Sciaridae; genus Pseudolycoriella; species Pseudolycoriella hygida. The sequence continues at coordinate 68,404,585 of CM055404.1, read as the reverse complement.
GACAAACGACACATTACAGGGTCATACGTTCTTTCGCCATATACTGACAGATGTGCTAAATTAGGCATAGCGACATTAGCCCGGCGCCGCGTCAATGCTATCATATTGTTCGTACACTCTTTGATCATAGGAAAATACAAATCGCCGAATATACGCTCAAAAATGACACTGAACGACGGATCACGCGTTTTACGACATAATGATTTCATCAAACTAGAGACACACGATAATTCACCATTCAATGTTGCTTGCCGTTTGTTCAACACAGCAACAACAATCATTGATCCAACCCAACCGCATAAGCAATTTCGCACGGCTCTGCTTAAACTTCCTGACGATATCTTCCATGAATGGACAGCATTGTGAATTTATAAAAATTTTCGTTTATCCTCTTTAAAACATTTGACTTGGTAATCATTATTGATACTCAAAGATTAAATAACTTAATTGACTTTGACTTAGTATTTAGCATTGATACTTAATTATTATTTTGTATTTCTAAGTTGCGATTCGTTTTGATTTTTATTTATTTTTAATTTATTTTGTACCTAAATCCTATACCAACTTGTTTAATTATTTTTAATGTCTTTATATTTATTTGTTCTATGTCAGTTTTTCCTTAATTTGTTGTATGTTAATTTATCCATGATTGTGATATAATATGTAATAGATATACCGTGGACTGAACTAGTCGACGTTAAATAAATAAATGAATGAATGAATGAATTCATACATCGATGCTCATACTGACTGAGCCACCGAGACTTACGTAAATTCGTCAGTTCGTTGTCACTTCATCGCCTTTACCGATAAAACCTTATATATCATCATTTTATGTTCGAATCATTGTGGCTGCAAGATTTTTTTTTTGATCTTTTTTTTTTGATTTTTTTACAATTGAAGAATAGAAAAACAATTTTCATAACACCCAATACATGTTTTTACATACATTTATTTGTTGTTGTCAAAGGCAACTTTATTTGTCGAATAAATGAAAAAGTTGATCTAATGAAACTGCAATCGCAAAATGATGATTTTGTTAATAATAATTTTGACATAATAGTTTTTATATAATTGTATAATGATAACTTCGGTGAACTAATTTCTTGAAAAAAAAATTGTTATTTTTTTTTTTAACTTGTTGAACACCTAATATTTTTATGAGTGTGTCAAATGCTGTCTGTGTTTCGATACATACTTACCCGGACTTATTATTTAGAAAGAAGCTGGCCAAAACTGTTGGCGATAGCGGGCGCTAGGCTAGTACTTGTTAGTGGTTAAAAGTCCTTGGCGGTATCGGGCGGTAGTGAAAAACGTGTTAGCTGCAGATGGCGGAAGGTTTGAAGTTGCTGGCGGTATTATAAAACCTGTAAAAGGCATATGGCGGAAGGTACTATCTTGTTGGCGGGAAGCTAAAATCTAACAGCGGTTGATAGCGGAACGTTTTAAGTTGTTGGCGACAGACGTAAACAAGCTGGCGGAAGAAGGCGGAAAGCTAAAACTTGTAAGCGATGGTGGCAGTAGCTTGAAACGTCTTGGCGGTTGGCTAAAACTGTTAGTGATAGCGGGCGCTAGGCTAGTACTTGTTAGTGGTTAAAAGTCCTTGGCGGTATCGGGCGGTAGTGAAAAACGTGTTAGCTGCAGATGGCGGAAGGTTTGAAGTTGCTGGCGGTATTATAAAACCTGTAAAAGGCATATGGCGGAAGGTACTATCTTGTTGGCGGGAAGCTAAAATCTAACAGCGGTTGATAGCGGAACGTTTTAAGTTGTTGGCGACAGACGTAAACAAGCTGGCGGAAGAAGGCGGAAAGCTAAAACTTGTAAGCGATGGTGGCAGTAGCTTGAAAGTTCTTGGCGGGCGCTGGGCAAGTACTTGTCAGTGGTTATGGTTAAAACACCTTGGCGGTATCGGGCGGTAGTCTAAAACGTGTTAGCTGTAGATGGCGGAAGGTTTGAAATTGCTGGCGGTAGCCTAAAACTTGTAAGACGTACATGGAGAAGGTATGAGGTTGTGGGCGGGAAGCTAAAATCTTACAGCGGTTGATAGCGGAACGTTTTAAGTTGTTGGCGGCAGACGAAAACAAGTTGGCGGAAGAAGACGGAATGCTTAGACTTGTAAGCGAGGGTGGCAGTAGCTTGAAAGTTCTTGGCGGTTGGCCAAAACTGTTAGTGATAGCGAGCGCTAGGCTAGTACTTGTTAGTGATTAATGTTCTTTGGCGGTATTGGGCGGTAGTCTCAAATGTGTTAGCTGTAGATGGCGGAAGATATGAAGTTGCTGGCGGTAGCCTAAAACTTGTAGGAGGGTACATGGGCGAAGGTATTATGTTGTTGGCGGGAAGCTGAAATCTATCAGTGGCTCATAGCGGAAGGTTCCAAGTTGTTGGCGATAGACGAAAACAAGTTGGCGGAAGAAGGCGGAAAGCTAAGACTTGTAAGCGATGGTGGCAGTAGCTAGAAAGTTCTTGGCTGTTGTCTAAAACTGTTAGCGATAGCGGACGCTAGGTTAGCACTCGTTAGTGGTTAAAAGTCTTTGGCGGAATCGGGCGGTAGTCTAAAACGTGTTAGCTGTAGATGGCTCAAGGTTTGAAGTTGTTGGCGGTAGCCTAAAACTTGTAAGAGGTACATGGGGAAAGGTATTATGTTGGTGGCGGGAAGCTGAAAGCTATCAGCGGTTGATAGCGGAAGGTTTTAAGTTGTTGGCGGCAGACGAAAGCAAGTTGTCGGAAGAAGGCGGAAAGCTAAGACTTGTAAGCGATGGTGGCAGTAGCTTGAAAGTTCTTGGCGGTTGGCTAAAACTGTTAGTGATAGCGGGCGCTAGGCTAGTACTTGTTAGTGGTTAAAAGTCCTTGGCGGTATCGGGCGGTAGTGAAAAACGTGTTAGCTGTAGATGGCGGAAGGTTTGAAGTTGCTGGCGGTAGCCTAAAACCTGTAAAAGGTACATGGCGGAAGGTACTATGTTGTTGGCGGAAAAATCTAAATCTAACAGCGGTTGATAGCGGAACGTTTTAAGTTGTTGGCGACAGACGTAAACAAGCTGGCGGAAGAAGGCGGAAAGCTAACACTTGTAAGCGATGGTGGCAGTAGCTTGAAAGTTCTTGGCGGTTGTCGAAAACTGTTAGCGACAGCGGGTGCTAGGCTAGTACTTGTTAGTGGTTACGGTTAAAAGACCTTGGCGGTATCGGGCGGTAGTCTAAAACGTGTTAGCTGTAGATGGCGGAAGATTTGAAGTTGCTGGCGGTAGCCTAAAACTTGTAAGAGGTACATGGGTAGGTATGAGGTTGTGGGCGGGAAGCTAAAATCTTACAGCGGTTGATAGCGGAACGTTTTAAGTTGTTGGCGGCAGACGAAAACAAGTTGGTGGAAGAAGATGGAAAGCTTAGACTTGTAAGCGATCATGGCAGCAGATTGAAAGCTCTTGGCGGTTGGCCAAAACTGTTAGCGATAGCGGGCGCTAGGCTAGCACTCGTTAGTGTTTAAAAGTTTTTGGGGGATCGCCGGTAGTCCAAAACATGTTAGCTGTAGATGGCAGAAGGTTTCAAGTTGCTTGCGGTAGCCTAAAACTTGTAGGAGGTACATGGGGGAAGGTATTAGGTTGTTGGCGGGAAGCTGAAATCTATCAGCGGCTCATAGCGGAAGGACTTAAGTTGTTGGCGGCAGACGAAAACAAGTTGGCGGAAGAAGGCGGAAAGCTAAGACTTATAAGCGAGTGTGGCCGTAGCTTCAAAGTTCTTGGCGGTTGGCCAAAACTGTTAGCGATCGCTGGCGCTAGGCTAGCACTCGTTAGTGTTTAAAAGCTTTTGGCGGTATCGCCGGTAGTCCAAAACATGTTAGCTGTAGATGGTGGAAGGTTTCAAGTTGCTTGCGGTAGCCTAAAATTTGTAGGAGGTACATGGGGGAAGGTATTAGGGGTTGTTGGCGGGAAGCTGGAATCTATCAGCCGCTCATAGCGAAAGGATTTAAGTTGTTGGCGGCAGACGAAAACAAGTTGGCGGAAGAAGGCGGAAAGCTAAGACTTGTAAGCGAGGGTGGCAGTAGCTTTAAAGTTCTTGGCGGTTGGCCAAAACTGTTAGCGATAGCGGGCGCTAGGCTAGTGCTTGTTGGTGGTTAAAAGTCCATGGCGGTGTCGGACGGTAGTCTAAAACGTGATAGCTGTATATGACGGAAGGTTTGAAGCTGTTGGCGGAAGACGAAAGCAAGTTGGCGGAAGAAGGCAGAAAGCTAAGGCTTGTAAGCGAGAGTGGCAGTAGCTTGAAAGTTCTTGGCGGTTGGCCAAAACTGTTAGCGAAAGCGGGCTCTAGGCTAGTACTTGTTAGTGGTTAAATGTCTTTGGCAGAATCGGGCGGTAGTCTTAAACGTGTTAGCTGTAGATGGCGGAAGGTTTGAAGTTGCTGGTGGTAGCCAAGAACTTGTAAGAGGTACATGGAGGAAGGTATTAGGTTGTTGGCGGGAAGCTGAAATCTATTAGAGATTCATAGCGCAAGGTTTTAAGTTGTTGGCGGTAGACGAAAGCAAGTTGTCGGAAGAAGGCGGAAAGCTAAGACTTGTAAGCGATGGTGTCAGTAGCTTGAAAGTTCTTGGCGATTGGTCAAAACTGTTAGCGATAGCGGGAGCTAGGCTAGTACTCGTTAGTTGTTAAAAGCCTTTGGCGGAATCGGGCGGTAGTCTAAAACGTGTTAGCTGTAGATGGCTTAAGATATGAAGTTGCTGGCGGTAGCCTAAAACCTATAAGAAGTACAGGGGGAAGGTATCATGTTGTTGACGGGAAGCTGAAATCTATCAGCGGCTCATAGCGGAAGGTTTCAAGTTGTTGGAGGTAAGCGAAAACAAGTTTTTGGAAGAAGGCGAAAAGCTAAAACTTGTAAGCGATGGTGGCAGCAGCTTGAAAGTTCTAGGTGGTTGGCCAAAATTCTTAGCGATAGCGGGCGTTAGGCTAGTACTCGTTAGTGGTTAAAAGCCTTTGGCGGTATCGAACGGTAGTCTTAAACGTGTCTGCTGTAGGTGGCTGAAGTTTTGAAGTTGTTGGCAGTAGCCTAAAACTTGTAAGAGGTACATGGTGGAAGGTATTATGCTGTTGGCGGGAAGCTGAAATCTATCAGCGGCTGATAGCGGAAGGGTTTAAGTTGGTGGCGGTAGACAAAACAAATTGGTGGAAGAAGGCGGAAAGCTTAGACTTGTAAGCTATCGTGGCAGTAGCTTGAAAGTTCTTGGCAGTTGGCTAAAACTGTAAGCGATAGCGAGCGCTAGCGTAGTACTTGTTAGTGGTCAAAAGTCTTTGGCGTGGCGGTATCGGGCGGAAGTCTAAAACGTGTAAGCTGTAGATGGCGGAAGGTTTGAAGTTAATGGCGGTAGCCTAAAACTTGTACATGGGGGAAGATATTAGGTTGTTGGCGGGAAGCTAAAATCTAACAGTGGTTGATAGCGGAACGTTTTAAGTTGTTGGCGGTAGACCAATACAAGTTGGAAAGAAGGTGGAAAGCTTAGACTTGTAAACAATCGTGGCAGTAGCTTGAAAGTTCTTGGCGGTTGGCCAAAACTGTAAGCGATAGCAGGCGCTAGGCTAGTACTCGTTAGTGGTTAAAAGTCCGTTGCCGTATCGGGTGATAGTCTAAAACGTGTTAGCTGTAAATGACGAAAGGTTTGAAGTTGTTGGCGGTAGCATTAAACTTGTAAAAGGTATACTGCGGAAATTATTATTTTCTTGGCGGGAAGCTGAAATCTATCAGCGGTTCATAGCGGAAAGTTTTAAGTTGTTTTCGCTAGATGAAAAGAAGTTGGCAGAAGAAGGCGGAAAGCTAAGACTTGTAAGCGAAGGTGACAGTAGCTTCAAAGTTCTTGGCGGTTAGCTGAAACTGTTAGCGATAGCTGGCGCTAGGCCAGTACTCGTTAGTCGTTAAAAGTTTTTGGCGTTATCGGGCGGTAGTCTAAAACGTGTCAGCTGTAGATGGCACAAGGTATTATGTTATTGGCGGGAAGCTGAAATCTATCAGCTGTTGATAGCGGAAAGTAAGTTGCTGGCGGTAGACAAAACATGTCGGCGGAAGAAGGCGGAAAGCTTAGACTTGCCAGCGATCGTAGCAGTAGCTTGAAAGTTCTTGGCGGTTGACTAAAACTGTAAGCGATATCGGGCGCTAGGCTAGTGCTTGTTAGTGGTTAAAAGTCCTTCGTGGTATCGGGCAGTTGTCTAAAACGTGTTAGCTGTAGATCGCGGAAGGTTTGAAGTAAAGGGGTCGTGGGAGGTCACTATAACCTTGCATTCCGAGTAATCCCTTTTTTTTTTTTTTTTTTTTTTTTCTCAAGGGTGAGGAAACCTTCAAAAGGCACCTGGTCCTCCTGGACCCAGGTAGTGTTGGATTTTTACCAACTAAAACCTCCTTCCTTGATCGCCACGCTCTCGTCTCCCCGGAACCGCCTCACAGCATTACTTCGGGGAGGGACTGTGCTTTCGCACCTACTTTCTCAGATCAACTGCCAGTCTTCGTTGATCGTCTCTCCATGCACTTTGTAGCTTCACCATTATCTTCGCAATTGCGTTGTCCGCTACTTTCCACACTTCTTCGTCGCGACACCTTTCCGATATTATGTTGTCGGCGTTTACGTCTGGCCTGCTCGCGGCTATCAGTTCACATCGCTCCTGTTCAAAACGGGGACAGACAAACACAACGTGCTCTGCGGTTTCTTCCTCTTCAACGCATGTCACGCAGAAAGGTGATTCCGCGTGTCCAAACCTATGCAGGTACTTCCTGTAGCACCCATGACCCCACAGGAACTGCGTCAGGTGGAAGCTAACCTCTCCGTGTTCCCTATTTACCCATGTGGTTACGTCCGGGATAAGCCTATGAGTCCACCTTCCATTTTCCGCGGAGTCCCACTCTCGCTGCCATTGACTCAGTGATTCGACTCTTACTTGTGCCCTCACTGTTTTGGTGTTTTGGCCCCCCTTTCCTTCAGTCTGTGGCATTCACTGTCTTCCATCAGCATTATGCATATAGGCATCGTTCCGGCTATCACACATACCGCTTCCGAGGAAATCGTTCTGTATGCGCTTGCTACCCTTATGCTTGACAACCTCTGGGTTTTTATCAACCTCCTACGGTTCCTCTTTGTGTCTAACGCCCTTATCCACGCTGGTGCCCCGTAGCGCAGTATCGATAGGGTAACACTTGCTAGGAGCCTCCTTTTACTGCTGCGCGGTCCAAACCCATTCGGCATTATCATGGCCAGTGCTGCATTGGCTTTCATTGCCTTTTCGCACGTATAATCTACGTGGGCATTAAAGTTTCCACGATCGTCTAACATGACTCCAAGGTGTTTTAGCTGGCGAGTGGATGTGATCTCGTTCCCCTCGATGTTCATTACAATCCGCTCAGTTTTCCGACAATTGCTCACGAGCATGATCTCGGTTTTCTGATGGGCCAGCTTCAGTTTAGCCATTGTCATCCAACTTTCTACAGTTTCCAACGCCTCTTTCGTGACGACTTCCACCTCCAACTTTGACGTTCCGATAACTATGAAAATTAGGTCGTCGGCAAAAGCAATCGTCGTAACCCATCTTGGCAGCTGCAGCCGCAGCGCTGCGTCGTACATCGTATTCCACAGCGTTGGTCCTAATATGGATCCTTGTGGAACACCAGCTGTGATGTCTACCATCTTTTTCCCTTCCCTGGTATCGTACATTAGCACCCGTCGTTCGAAATAGCTTTTCATTACCCTGCAGAGGAAATCGGGGACTCTCATAGCATGCATTGCCTTAGCTATCTCCGTCCAGCTTGCGTTATTAAAGGCATTTTCAACGTCTATCTTCGTTATAACGCAGAAGCGGTTCCCTGTTCTTTTTTTCTTTCGCGCCTTGTCGGCAATCTCCATAACTCTTTCTATTGCTTCGATCGTCGATCTTCCTTTTCGAAATCCGAATTGGTCGTCTGACAGTCCGTGCTCACCCTCTGTGTTTTTGTGTAATCTGTTCCGGATCATGGCCTCCAGCAGTTTTCCCATACCATCCAGCAAACATATAGGTCTATATGATGGTTCACCTTGTGGTTTCCTTGGTTTTGGTAGTAGGACCAGCTTCTGTTTCTTCCATATATCAGGAAAATTTCCGTCGTCGAGGCACTTCTGCAATGTCAATCTGAGCATGTCCGGCTTTATGCATGCCGCCGTCTTCAAAGCTACATTGGGGATCCCATCTGGTCCTGGCGCCTTGTTATTTTTCAGCTTTTTGACAGCCGTCTGAATCTCTTCTATAGTGATCACCCGGTCCTGTCTGTCTTCAATTTCATCGTCGTAAGGAGTTTGCGGCCATGCGACCTGTTCATGTTGCGGGAATAGCCCTCTCACTATGGCTCCTAGCTTCTCAGGACAACTTTCTTTTGGCACTGATGAACCTCTAATTTTTGTCATCGCTATCCTGTACACGTTTCCCCATGGATTTGCGTCAGCTTCCTGGCACAGCTTCTTAAAGCAGTTTCTCTTGCTAGCTCGGATTACCCGCTTTAATGTTAGTTTTGCCGTACGATGTTCGTCTCGCCTCGCGGCTCTGGCACTCTCACTTTTGGCCCGCTGCATCCTCCTTCTTGTCCTGAAGCAGTCTGCGCGCAAGAGCCTAATTTCGTCGTTCCACCAAAATGCCGATTTTCGTTTATTCTTCGGTTCTATCCTTCTTGGCATCGCTACGTCGCATGCATGCACCAATACTTTCGTCAATTCTTCTGCCGATTTCTCAACGCCTTCGTCTTCTGATTGGAGGTATTCCTTGAAAGCTTCTTGATCGAAATTTCTCGTCTTCCATCTCCGCTCTCTTACTTGATTCATCTGCCTTGCCGCCACCGTACTCTTTTTCAAAGTGTACCTCAATGCCTGGTGGTCGCTGTATGTGTAGCTTTCATCCACTCGCCAATTCAGACTTGGTACTAGTGTTGGACTACAGAATGTCACGTCAATAATCGACTCTCGTCCATTCTTGCGGAAAGTAGTTGTGTTTCCCACGTTTACCAGAACCACATTCAGTCTAGCTAGCGCTTCTTGTAGAATGAAGCCTCTTTCGTTTGTAAATCTACTGCCCCACTCAACTGCCCATGAGTTAAAGTCGCCTCCAATGTTGACTGGGCTTAATCCCGTTAGCTCTCCTGTGAGTAAGTCTAACATTCGTTCAAACTGTTCAATCGTCCATCTTGGTGGTGCATAACAGCTGACAATATACACTCCGTCAATTTTCGCAATCACGAATCCTTCGTGGGTGCCTGATACAACTTCTTGTATGGGATACTTTCCCGTCGTCAATATTGCGGCCATCCCGGCTCTGTCAACAGCCCAGTTACCGTTGTTTTTATTAATTCGGTACGGTTCTGCAATAATTGCTACGTCACATTTTTGCTCCGCTGTGGCTTGCCAAAGAAGTTGTTGTGCCATGTCACAATGATTAAGGTTTATTTGGATCACTTCCATTCTTGTCCCGTCTTTGATTTAAGCGCCTGTTTATAGACTGGGCATCTCGCTCCACCCGTCACGTGGTCATTTTCTGACGTGCACAGCAGGCATTTTGGTGGTTTCGTGCAATCTCTTGCTAGGTGGTTTTCTCCCCCACATCTCCTGCACAACTTGGATCTATCTTCGTTCTTGCAGTTCCTTGCTTGGTGTCCAAAGTCCATGCACTTAAAACACCTTTCCAACTGCTGGGTTTCCCTCAACGGGCATACGGACCAGCCCACCTTTATCTTGCCGATTTTCAGAATCTTAATCGCTGCGTCCACTGAAAGTTTTATTTCCGCCGTTTGGAGCTCGTCTCTCGTTTTTCTCATACGTATCGTCATGGAATCTATCTCGTCATTTATATTACCTTGCTCTTTCAGGGCTTTTCGAAGGTCTTCGCTTGTCGTGATTTCGTCCATATACCTACATTCAATCGTGGTCATGTGGGACAACGCTCTCACTTTTGCTGCTTCGCCCAGTGACTTCTTGACTAGTTCTTTATAATCTGCACTTTTAATTTCTGGGCCCTTCTTGAGTTCAAACAGCATTTCGCCTTTTTGCGTTCGTCTTATTCTCGAGACATTTTCACCCAGGTCCTTGAGGTCTGGGTCTTCTTTAATTTTTTTGAGGATATCGGCGTACGTCATTCCTGTTTCTGCCGCCACTATTAGAGCATCAGCTTTAGGTCTCAGACTTCTAAGCTTTTGCTTCTCGCTCTTCCCTTTCTTCTTTTTTCTCACCTCTCTCCACTCGCTTATACTGGGCTTCGGTGTTTGTGCATCCAGTCTGTTTGTGGTCCTTTCATTGTTTCTCCTGTCCCTTTTACTCCTTTTTGCCGCGCTTCTTGGAGTGGGCGTAATATCCGGTGTTTGTCTTCTTTTTGTCGAGAGCGGGGTGGCTAGCACCTCGATACCTTCGCCAACTTCAGTAACTTCGCCGACTTCAATGCCTGCTCTCGCCTTCTTGTAATTTGCTTCGAATCTCCGCATCCTCCACGGCTTATCTTCCTGTTCCACTTCGTTTAGGCAGGCTCGAATGCTGATCACCTTCGTCTTAATGTCTTTGTGCACGTTATTTTTATTTTGTATAAATTCGTGTAACTCTTTCACCATCTTTTTAACTAGCTCCAATTTTGTCTGCTTTGGTTCATCGTTGTCGTCGTTGTGGAGAACGTCTGTGTGGATAACCTCTATACTTCTCGCTTCCCTTCCCGGGGGCGACCTCGCCACTTTCGATCGTCTTGCGAACACGTCAAATAGCTGAACCTTCGATTGATCCATCCGCTGATCCTCCGATTTCCTCTGCTGATTTCCCTGTTGATTTTCTTGTTGATTTTCTTTTAACTCCTTCCCTTCCTTTCCTAATTCCATGCTGTTGGGTCCCCCCTCCAAGCCGCTATCTCCAACTCGATTGTGTAGTTACCTTCGTGATCTCATGGTTATCTATGCAAGCAGTGAGGCCATGCTAGGGTTGACACGGTCCTTCATGGGGCACCGCGTTCAGAGCCAGATCGGTATTAGTCAGGAATGTTCATCTGAGCCTACACCTCCTTTTCACAGGACGAGCTTTCGAACGTACTTGGAGGCCTGCCAAGGTTTTACCGGGACGGGGGCAACCATGATATTAGCCCACTAGCCGTTTCGTGAAGATGTCACCTTTCCTTATTAAGGTAGTGGAATACCACAGTTGTCAGCCCTTGTCTAAAATTTCATCCGCTGGTCGATATTCTTTGTCCGTGTTCAATGCTTTGCCAGTATGCCGTAATTAAGACCGCACTGGCGTTGGTCTTAATGTGCCCGTGGCACTGGTGAATGATGGTAGTCCATCTGACTAGGACTTTGCATGCTGCCGTTGTCTCTTACCGTCGAGATCCTTCGCCACCATGCTAAGCCGCCATCCCATCTTGATAGCGCCTAGCTGTCTTCAGCCCTCTCTCAACGTAGCGTCTAGGTACTACCCGAAGACAGCCCCCCTCATCCTTCAGCTAAGTGACCCACACTACTACACCAGGGTTGGTTACCTGATCGTTCGTGGGGTTGCTCACTATAACAGGTGTCACCACGGGTAGGATAGGATGTAGGAGTAGGTGGACAGAGGCTAAGGTACATAAGGAGTACTATATTGCGCTTAACACACCATTTGACAACCCTCCGAGTAATCCCTGTCGACCGACTTAGGTCTACCCTATAGGCACACAAAAACTAGCCCTTTACGCGATGTACTTGTCATGCGATGTATACGATATAGTCTCACCGAGCCTCAAAAGACTTCGTTTTTCAACAGCCATATCTCCGGAACCACTGGTCCGGTTTTGCTCTCAAATTTACTCGAGTTATTATGTTTACAGACAGACGGATGGCCATTCCTTTGCAGATTCTGCTGATTTAAACCCTAAAACGGAGAACGTACTTACTCCTTTTTCGAAATTCAATTTGTTACCTCGTCAACCCTCAGGTCTAAACTCTACTAGCTACAATATCTTTCAAACAAAAGCTCTTTTATTTAATTTATTAGTTGTAGGTTGTCTTGAAAAACTGTCAATTTTCAATAACATTACTGCATTCTTGCTTTTTTTCTTGTCAAAATTGTTCGTCCGGTAAGATTTGATATGATCTTCGTTTGAAATCTTCGTCGCGTGGGTAACAGAAGCTCAATCATATTTGACTCCTGAAAATTAGCAGAACCGAAAATTGAAACCAAAGAATTCTTTGCTGAAAACATAAGCTACGCTGGCCCCGTACGATTTCGTAGCAAAAACCGAAGTCAACGTTATACACGATTCGCAAAAGGTTCCATAGTAATCGACGGTACATTAGAAAAAGGTGTTAAAACAGACGTGACCATTTTCCTACGAAATGTTCATAGAATTGCCTTTAAGTCAATTACGAAAGCCCTCCCTAAGTAAAAAAACCGAAATATGTGAAAAAACCTGATGAAAGTTGAAAAGTGTTAGAGAAAACCACCCTCATCCGAAATTCCTGGGAAGCGATGTTGGAGTACCTCACCCAGTATGCCCATAATATTATCAAAAACCTGATGGACTGGACACCCACTTTGCTATAATACAAGAGATATTTGCTAACAAACACCGATTTATGAAAAAATCAGTTAAAAATCACTAAAAACATAACCAATAGGAACATCCCCCTTGAGGGACCTAAGGGGCGAAGCCCCTCGCGGGCTTTGAGGCACCGCCCCATTTATGTAAGGCCGCCTGCAAGGCTTACAAAAGCCCGCTGCAGGCGCGGGGGTGAGCGTGCAGTGCCGCCCAACACACAATATAATATCTGATTAATAATACCTACCTATATTCACCATTTCTGAGTAGACATTACATCTGGGGATATTTTGTCCTTTTTTTGTGGGATATTTTGTCTACGGACATTTTGTCCGGGGATATTTCGTCCGGGGAAATTTTGACTGGGGATAATCGGTCCTAGAGCCAAATCTCCATATTGGGCAAAGTTGTGGAGAATTATATTTAAGCGAACATATATGGGAAATATCGCCCAATTCTGGTATATGGAAAGTTGATTTCAATGGTAAAGTGGTAGAGAATAAAATTTTAGAGAACACGTGTTTCAGAGTCCCCTTGTCCTTGTATATAAGCTTTTCTAGATTTGAATGGCCTCAGACGTACTTCGGTAGGGCCTTTACTTTGGGTAATTTCTTTGGATGAAAGGAACAGAAAACGTTGGATTGTTTACTTTTTTGTATATTTAGATACGTTCGAGTCTCTTTGCGAGATCTATTCTGTTTGCCACATCTATTCTGATACGTACGGGTCTTTGGTTACGTTTCAACTTAGTTTTAAAATATGTCTACCAACAAAAAAATGCAGGTCAATTGGTTGAGATATGCGCCGCCTGTTTACGGACAGACAGACAGTGGGACACACAAGTTTTGTTTTGTGGATTTCGCCTACGTAGACCCTAAAACGGAAAGGCAACATGCTCCCAGGTCGAAATTGTAATGGTTACATTTTCGAGGCCTTAGCTTCGTACGGGTAAAAATATTATTCTCAAAACGAACCTGTGATTCATCCAGGTTCTCCAGTGTATTCGTGTCAGAATCTTTGTCGCTCTCCTTCGAAATCAATTGGTTCTCCTGCTTTTCCGGCGCTTCAAAGAGTTGAGACTCTTTCGCTCCATTCAGTTCCTCCTCTAAATTTTCATTCTTGGTCATCAATTCAATTTCAGCTTTATTCGTCTCGGCTAAACTCTCGTCTCTTTCATAGTCGGAGGCTTTTTGTGTCAAATCCTGAATTTGGCTACTCAAGTTTGCCTCAATAGTGACAACATTGTTTATGGAATCAGCCTGAGCCCGTTCAGAATCTTTGTCGCCTTCCTTCAAAATCAATCTAAGTAGCTCCGAATCATTCCCTTTTGCTTTCCATCCATTCAGCTCCTCCTCTAACTTTTCATTCTTGGTAATCAATTCAATTTCAGTTTTCTTCGTCTCGGCTAAACTTGCCTCGAAGATAGCAATTTGATTTTGAAGCTCTGCTTTCATTGCTTCAGCGTGATCCCTCAATGAAGACATATCCTTCATTAATTTACTAGTCCCGATCGAGTCCATTTCCAATGTTTTTAATTTTTCGGACAATTCCAATTTCTGATTTTCATGTGCGGACGCTTCTTGGGTTAAATCCTGAATTCGGCTGCGCAAGTTTGCTTCAATTGTGACCGCATTGTGTATCGATTCGATCAGATTCCGTTCCAATTTGGCCTTCTCATCGGACAGTTCTTTATTGCATTTCTCGGTTCCGTATAAACGTTCTAATAAATCCTGTATCCCATTCTGAGATGCTTCAAAGTTGGAAGCACTGTCACGCTCAACTTCAGACAATTTTTTGGTCAGATCCTGAATTTGGCTGCGTAAGTTTTCCTCGATCATGACAGTATTATTCATGGAATCAACGACATCTCGTTCCAACTTCCCATTTTTATCCGAAAGTTCAAGATTGCATTTTTCGGTTTCAGATAAACGTTTCATCAAATTCCGTATATCGTTCTGAGATGCTTCGAATGTGGCAGCTTTGTCATGCTCAACTTCGGACAATTTTTTTCTCAAATCCTGAACTTCGCTGCGCAAGATTGCCTCGACAGTGTCAGCATTACGAGTGGATTCAACGATATCTCGTTTCAACTTCACATTTTTATGCAACAGTTCTTGATTACATTTCTCGGTTTCGGATAAACGTTTCATTAATATCTGAATCTCAATTTGTTCGTCTACGCTGGCAGCTCTGTTCTTAGATTGCAACAGTTCTCGTTCAAGTTTAGAATTTTTTTCAGATGTTTCGAGACATGCGTTCTCAGCCATGGTTAATTTTTCGGTCAAACCTTGAATCTGGTTCTCCAACATTCGATTGATTTGATAACTTGAATCTAAGCACTTTTGCAATGCGTTCGACAGACCTGTATTTCGTTTAAGGTGGTCATTCAACATTTCATTTTCTTTTAAAAGTTTTTCGTAGTCAGATTTTAACTCAGATATTCCTTCATTTGGTGACTCGACATTTTCCTTGTCTGAACATTCAGAGATCTGTTTTAATTTCGATGTATCTCCTAATTCCTTCCGAGTCTCGAATATTTCTTTTTGAATTGATTCTGCAACAGAAATAACAATTTATTTCGGTCAATTTGTGTGCGTTTTTTTTTGTTAGAAAATTTCACAAATTGAAGAACAGCTGAAAAAACAACTTTTCTTCAATAGATTTCTGATTTTTTTATTCAACTATTTTTCCAACTTCTCTTTTAATCATGGGGCGCGGCAGGTCCACCAGCGATTAAAATTTCGAAAAAGAAACTTCAGCTAGATTTCGAGTATTTTTCCAGATTCTACGTAAGATTATAATCGAGGAAAAAAAAGAAGATCAAAATACAAAGTTATGGCGATTTGAAAACTGAACTGAAGATTTTCAAACATTTTCGACTCTTCCAAACAAACCGAATTTGATGAAAATGCCCTATGACCCTACGTTAGAAAGGCTCGATAACTTTTCATAAATTTTGACAGTGAACTTTTACAGGATATACAGGATTTACAGGACCTTAAGAAAATGGGGTAACCAGCCTCGTTTGGGCGTTACGAGCCTTAAAAGGTTCCATATACGTTCCAAAGAATTTATGTAGAGAATTGTAAAAGAAAATGAACCGGAAGTGACCGAGAATGAATTGGGTAGTTAGATTGGGTAGCGCCTGACTGCATATGAACGGAGTGTGGTAGTCCGTGTCATGTGCCAGGCGTGCAACTGTCTAACTATCAAGTGCTCTTTTTACGTCCACGTCGTAGTCCCCGGGACCTCAATTCTCTTCGGAGTTTTTTTATAAACTTAACAGTGCTACTTGATGATTTGCCTACGGGTCATCGGGGAAACGGAAGTAGGTTGGGCGCTTGATTAACTCCCAGACACCGGAAAAACAGATTTGTTATGAATTCTACAACACAGACTCGGATCGGACAGGATAAACGGCAACGACTCAAGCAACCGAAAAAGGACAATGATTTAAAACTAGGAACATGGAATGTAAGATCTTTGTTGCGGCCAGGAGGATTGAGATCTCTCAAAAGTGCGCTAAGAGAGGTAAAAATTGACATCACGGCAGTGCAAGAAACGAGATGGCCTGGAAAGGACACCATGATCAGTGGAGACTATAAGTTCTACTATAGTGGGAAGAGTAACGACAGTCCAAGAGAGTATGGAACAGGTTTCATGGTTTTCGGCACAGCTAGAAACGCGGTGATTGGTTTCAATCCTGTTGACGAGCGATTGTGCTCTCTACGGATAAGAGGAAAATTTTTCAACTATACTCTTATTAACGCCTACGCACCCACGGAGAAAAAAGACAACGAAGCGAAGGAGCTATTTTACGAGAAACTGGTGGAGATATATGATGGAGCGCCGAAACGTGACATTAAGATTCTGCTTGGAGATCTGAATGCCAAGATAGGTCGCGAAGTCTCCATGAAAACTCTAACGACAACGGTACGCGGGTAGTTCATTTCGCAGCATCAAGAAACATGGTTGTGAGCAGTACGTATTTCGAACATAAAGACATCCACAAAGCGACATGGGCGTCACCTGATGGACAAACCAAAAACCAGATTGATCACGTTTTGATAGATGGACGGCACTGTTTCAAATGTATTGGATGTCAGGAGCTGTAGAGGAGGAGATTCTGACCACTACTTGGTTAAAGTGGTTGTTAGGTCTCGCATATCGGTCCAACACAACCGACAACAGGCATTGAAAAAGTTGGACGTTAAAAAACTGCGGAACGAAGACATCAAACACAAATACGTGGATAGTTTGGAGAGAAAAATTATCGAAGAAATGGTCAGCGAGCAACACAGTATAGACGATGCGTGGAATCAAATCAGGCGGAATGTAGAGAGCGCCGCGGCAGAGACTTTGGGAACGAGAACGGGAAATCAAAGAAATAACTGGCTCGACGATGAATGCCAGCGAGCTCTGGAGAACAAAAATGCAGCTCGACTACAAACTCTAAGTCGATACACTCGAGCAGGCCAAGCAGAGTACCGTTCGAAGAGAAATTTCGCTCGAAAACTGTTCCGAAACAAAAAACGGCTGCAGGATAGGAACGTTTTGATCGAAATTGAAAAGTTTGGCAATAGGAAGGAAACTCGGAACTTCTTTCGGAAAGTAAACGAATCCAAAAATGGTTACAGTCAACAACATTTGCTGTGTAAGGACAAGAATGGATTGGTCTTAGCAGATGAGGAAAAGTGCATTGCGAGATGGGCTGAGTACTTCAAAGAACTGTTTAATCCGAACACACCGCTCAACCGAAACGAAGAAAACAACGAATCGCCATTTCATACTGCGCAACCATATATAGAAGAACCAACGATGCAAGAAGTTGAAGCTGAAATTTCGAGGCTCAGAATCAGACAGAGACAGACAATCTACTCGGCGAACTTTTCAAGAACGGCGGCAACGCGCTATATATGGAGATGCACGAGCTCATCACGCGTATATGGAATGTCGAGGAGTTACCGGAAGAGTGGAAGACCAGCATACTTTGTCCCATATACAAAAAAGGTGATAAAATGGAGTGTGGCAATTTTCGAGGAATTGCTCTGCTGAATATTGCTTACAAGATATTTGCAAATATTCTTTACCAGCGCCTTCATCCATACATGGAAAACTCTGTAGGTGAATACCAAGGTGGTTTTCGTGTAGGTCGTTCAACATCGGACCAGCTGTTTAATATCAGACAGATCTTGGAGAAGTGCAAAGAGTACAACATTGAAACACACAGTGTTAGAAGAAGTAAGCTATGGAGAGTAATGGAGGAATTTGGAATCCCCAACAAACTGATCTCGCTAACCAAGTTAACACTGAACGGAGCTAATAGCCGAGTCAGAGATTTTCGACATAGAGGAAGGCCTACGTCAGGGAGATCCTCTCGCGACGCTGCTTTTTAACCTGACCCTGGAAGCAGCTGTGCGCACCATGGACATAGATTCCAGCGGCACCATTTTCACCAAGTCCAGTCAGTTGCTAGGTTTCGCAGACGACCTGGACATACTTGGACGGAAAATGAATGTTGTTAAAGACAAGTTTATGGCCTTGAGAGGAAAGGTTGAAAGTTACTGACGATAAAACGAAATACATGATCATCCCTCCTTCGAATCAACACCAGGAGGAAACCGTAACGATCGACACTCCACATTCAAAATGGTCAACAAATTCGTATACCTTGGATCGGAGCTGAACACTAATAACGACATCGTGCACGAAATTAAGAGACGAGTAATTCTTGGCAACCGGAGTTATTACGGCCTTCTGAAAATCTTAAAGTCCAAGTCAGTAAGCCGAAATTCAAAATGCGCAATATACAAATCTGTGATCAGACCGGTGGTTACGTATGGTTCGGAGTCGTGGTGCTTGACACAATGAGACGAACAATCGCTGCACACGTTCGAAAGAAAAGTACTGCGGACAATATTTGGACCAGTATTCGATCAAAGGCAGAACCGATGGCGCAGACGATTCAATCATGAGCTGAGTCAGCTTTATGGAGAGCCGGACATAGTCAGAACTAGCAAAATAAACCGACTGCGTTGGCTCGGTCATGTACAACGAATGGAAGATCATCGCATTCCGAAAAAAATCCTTAAAACCAGACCGGAAGGCAAGAGAGTTGCAGGGCGTCCAAAATCCAGATGGTATGACGCAGCTCTTGCCGACTTAAAAACTGTGGGAGTATCCAGCTGAGAGATGTTAGCTGCATGTAGGTCCGGTTTGAGAAGCATTTTGCAGAAGGCCAAGACCCTTAATGGGTTGTAGTGCCGGTTAAGTAAGTAAGTAAGTAAGTAAGTAATGTTGAAATCCTTGTTGAAACCCAAAGTGATATCAAATGTTTTGAAAACAGGTAAAAGAACTTGCGTCACATTTCCTCCTTTTACGGGGGTTTTTGTGTGATTTAATTGTTCCAGAAAAGTGAAGCTTTGAGAGACTTCGGTAAACTCCAAGCAAATGTGACAGAAAGGATGAGAGATATTCCAGCATTTGTCACAAAATCTAAGAATCTAAAAAAATTGAAAACTCTTGTAATGTCAACAGAGATTTTAAGTCCACTATACTTATATCTGAAATTTTCGGCCGTCTGGTCTGGTGCAAATGATACCACAAAATTGTATTGTTTGTGTTTGAACGCAGGTATAGCAAATGAAAATGTCTAATTCTCTGTTTTTTTTTACGGAAACCACTGAAAAAGTAAAAATTTGCTTACCATTTCCGTAACTAGCTTCGTTTTCTTCATTCTCTGCTTTGGCAGTTAAATCCAGGCGCAAACGTTTAACCACAGGTACCAATTGAGCACCTACTAATAATCAACCGTTTTACTAAGTGAGTTAGACAACTTTTTTGAGATATGTTTCGCGAAATGTGAAGAAATCAAGAATATATAAACATTCCTTTGGGAATAATTGACGAAATTTGAGAACAGATATGTCACTCATAACAAACATCATACAAAAAAAGGGGAAATATTACGCAATTCTTGTTTCTGTTTACAAATCCAACAATGAGAAGACACATTCAGCTTCATTCAAAAATATGATTACATCAAAAAATATCATTATAAAAGCTAGCGCAAAGAGCATGCTTTTTTGCAAACACAATTCTTTGTGCAAAATATCTATTCTTATGTCTTAGAGCTCCCTAGCGAGGCCGGTGAGGGTACTTTCTTGCCAAATATCTTAAATCGCGGCCGGTGAGGGTACTTTCTTGCCAAATATCTTAAATCGCAATGTGAAGTTTGTCTAGAATTTAAAAAAATCTTCTAGGGATTGTCTTTGGTGTGTTTGGAAAAGAACATTTTGCTCTGAAAACATCAATTTTTAAATGGCCCTAACTTGGACTTCCTTGGACCTCAACTAAAACCTCACGTAGAATCCGAGAAAGTACCCTCTTGATGGGGGGATGAGGTCAAAATTTCACAATTTACAAAACATATGCAAGGGACGCGTACGCATCAGAATACATGTGGCAAACAGAATAGATGTTACTCTTATACTCTTAAGTGTATGAAATTACGTCCACATTAAATTGGATTGGAAATTGCCGATAGCAACGACACAAAAAACCTCTCCAAATACCTAAAAAAGCTTGAAATTTAACAAGAAATTTCCCACAAAAATTTGAAGAAAAAATGAAAAACAAATTTTTTCACACAAAACGTTGTTTTGTACTAGGGCCGATCTTAGAACTGATCTAGAGCACTTTAGCGAATGCTTTTTTTTCTCTGCAAAACCGTACAAAAAACCTCATTGTTAAAGGAATATTCACGAAAAACGACCAAATATTGTGTAGGGTCGCGTGGTCTTTGGGTGGTGAGCTTGGCCCACACTAAGAACACTACAGCCCGAACGACTCAACAGATTTTCTATAAATTATTTTTCGAGATTTTCTGATGTCCATACCTTTATTTAAAAACTTCAAGAGCGATTTCCGTTCTAATTCCGCAAGTTCCACAAACCTTCAAAAAGACACGTTTTTGATCACTTTTTCGACCGTAACTTGAAAGTTTACAACCGATTCAGCCCAAATTCAATCTACTAATCAATTTTAAGACTCTCTTTCAGGAAACAAAGAATTGGAAAATCGGATAAGACTTACCCGATTTATGTAGAAAAAACACGTTTGGTCCTAGTAAAGATTCAGTTTTATTGCCCTGCCTGAGTCCAAAAGCAATTAAACGTTTCCTCCATAAATTGTCAGGCATACCCAGACCTTTCAAACACAAAAAAATTATGAAAATCTGAAAAGATTTACGCGAGTTATGTACAAAAAACCAAAAACCTATTAAACGGCCCTAGCTCAGCTGTCAACGCCCAGATTCAATCACAAAAAAGATTTTTCGAAGAAGAAGAAAAAGTCTTATCACGACGCTTGTAACCAGTCTATTTTCGACCCGGGTGTAGGAGGGGAGCACCGATCATGGTCCATAGATGACGATTCAGCAATAAAAAATGTCCGTCCGTCAACACGATAACTCGAGTAAATTTATTTTATGTATCTGGACATGCCTAACAACTTATGGAAGACACTTTCTCGATTTTGAGCTTTTGGACTCAGCCAGGGCCCTAAAAGTGAGTCTCTACTAGGGCCCAACGTGTTTTTTTATATGAATCGGGTAAATCTAATCCGAATTTCCAAAATCTTATTTTTTTTCTGAAAGATATTCAGAAAATTGATTACAGGGTTGAATTTGGGCAAAATCGCCTGAAAGCTTTCGATGTTAAGGTTGAAAAAGTGGTGAAAAACGTGGTTTTCACTTATATCACTGCGAAATTAGAACAGAAATCGCTCTCCAACGTTTTGAATGAAAGATATGGACATCAGAAAATCACGAAAATTAAATTAGCGAAAATCTGTCGAGTGGTTCGGGCTATAGAGTTCTTAGTGCTGGCCCAACTCACGATACGCGACCCGCACGATATTTCGTTTTTTTTTTCGTGAATATTCCCTTGATAGTGAGGTTTTTTGTGCAGTGTTGTATAGAAAGAAGAGCCGAACTTTTTTGTCCATGGAGTTATGGGTCAGAGACCACTGCTTAGTGCTCTATTTCGGTTCTAAATTCTGGGCTTATTTTAAGGGCTTGGAGAGATTTTTTGCGCCGTTGCTTCGGATGGGTTTTTCAACATTGCCCTTTTGGCAATTTCAAATCCAATTTGATGTGGACGTAATTGCACATACTTAAGAGTTAAGGTAATATTTACTTAGCTACGTTCGAGCCTTTTCGTGACATCTACTCTGTTTGCCACATCTTTTCTTATGTTTGACTTACCACTTTCCACTAGTTGGACTTTTTGTCCGTTTTTGGTACATTGCTGTCAAGAATATTGTTTTTTAGTTTTTAGATTCAATTTCAATTTAAAATAAATCCGACCTTATCACTCACAAAACTTTCATATTTTAAAGCTTTCCAGCAATTTTCGATTTCAGATTCATCGATCTCGAACGATTTTATTCTCGGAGAAATTTTGATTCCGTTGAATTTGCCAACATCCATAGGCACTCTCACAAAATGTTTCAACTTCAACAATGTACTGGGGCTTACATACAATTCTACTATTCTTAGTTTCATTTTTAGAAAAATCGCCTCGCTAACGGCCTCCGCCGTCTTCATTGAGTCCCCCAAAACTTGTACTATTTTATTTTCTGGAGGTGTCCATAACTCTCCAAATAATTTTTTGCCCAGTGATCGGTAGTTGTACATCGTCCAGACGCCGAGCAATTTTATTTGACGATTTCTTTGTGACTCCGAATTCAACTGCTTCCAATTCACCAATAAGTCATTCGATTTAATATACAGCGTATCGGCAATCATTCCTCCCTTAAGAATATCGAGTTGGTGGTCATCCAATTTAGAACGCGCAACGACATTTCGTAGTAAGTTCAAAAATATATCGGTTTCCAGCTCCACACAAAATGGCAACAATACACAGATCACCGTTTTATCTTGGTTGTTTTTTTCAATCTCACTCATCGTTAAAACTTTTTTATTTGCTTCAGTCTTGCACACGCTTAATTTTTTTTGTTATGCAATCGTATGGGATTGCCTACCTTTTAAATGACGCGTTCACTTTGCAACTAGTTAAAATCGTCAAAATGTTCAGATCCCATTTCTCAACGTTCGCAAAAGTTCAGAATAAATGTATTCGAAAATGAATAATTTGTGCACAACAAACCATTTGAAGTATGCATACCTGTAGTGGATCGTCAATATACGCAACTCATTATAAAAATGAAAAGTAGCGCATTCACTCATGATGTAAAATCTGGAACCAACATAGCACCCATGTGTCGCGAATGTTGTTTTATGAAGTTCGCAAAACGAAAGCATGGACGCTTCAAGTCAATTGAAAAATTTGAAAAGCCTTTTCTCAAAGTTTTCTTGTGTTGTCGACTCCATAAATGTAAGTACTTGAATCGAGGAATGACTCACTTTATTTTTTAGTCCATTTAATCTCATATGATTTAGTGCAAAGAGCCAGCCCTCGATTCTTTGATTTTTTATTTGGTCAATATGTTTCATAAATACTTTGTGATTAAAAGGTGCTACATGATGAGTCGAGCACTCTCCTTTCGAAAACTTGTGGGCAATTGGTTGGACGAGATGAAAATTTGGCATTAAATAGCAAAGGGATAGAAAACTACAGCAGTTCGAGCCACTTGGAACCGATAATAAATTTTAACGCACCGCGGCCTATCATTTCTAGTTCCCCGAAAATATGTAAGCAATTGATCGCTGTTGAAACTTCAGAATCGAATGTCGATTCCACTTCGCATGTGACCGGAGTCAGCGGCTTTTGGAATGTAAGTATAAAGTATTTTTATTGAGATTACCGAGTTAATAGGACTAAGACTCATTGTAAACATAAGCTCTAAGTGATTAGTGCTTTCATGTGCTTAGAATTGCGCCTCAAGTGGAAATTTTGGTTGTTGTTTGTGTTGTTGGATGACATTATTTAGGTAATATTCAATTATTTACGTTTTTGTAAACAATGCCAAGAATATCATTAGGGTAACATAACCTCAATGGAATGGACTGTTTTACTTTTGGAATATAAGAATTGAAACAATTTCCAAAACCCAATAGAACTCCGACGTAAATCTGAAGTGTTAATATTTGTAAGCTGTTCAATGATTTCGTTCTCTGAAAAACTCTTGAACTGAAGGTTCACAGAGATTACTTACTATTCGAGGTGAATCAAAATTCGTGGGTAGCAACAAATTACGTTTCACCAAGCCATTTTGACAACTACCAGCTTATTTTTATGTTGAAGATAGTTTTTATCGTTTTCGGTTTTGCATACGCTACAATCTGAATATGACGCCTCAAGCACTGCGACATAAATGTAATTACCTTTCGAGTATTTTTTTTTATTTCAGTTTTTCGTTTCAGAAGTTGCCAAATGACGGTAAAGCAAGACTGCTAACAGAACAACCTTTCATCGATTCTGCCACAACGAGTTACTTATTTTGTGATAAAGACAGTAACTGGTGCCACTTCGAGCCGACGATAAGTTTGGACGCATCGAGTGCTATCGTTTCTCCTTCTTCGAAAACATGTCAGGATTCGATCTTGGTTGATATTACAGAACTGGAGTCCGCATCAAATTGCAAGGAAATAGACAGCGGTGGTATCATTTCTCATTCCCCGACATTATGTAAGCAATCGATCTCGGTTCAAACTTCAGAATTAGATGATGATTCAACTTCACACGCGGCTGGAATTAACGGCTGTCAGAAAGTAAGTAAAATAATTTTATTAAAATTCATGGACAAATGTACAGGTATGCGCAGATATTTCGTCGGCTGTGTCTTCAATACAGTTTCTAGCTTAACGATTACGTTATTGTCCGTAAAATCGAACATTCGGCTTTGAGTTGGTGCAACAAAAATGTCTTGTTTCAGAACATTTACGAGCAAAATTGTCTTCAACAGCTTATCAGATACAACTATCCTTCCGAACCTTTATTCTTAATTTTTAAAAATCTGAGCCAAAAACGGAGCCATTCTTCCAAAGCCTGCTTAATACTAAAAAAAAGTTGAGTATCTAATGATTAAACTGAAGACTGCCTTGGACAGCCGACGAGTTGGTAGCACTAAAACTCATCCTGAACTTAAGCTCTGGGGATTGTTCTAAAGCAATACGCGATTTTGACTAAGAATGAACTTTTAGATTTTTGATTTGTTCAGAAGAGGACATTTTTGTAACTATACGGTACGAACGTATCTTGAAGGTTTTGAGCAATTTTAACTGTTGTTTTACTTTGATTAAATTATTGAGGAAGTCACTTCAAGCTGGTGTTGATTTAC
This sequence comes from Pseudolycoriella hygida, assembly GCA_029228625.1. Lineage (NCBI taxonomy): Eukaryota > Metazoa > Arthropoda > Insecta > Diptera > Sciaridae > Pseudolycoriella > Pseudolycoriella hygida. Next base: position 68,379,758 of record CM055404.1, on the reverse strand, counting down.
TAAATTACAAGTCTACATTCTTTGATGAACAAAAAGTTTAGAAAACTCATGCAAATCATATGTAAAAAAAGTTAGACTGAATATCCAGATAGCAATGAGTTCATTTCAGTCGTTCCCCAATTCATTGAATAAATGAATTTTGAACTTTGCTAAGTAGAATTTCGGTCGTCTCACTGCTATCTGGAATTTTGGTCTAACTTTTTCAGACAAAATCATAAATAAAGTTCAAGAAATCAATTCGTTGGAACTCGCTTAATATGCGGGATGAGTCTGAATGCTATGTACGCCATTACCGTTGCGAATAAGTTCCAACAATCGTTTCTCGTACCAAAATATATCAATCTTGCCGATAAAGTCGTATGTGGATCCTGCCACATTGTAAAATTCAATGCGTACGTTCGAACTCTTTGAAATCACAATAGAATGGACTTGAACTGCTGTTGGAATAAAAGTGAAATTGTTAAAATCAAGTAGATTCATCCACTTCGATCAGATGTGAATAGAAGATTTCTTTCTGAAATACTTCATCTTTCAAATTGTAACATATGCAGAACAGAATCCAACTTTCAATCCATAAAGCTACCGAAACATGTTTTCATTTTTTTTTCCTTTTTTCAATTTCAAATCAAGTGTTTGGCATTGACTTGCCAAATAATTGCGACTTCAATGATATGCGTCTACATTCGATACTGAACAAAGTAAGTACTGCGTTTCGCCTCACAACGACACAACGACTTTGAGGGTTTGTTTTGCGATCTAATTGCGCAAACGCGTATTCTTAAAAATAGGAAAATAACCTCAAAATGCGGTTTCAAATTGTTATAAAGAAACTTAACACAAAGAATCGTACAGATAAAACATTTTACAACATTGTTCTCTCTCAGGTTTTAGATTTCAAGTATCCTATTAGTTTTAAAGTTCGCTTGAATCCATTTTTAACAAATTTCACTTCTTAATAATTTTTTTGTCATTTCACACACTTGCATAATCTCTTTTTGAGGCAACTGTCAAATTACGCTGAAAGGAGATAATACGGTAAATAGAACAATCAAAATGCAGCTTGTTAGATTCGAACATATCGAATTTAATAACACCGTTGACGCACAAATTACAGAAACGGAAGTATAGATAATTTTCGATATTTTATTCAATTGAAATTTCGAAAAGTAATATTTTCGTGGGCGTAATGAAAAATATGAAAAATGCGTTCGAAAATTCCAAAGAAATGAAATATTAATTTGATGAAAATGTTTTCCCGGTTTTCGCTAGTTTTCACATAGATCATTGATCTGGACGAAGCTTTCGGACGTGATATGTCAATGTATGTAAAAAAGTAAACTAAATAATGAAGTTGCCCTCTAAATTTTTCGGCGCTACAGCCACTTGTGGGCCTTGATCTGCTCGAGGATTCTGATCCAATTGTTTCTGTTCCTTGTCGCGTATTGCCTATTTTTTATTCCGAGCGTCCGAAGATCTTGTTCGACACCATCGATCCATCTAGCTTTTGAGCAAACAACTCCTCTTCGCCCTTCAGGATCGTTACGGAATAATTTTGAGGGACTCTGTTTTCATCCATGCGTGCTAAATGTCTCGCCCACCTCAAACTTTGGACTTTCACCACCGCCACTATATCCGGCTCGTCAAAATCACGTTCGAATTCAGGGTTGTATCGCCGTCGCTACTTTTCGCCCTCGCGCATCGCTCCAAATATGGTGCGAGGTACTTACCTTGTGCTCGAACGTTAGGAGTAAACTTTCATCACTTTTCTTCATCGTCCATGATTCGCATCCGTAGATAAGTACTGGACGAATAAGCGTTTTGTAAATATGACACTCGTTTTCCTTGATATTAACTTTGATCGTAACTGTTTGATTAAACCAAAATAGCATCTGCTTGCCGCCATGATACGTCTGTCATGTCTGTATCAGCGCTCCAAGATAAATGAACTCATCCACTATTCACTATGACTATATGTCAATGTATTTAAAAAAGTCAACTAAACAATGAGGATGCCCTCAACAAAGAGAAAAAAAGCTCAATCTGACAATTCACTTCTCTCCACAAATTGCCTCAATATGTGATTTCCGAATTATTAGCAAATAGGCAGCAAAGTTCTCATATGGAACAAGCTTAATAAACGAAAAAGAAAAAATAGTTCTTATATCGTTTCACAATCGAATCGTGCTAGAATAGTCCAGCTTTTTGAAGAATTTAAGAGGTAATTAAACATTCTGCGATTGCGATTATCTGCTAACATTCCAGGCTCTACAACTGTATGGCTCTTCCTAATATCATTTGACATGTAACGCACGAAATAATTTCTTAAATTTTTTTCAAGGTAACAATGTTTTCATTGTTTGTTTTCGTTTATCATTTTTTGAATACGCCCATCTTATCAGAAATACGATTTCTTGGCTATTTTTTCGGTTTTATGTGACCATTAAATCGCAATCGGAGAAATATACATATATATATAAAGACCTACCTCTAATTCTTTTCAATTAGGTAATTCTTGAACGAGTTTTTTTTAAACAATTTTTTGTTTCAGGAAAGATCGGAAACTACTATGACTAACTACTTCTATTACATGATGACTGACGACAACGATGTAAGTATATTTCGACCAGAGTTGAGGAGGAGATACCCAACAAAGTACAGACTATTAGAGATTGAAGCTCCACTCATAATTTTTATGATATCGGGATTAAATCTGAAAATTTTCATTAAAATTTGTATTCAATCTGAAATCTGAATTTTCCAACCTGAAAAAGTCAGATCAGTTTCAGGTTAAATTTCTACCCATATTTTTCTATCATATTTTCTTCGGCGGCTTTTGAACCCACTCCCCAATTTGTCCGTCAACGTCCTTACCTACATTTTCTAAGCTCAATGTTTCAAAAAGAATATCAGATCAAACTTTAATCAATCATTTAGAACTAACCGTCAAAGAACAAATTAGTACTCTAGTAGCTTCAAAGTTATAAGTGACATAATCATTTCGCACTTGGTCCATTTTGTACCACTTTCATCGTATTCTTCAGTCTTCAGACGCAATTTATGGACGGACGGAGTGTAAACAATATCGTTGAATATGTAAAACATTCGAATTCGAGAATCTTTTCATTTCTTCTTTCACAATCCTGCAGAAAAGGAATTTCACAAGCAAAAGAACGCAAAAAACTTTTATAGAAGTATTCGAAACTTAAGTTACAACTGCTTCCCGAAGAATAACAAAAACCTGGAAAAGTGGTCATGGGTTGTATGAAAAAGAACAATTTGTATGGAAAATGTAGGTTTTCAAATGGCCTTAACTGCCTGAGCACGTCAGCTAAAATGACCGTTTTTAGAACTTCTGATAATGTCGATACGTATTCCTATAACTTACTATTTTTCATCTAGAATGGTAGTGCAACTCTTATTTTAGATACCTATTGAGAAATTTTCCAAGATTTCCCTTCTATTTTCACGACGGGTAGCTATCGAAAAGTCCTCGCATGCACAATATGTTTTGCAACTAATTGCTAATTCCACTACAATAATTTGCGTCGAAACGCCTTTTCACAACAAAATAATTGTTTATTGTTTGAAATATCTAATTATTTTTTGCGAGAAATAACCAAAACAAAACACAACACAATAAAACAAAACTAATTATCTACCAGCTTCCATGATGACATCTTCTTTACACTGTAAAAATTAGTACATGCATCCATAATATCTTAGCTTTACTACTACACCCATCGTAACATACTAAAACTTCGATTTCTAAGTTGTATTAGTGTATAGTTTTATTTTCGCTCGTCAGGCAAATTTTTAATTGGGTTTCGATTCCCATTGGCGATAATTTTATGACGTTTTTCTTGCATTGGAAATACTTCGATAACCAAAGGGCTAATTTTTCCGCATGGATTGTTTTCACAAGTTCTTATTTCCCAATAAGAAATGAATGCATTTGTTTGAATTTTGACTACCAAATGAAGGAATTTTTGCCGATGACTTCAAGGTTTTCATGTTTTATAGATCCGATTCTTTGCGAAAAAAATTGGTGAAACACAGTCTGGTCTGAAAAGGCAAAATACAAATTTTCGGAAGAAATTAGAATACTAACACTAACACACCTCAACATCAGTTTAGGTTTCTAGACAATTTCATTTTCCTATGCCCATCACAATACTTTACCGTTATTTTTCAACCCCTATTAGGGCTGTTATGACGAATTATTTCACATCTTGAGGCGAAAATAATTACATTTGCACCGCTAATCAACTTTCGGAACCCCCGACATCAAAAGTTTAATACGTAACTCGGGGAAAGTGTTTTTCTGGCGAGTATGCATGCAACGCCAAAAAAAGCACTTTCCCCTCGATACGCAGATAACTATTTTTTAGCTACATAGTGATTCAATCCACGGGAAAAACTTTAAATAAAAATTCATATTTGAAAATAGGCGAGGCTTATCATCACAACTTTCGATTTTTGCCAAAAATTAAAAATTATTGTTTGATGTTTATAAAATATTTATTTTCCAGAAATTCTTTTAGATAGTTGGGAGTTGATCAGTCGCATTCTCGATGTTAGTTCAACATTTTCAATTTTATAGAAATAGTATCCAACGAAACCCAAGGCATGCCGCAAATTAGTATCGAAAGGTGTCCCAAAAATGTAATGTATCTAAATAATGAAATTGAATTATAAGCGATTTGTATACTTGAGTAAATTTCTTTTCTCTGTTGGACAGTTTCAGTTATTGCATACAGAATTGTCTCTAATCAACTGTCGAATAGAGATATGAATTTTAATTTTATACGCAATAGCACACGAAAATTCTAAATTGTGTTTTTTTTATGGAGAATATGAAACGACAATTTCAGCTCTCATAACCGAAAGTAAAAACTTAAAGACTTTCGTCATCCTAAATAGAAGTTAATGGTTATTTATTTACGTTTTGAAAATTAGAAGCGTTTGAGGTGGTTTTGTGAGATGAGATGTTGTAACATGAGGATATAGTTCCTTTTCGAAGGCTTACCGGGTGTTATGGTTAGTAAGGTTCGAAAACAGGGAACTTTCTATTTTCCGACATTTACTTAAAACGTTTATAAAGTAATTTCTATTGGCATGTAATTAAAGCGATCGCTATTGATAGCAAAAAATAAAGAATTGATCGCAAAAAATAAAGAAATGATCGCTCTTGCGATCACTTTTCTTATGTTTTTGCGATCAATTCTTTTTTTATAGCGGTCAATTCTTTATTTCTTGCGATCAATTCTTCATTTTCTTCGGTCATTTCTTATTTTAGAATTATCGGTTTAAATTCTTCCCACTTCTATTTGAGTAAATAAATTAGTAAAGTTAGTTAGTACTAACGCGTAGTTTTGGAAAATTTATGTATTTTAGTCAATTTTGCTTGATGTTGAGAAATTGTTTGCGGCTCAAAATCGACAGTCGTTCTTAGCATGTAAAGAACGTTGCATAACTCAGGATAAAAATGTATAGTTGTAATCCCTAAGCATATAAGTAATGAAATAGCTGGAGCTGAAATATTGTAATTTTATTGCGCAAAATTGTGTGCCTAATTTATGCGAAAGAAAATTCGTGCGTTTCACTCCGACTTGTGTGCTGAAAGCTCACTCTCGCTAAATGTGTTGATCTGATCTGAATCTGAATGATCAAGGGATATATATAAATTAATTATATTAAAATTTTCGTGGCATTCGTATAATAATAAATAGAATAACTTAGAACAGAAGCAGAAACATTTGCTAAGCGGACTGTACGAATCGCGGAGCGTTGTAAGGAAAATAGAGAATATAATGAAATTTCAAAAATGGAATTCCGGTATAATTTCTCTTATTCCTTGAAAGATTTTCGGTCATCTGCTAAGTCTAAAAATAAGATTTTTAAAATTGGTCACTAGAGTTATCGTGTTGAAATAACGACAGACGGACGGACAATTTGTTTGCAAATTTTTCTTATATAGACCTCAAAACAAAAAAGCTACCAACTAGACACATAAGCCCCATATACTTCGTACTGATCTAATAAATGCTACTTTTACCTCCGACGCGGAGTCAAATGCCTGACAATGTTTACTTCCATTCTTTGTTACTCAATATATTATTTTTCATTCCTAGTACAGAAAACTCTGTTTTCCGTCCTATTTCAAAACAGTAAAGCAGTTTTCTGAACCCTCGGAATGAAAAATATTGTACGAAACTCGGAAAAATATATGTTTTGAACCTCAAACCCGTCAAAAATATTATATTTTTCCTAGTTACGTAGATAACTATTTCATGCCTTGGTGCGCCCCGCAGCTTAGACCCGCTAATGAGTATAAATCAACTTTCGCAAGCCTCGACATGAAAAGTTTTATACGTAACTCGGGGTAAGTGTTTTTCGGCTCGGGTTGCAACTTGAATAACTATTTGTTACCTTGAAGAATGTATCAATTGCACAAAATGCTGTTAGACATGTTATCAAGTGATTTTGGAATACCACGTAGTAGTTTTTGTGACGAATGTTGCCAGAAACGATAATAAATGGTGAATTTTCATGAATATTAACGACGTCTAAGAGAGGTTGATCCACCTAATGTTGAACATTGTGCATGTACACCATTGCAAATGACGTCAATAAGTACAAATAAATACCTCATAAAACTGCACTAGCTTCGAAAATGCTAGTTCCAATTTAACTCTGTCTTTCTGACCTCTGCCTGAAGAAGTTGGGGGTAGAAGAATTATCAGGTGTAATAGTGCATCAAGCGGTTGAACGAGATCTAATTACAATAAATATCATCGAAGCATAATGAGAATTAAAAATTGCAAAGTTTAATACTTTTGTGAGTAGATGGAAATCTGGGATAATTGTTTGACTCCTGAGCCAATTTTATAATTTGCGTTTGTACAGTTTCACTGAAAGTCATTAGTCCACTAAATGGATACATAAGTGCAAAGTCATCATCTATCTGCGAAGAGGAAGAAAAAGCTACATTGACCGCAAAATAATCACACACTCACGGTTTGATGAAACGTTTTCAGACCAAGTTTTGGGAAATATTTTTACTGATGGAAGCATTTCTTCATCCTTAGGAACTCAGGTCAGTCGTAACCCAAAACAATTTTTCTTTGCTAGATAGTATCCAAATTTGAGAGAAGAACTTTTGCTGAAGAAAGTATGTGTCCAAGTTCCACGAAAGTGTCCGGAAATGAACCGGAAGTAACAGGAAATCCTTGTAGCGGAAGTCGTATGGGTTCCCGGGGCATATGTTTTTATGTAGTTTTGTATGCCACCGTTGCAGGGATTTCCGTGTTATTCAACTACTGATTACGTATATTATTCTGGATTGAAAATTGCCGAAATGGCAATATTACAAAACCCTTCCAAAAGCGCTGTAAAAATATTCGTTTTTGGCTAGCGCCGACCATAGGACTTACTTCCATGGGCAAAAGTGTTTCCCTCAATTTTCTCTCCAACATAGCACAAAAAATCACATCATTAAGAAATGTTCATAAAAAAACACGAAGTATCTTAGGCTCGCGTAATGCCCTACAGTCCGATTTGCACCAGAGTTTTTTTTTGTGGTTTCTTGTGGCCAATACCTTTCAAATAACAAATTGCTAAATAGGTGGCTAACAAAAGAATGGAACTCTCTCTGTTGAATAACGGTCATGAAAAACCAGGTGGCTACTGGCTAACGAAGCCGAGGAACTTTTCCTTTTACATAATGTCACAAAACTAGGTTCTTCCTGATATGGCTCATATAGCTACTCGGACAATGTTGGAAGAGACTATATTCCACTATTCGCACAACTTATTTAGACCGAGACAGGAGCTGACCAACTTCCAGGTCGAAATTTGGCTGGTTATAAGCTTAGAGGTAAGCCCAATAGACACCTTTTCCAAGAACTTCGTCCTTCGTACGGGCCTAAAAATTGAAAACACAGTTTTGTTTTCAGACCTCCGCGCCTTCCGTTGATATTCACATTTTTCACAATAGAATTCTAAAAAATATTCCCTACCAGAAAAACTTTATTTAATATAGTGTAATAGAGATGGGAAGTTCTTCAATAATACTCTTATTGCCCAACGATTTGGGTTTTTTAAGACCTCTCCTGCTTGTTCAGAAATTTTGTCGAGTGGCTGACTTGCCCTAGCCGATGGCAGGAGCCATAATCCTCCTCGTCAACGCAACAATTTATGAGCAACAAATAATACGTTTTACATGCATATGTTACTTGAAAATCACGGAAAGGCTCGGAACAGTTCAGGTTAGACAAGTTAGACATGAAAACTTACAAGCCAGGTTTTCGATTTTCAGGTTCAGGTCTGTAAAGTCTGACCTATTCCGAGCCTTATCACGGATACGATACGATAAATTCTTATTTGCAACCGGGAATCGTAATTTTTATCACCGGAAAATTTCGGAAGTCGAACTCGGAACCGGAAAGGAAACCTTATTTTTACGTGTGTTTACAAGTTTTCGAAATGTAAACACGACGTGTGATAACGTGCTTACATTCCATAAACATGTAAATGAGTTTTTTGAGTAGCTTGCAAGAAAGTATTTTCGAATTTTTACCGAACAAAAATACTATATGCTACAAGAACTTCAAAAAGGTATCTCAGTTCGAGACGAAGTCGAGAATTTATAGTTTACGATACCGAGAACCGAGATATCATTTTACATTTCGTGTAGCATAAATAGTTTTATGTACCGAGCGACTGAAAGTTCGCTTGCTCTACTGTAAAGTGGACTTTACAGTAGAGAGGTATATAAAATAAATTATAGATACATACACATACGCAGACGGGACGAAAGGGTGTACTTACGAGACCATCAACATCAAAAAACCGAGGAAATTCTGATGTTAATTTAGAAAAATCTTTTGTTTCCCGATAGTATTGACGAAGTGAAAATGATTTCTTATGAAATTTAATAATCAACGAAATGGTGCCGGCGCTGGAAATATCTGCAGTCTTCATAAAGTTTACCATATCTTCGAAATTATTGCCAATCGGATGTTGAAGATTTGCTTCTGTCGTCAACTTGTTCTGTCTTACGAATTCATAATATAAATAATATAAATAATATAAATAATAAATCATATGACTGCAAAAAAACCAAGAGCTCATGAAGGTTTCAAAAACATTTTTAATTTTGAACCACAGTAATATATTATATATACTCACATAATATTCATCGCAACATATATCTCGGAACTGAGTGAAAACTTCGCAAATAACTTTTGCCCAAACTACGCGATCTTGAGTACTAGGCTCATTATGCTTTATCAACATAAGATGATTGGCAGATATTTGAATAATTAGTTTTTGGTGTCCGTTTTCTAAGTTTGGGGTTTTTAAAATATAATATTTTTGAATAATTTCAGAACCAGTGGGACTGCATATAATTTTAGTCTGATTTTGGAAATAGTTGATTAGATCCTAAAATAAAATTATTACAATAACACATTACTTTCGTGATTGATACTGACAAAAGATGTCTGCAGCGAGTCACTTTGGCTCCAGGTAATCTGAAGTAGATGCCGCAGATGTACTTTCGCGTAAAAAAAGTACGGATGCCGTTCATATTTCAGATTACTTGAAGTCGAAGTACAGGCAATATTTTCAGATCATTTTTGTCGGAGCGTAATGCTGCTCAGAGGACTATCTCAGGAAATATATTTCGCTAAAATTTCCAAAATATTTTTAAAAAAGATCTCAAACTATCTACTTTAAATTCATCGTTTCGACATAAACTTCAAAATTTATAATAAAAAGATTTCGGAAATTTTTGGGAATTTGACTTCCTTTAAATAGACCCTGTGCTCTTCACACCTTCGATAAATAATAGAGTAAGAATCCATCTGGATTATCATAAATAGGTTGAGTCCACGTTGGAAAATTCAAAGTTGCTTCAGGAATGGCATTCTCTCCTTTGCTGATAGAGCTATTCGAATCTATAATTATTTCGAAAAATGACTGAGGGTTGTAGGTATTTTTCATAAAGTATTGAAAGCTCAATCCATCAGGAATTTCACAACCTTTATCGTCTTTTAGGGTCAAGTGCCACGCATCGTTAATTTCATACTGTTCTTTTACTGTGGTAAAATAAATTTCAAATGTTAGGTTATGCCAGTTATACAGAAATCGTAATAAAACTTAAATTAAACAAGAGCTGACTCAAGTATCTACAAAGTAAAAGTTTCGATTCACTCTACAACCAGTTTTAAGGTAAGCCTTCGCACAGAAACTTCCATGTCCAGAAATGTTTAATTTTCAACAACTATTGGGATGCAAATTCGGCTGATTGAAAACATAATGGTAAATGTATCTGAACAACACCAGAGTTTTGTGCTCAACGCTAGTTTGAAAAAATATAAACATCGCTAATCACTTTCGCTAATGAAACTGTTAGTAACGTGATAGCAGCTGTTGAAAAGGAAATTGAAGGAAACATTTCTGGCTATGGATGCTTGTGTGCGAAGTCTTTTCTTAGGACTAGTTGTAGAAAAAATAGAAGGGAAATTTTTGTACATTTTGTACATTTGGGTGATTCTAAAGTTCTTCAAAAATGTATATCTTCGGTACATCGTGTCTAATTCATTTTTCTTGAATCGTGAAGAAATATCACAGCTAAAGGTAACAACTATTTTTTGCAAACCATTTTGGTGTAACACAAAACGTACTTTTTCAATAAAAAAAATCTGTATCTTCACAGGTCACATTACAAAATCATTTTTTTTAAATATTGTAGCAGAAATGAGTCAAAACAACAATATCTTAGAATAAGAAACATTTTGGGAACGTCCGTGACGAATTCTGCGAATGAGGTATTTTACGGAATTTCGCCGATGAAAATTTCCTAAAGAAAATTCGTCGAGCTGTGCTCTCACTTCGATTCCATTTTTCAGAAAGTTTCATAAAAATGGTTTGTAACAAATATTTTTCCTCTCTAGCTGTGGTATTTCTTCAAGATTAAAAAAAAATGAGTTAGATACATGGTTTAGAACCGAAGATATACATTTTTGAAGGTGAAAAATTTGAATCACCAACGGCACGCCATATACTTAAAAAGCTTGCATGCTTGTGGAATGCATTAACGTTCTATTAGTGTTCTCGCTTTATTTTAATATCTCTGAGTGGTTTGCAGCTCGACATTATGCAACTCAAACTTTCAATATTATTTCGAATTGCAATAAAATCTCGCTATCATGGAAGAATTGGAGAGACACATTACTTGATCATCATCATCAAACTTTATACACCCCTCGTATCTTTCGGTATGGCGTCTTTATTACTTGATTGGACTAAAACAACACTTTGTCAAAGAATAAGAATTTTTCTAGATATTTACGGAAGATGTTTGCTACACTAGCTTACCTTTTTTGATAAAATCTTTAAATGTTGGACAGGTATTCTGATATTCCATAGACACATATTTATAATTAGAATTAAATTTAACGCGATAACTAAGCGAATGCAAGTTGTGCAGTGCCACATTTTTATCATCACTTGAAGACTGCAATATTTCACTACATGAACGTAAATAACTACTGCTCGCAAGCTCTCTACCCTCATAACTGATGCTAAAAAAATTGTAGTAATCTAACTGACATTGCAAAATAAAAGTTTTACTCTGCTGTAGAGTTAAAAACCTGTTACGCGCAACAAATCATAGAGCAAAGTACGTACAATCAAATTTTTGGACAAAAACATTAATTGTTCGAGTGCATTGAAGGGCACGGCTGTGCAAACAAAAACATCAGTAAATATGTTTGTTCAATAAAAGGTACGTTTATTTCGTTATATGTGTTGAAGCAAAATTTTTTGAAAAACATAAAAATTTTAAGTAAAGCTTAGAGCTTTTGGATTAATAGAAGTCGACGCGTGTGCCCGTAAATCGGAAAAAAATATTACAAATTAGACTCTTCTACAGGTTCTCTTATAGACATATTTCTGGCTAGTCTTGGATTGACCAGTTCTGGAAGTAGCCAATTTTTATAAAAAGTCGTCAACTTGTCTTTCATTTTGCTATTAAAAAAATTTGGTCTCTTTCTATACGCTCGACGTACATCTTGTAACGGCCTCCCGTAAATATCGCAAAGAGGCAAACGCTCTTGTCACAAATTTGCAGTTGACCTTGAATATTGAAAAAAATGTTGTGATTGCGTTTCAGTCCCATTACTTGGTTGTCTTGAACGTGCATAAAACGGAGCGTTCCTAATAACAAAAATTGAATCAATCTCTTGTGTCTTTTAGTATCTCTGATAGGCATCCCAAATTTATGACTTTACACCACAACTTCCGTCTCGTCCATACAGAAAAACCCCATGCAAAAAATTAGGCGAAATCGTTGCAAGGTTAAATTATTCCAACTACCGTTTTTACTGACAAGAGTATGAGCAGTGCATTCAAGCGTGAAAATATGAACTATTTGTCCGCGTTCTGCATGTAGCCTTCACCCTAAGTATAAAGATCGGAAGGGATCTAAGAGCCTTCGGACCCATACTTCCATTCAATTTCCTCTACCAATTTTTTCCTGAAAGCAATACTGTAAACCAAATTAACGAATTATGAAGAATCATCACCTATCGTGATCGGCCTTTTGCTTAACGCCCTCCTTAGCACTTCCAAGCAGTTGTTTCAAGGACTGCTAATGAAATGAAAATGACATTGTGTGATAAAAGCACTCAATTTTTTTACAACATGTTACACACTCTAAAATTTACGCAATTTTGTTGCGAAATTAGGTGTTTCTGTCGCACTCTGAAATTTCTTTATCGTATCGTCATCATCATAGTTTATAGACCATTACCTATCGCTGTTTAGTATTTGCGTTGCAATCATTCAATCATGAACAACTCAAGCACCCAACCAATCTTTTACTCACTGAAGAGATTGTTTGATAACAGCACCCTAACCTCCAGATCCGAACTTCCGCAGGCTAGATTCCTTTAGGCAGCCTGATATCACCCATTCTCTGAACCTATGAGTATTCCATTGCTCCCTTCAATCCACATCTTGTAACGAAAAACAGCTCCGTTTCGAAACTTGTTGCATAAACCATTGTTACGCAATTTTCTGGCTTCTTTGTGCAAAAACTTTGCGAAGAGTCTTTTACTGCTATTGACAAAATAGTACTTTATTCTTCGCAGTGCGTTCCCTAGGGTGTTAAATTATACATTGATTGTTTATGTCAAACTTAGTTTCGTTGATTTATTGCTTTGGTGTTTAAAATAGTATATGCATCTGCGGGAAAATTTGTTTATCCATTCGGGGGATTGCATCTCTTACCTTTGGTTCGGGATGCAAACCTCCCCCTCGAAGATAAAAAAAAATTCCCCCCAGGTGCATAATCTACTATTATGCAACTACTTGATGGAAAAGTAAAATCAGTGATAAAATGACACCTCAAACGTCACCCAAATGAGACTCAAGCAGTTTACCCATGTCGCACAGAAAACATTTTTTGCCTGTCGGATCCGAGCCCATTTCTATGAACAAGATTTATTTTATGTGAAAAAGAATTCATATATTTTAGTTGCCTATCGTAGAACTATAACAGCTTAGAATAATTTCCTACGTTTGCCTCTAATAGAAACGTAAGCTTACACTGACATTAGAACTGCAATGTAAAAAAAATGAAATTTTGCAAAATTTAAAACCAGAGTCACACGAACAATAAAAAATTTCGTCACATGTCAATTGAGTATATGACCCAAGTCATATATATGTTACGCGATCAATGTAGTGAGGAATGCACATTTTTTTTATATTTTTATTTCATTTAGAAAGTTCGCTCTGAACAAAAAATCGTTCTACGACATGACCCAAAATGTACCGTTTTTTATGGAGTGTGTTAAGTGGTCAAATATTTTTCGAGTGGTTCAATAGAACAATTTTTTGCAAGATTTATCATGTCTCTCGGTTAAAAATTAAAAATCACGGAAAATTGCAAAAGGATTTAAAAAAAAAGGAAAATTTTCGAGGCATATCATAGAACGATTTTTTGCTCAGAATTATGTTCTGAATCGATTAAAAATACAAAAAAATTCAGGCGCCCGGTCAATTATAAAGGAAAGGTTTATCATTTTCTCACCTATAACTTCAGGATCATTAGCATCCATGTTTACTATGGCCAAAGGACAACGGATTTCTACTATCATGTCGGAACCAATTACAATTCCTGATGGAGACGCTGCTAGGAACATATGCTCCTCATCTATGTACATACCACTGGCACGTGTAGAAATGTTTTGTTCTTTAGCAAGCTGCTCTAGTGCAACGGACAACGATTGATTTTGATGCTTCATGGCCTTAGTTTCTCCGTACTTGCGTGTAGTTAGCTCTCTCACCTGTACCGCTAACACCCTTGCTTTGCAAATAGATCCGAAGTCATTTGATAAAATAACACTTTTCGCAACCTCATTCCATAAGGATGACTCTCCTTTTAAACGAGTATTTTCCTCTATAGATCTTCTAGTTTCATGATATCGTTCCAGCTTTGCCACAAAAATTCTTTTTTCATTTTCAAAATCTTCCTCAGATAAATCCGGCCTTTCGCAATTAGGACCATATCCAGAACCACCCTGCTTCGCTCTACAAAAAGGTGTACGAAATATTTTATTTTCTTTCATCTGTCTCCGTCTCTCTTTTCCACGCTCAGACTTTTGCAACCGTTTCAATTCAATATCAGTTGTTAAAGCTGGTGGATTTGTATTAAACTTGTAGTTGTAAATAGCCGATACTGGTCGTTTCGTATTAAATTGAATTGCCGCAGCGTGTGCTCTATATCGATATCCGTTGGACAGTGAAAAGTTCACTCTCTTTCCACCAACAAATTTTGCCACAATGGAGTTGAAGTGTTCAGCAGCATTGTTCGTTTCACCAAGTAGTAGGTCCTTCGCAGCATACATCAGTTGTCGTACAGCTGCCGACATTTTTTCGAATGTGTTGCATTGTGTTAGAGCTGGGACATAGTTTTCCCCATCTTTGCATTGTTCTTTGATATAGTCAGGACAATTTGAATGGTCTCCAAATACGTGGTGTAATATATTGTTCAGATCTGACTTCAGTAAAGATATTTTCTCGGTTGCAGTATTGTTTTGGTTTTTCCGGTATTTAACGGCACTGAAAATATCTTTTCTAATTCTGTCTAGATTGTTGCAGACATGCTTGTTTAAACCTCTGGAGCATCCTTTTACTGCTTTCTCTATGGCTTTGAAGAAATTGCGGTGTAAGTGGTTGCTGCATTCAATTTTTTCGATGTGTCGGTCTTGGTACGGCTTATGTTCTAACAATTTTGAGTACGTACTGGAATCTCCATCGCTAATAACTTTCAAGTATCGTAAATTATAATATTTGACGCTCGATTTAAATCCTTCCAAAACGCCTACCCATTCCATATCAGACGATGGTCCTGAATGATTTCTTGTGCACATGTGAGGTGGCGGTTCAAGATTTTTATTAGCATGACGGACACAGATAACACAATATTTATTTCGAACATCGATCCACAATACCTTCCCAGTGTGAGCCCCAACAATTGCAGCAACGCCTGATAGAGCAGTGAAATTTCTGTTGTAAGATCTTTTGCTCCAACAACCGTCAATAACTACGGTAATAAAAGGAATGCCATCCTCATCCACATCTCCACGTGCTATTGCAGCCAGCGTTTCTTCCTTAGCCGCTTGACTCATAAACTCCTGTGCTGCACCCTCGAATGTTTATCCTAACTTGTCGTTGAGGCTCTTAAATTTGTCGTTGCACATTACGGGTACGTTGAGTATACTAGCGAATTGCTGCAACTGCGTGAATCCAATGCCAATCATATTTGCACCCAAAACGGCTGATGAATTCATGCACATCGTCGCCGTAGTCTTTTCATCGTCATTCGTACGAACAATGAAACACTGATGGCAGCTCTGGCATTCCATAATTAATTTTGAGTGGAGCCCAACTCTAATTTCTTTGGTAAGCTTTAACTGCTCGAAAGAACAATTACCATCATTATGACTGGAAATACTTTTTAGCTGGGATAAAACGTTATCCAAGTCAACGATTCTATTGCCGTTGATGATATTATTGCCCTGTGGTCTCGAACCTTCGGCTGTAATTGTTCGTTCGCCGGAACGGTCTTGCCCATTCCCATTACAATCGTTGATATTTCGTGCTGCGGTTTCAACATTCAAGTGGTTTTCTTCATTTGATTGCCCGCAACTGACGTCGTTGTCACATTGATTACTGCTGGTGCTTGCATCCTCCTGCGTAGCGTTTTCATTAGGTTCAATAACCTGAAGGTCTTCTCTACTATCTTCTTTCGGAGAAGATTTAGTCCTAACGAAAAAGACGAGTTTGTAACAACAAAAAAGAAGTAAGACGAAGGGAGTGTAACATACTATCACAACAAAAACCCTTTTAAAAGGGAAATGTGACACAAGTCTTTGCCCTTCTTCCAAAACAACTGATGTCAATTTGGCCGACCAGTGTTATAGTTTTTCTGTTCTTTCAGCTTTCACACCGCAAAAATTAGACTTGTATGTAGGTATTTTTGTACCGGAAGTCAAATTTTTGCGTATAAAACTGAAAGAACAGAAAAACTATAACACTGGTGGGTCCGGCATTTGTGACGCTTTTTTTAATCAAATGTGAAAATATTTTGAAAGTTTTTTTTTTGCGTTTCGAAGCGTTAAGCGTCACCCAAATTGATATCAGTTGTTTTGGAAGAAGGGACAAAGACTTGCGTCACATTTCCCTTTTAAAAGGGTTTTTGTTGTGATATCAGTTGTTTTGGAAGAACGGACGAGGACATATCAAAAGTTTTTTTTTAGCCGCCGCCGCCGCCAAACCGAAGCGCGACGGCTACTACTTCCATAGGCGAAAATGATCCCCTTAACTGCCTCTACAACATTTCAATAGTTTTTTTTTTTGAGCCGCGGCCGCCGCCGAACCGAAGCGAGGCGGATACTACTTCCATGGGCGAAAATGATACCCTCAACTTCCTCTACAACATATCAAAAGTTTTTTTTGAGCCGCCGCCGCCGCCGAACCAAAGCGCAGCGGCTACTACTTCCATGGGTGAAAATGATCACCTCGACTTCCTCTACAACATATCAAAAGTTTTTTTTGAGCCGCCGCCGCCGCCAAAACGAAGCGCGGCGGCTACTACTTCCATGGGCGAAAATGATCCACTCAACTTCCTCTACAACATATCAAAAGTTTTTTTTTGAGCCCCCGCCTATTTTCAGCCATTTTGGCGGTCACCCTGATACACTACACACCCAACCCAACATCTTTCCCTTTGACACCAAACCTCTATCTCGAACACACAACCATTGCCTCACACAAAATGTGCTATGATACACACTACACACACAAATACATACATATGGGCTTTATATGGCGCCTTCTAACAACGAATAAATACTTAACGATTTATCAACCGATAAAACTTCCATGCATATCAAAGAAAATAGGTGAAAAGTGTTATGCGTTGCATCTCTATCCTTGCATTTCAACATAACAATATCCACAACCAGTTTTTATACGAAACGCAACGCAACTGCGCAAAAGTATAGCTCCGAAACACCGTCATACTTCATGCAATTTCGATCCCAACTACTTAAAATGAACTTTAACTGGCGTGATCTAATGATCTAGCCTCCGACCTGGATGGGTTGTAACGGCGGATTATTATTATTATATAGTCCTGTTTTCAGTGGTTTTGAGTGCTGTAATTCGCATATTATAGGCATCAATGCAATAATAGTATATTATATAAGACAAAATGGAAGACAAGGGGGGCGTCAATTTTTTTCTAAAATTTTTTTTAATTGGAGATAGAGGTTTGATGTCAAAAGGAAAGTTGTTGGGTCGGGTGTGTAGTGTATCGAAGTGACCGCCAAAATGTCGGAAAATAGGCGGAGGCTAAAAAAACTTTTGATATATTGTAGGGAACGTTATGTAGATCATTTTCGGCCATGAAAGTGATAGCCGCCTCGCTTCAGTTTGGCGGCAGTTGCGGCTCAAAAACTTGATATGTCGTAAAGAAAGTTGTGGGGATTTTTGCCATGAGAGTAGTAGCTGCCGCGCTTCGGTTCGGCGCGTTCGGCGGCGGCGGCGGCTCAAAAAAACTTTTTTTATGTTGTAGAGGAAGTTGAGCGGACCATTTTCTCCCATGGAAGTAGTAGCTGCCGCGTTTCGGTATGGCAGCGCCGCGCCGGCGGCTCGAAAAAAATTATATGTATAATTCGTCGAAAACAATTTTTCTACTTCCAAAAAAATGATATTACAAAAAAACTACTTTTAAAAGGGAAATATGACGCTACACCTCGTTCCTTCTTCCAAAACAACTGATATCAAGTTTGGTGACAAAATACGTGAAGACTAGGCAAAACGTTTTTCAGATGACTATATTTATTTCACTAAATAATGGTATCGACTAACTGGTAGCGAATGAGATACCAGACGAGACCTTTACATTTTGTACTCTGTGCGAACTTCCTCGAGGTAAATATTTGACACAAAATATAACTAAGATGTTGGAGGACCGCCGGATACCAATGGAATGCCTTACCCTATCACTAGCAAGTAACTCCTGACGGTGCTGGCGTTAGTCTAGCGATAGGCGGCGATACTCCGACAAATCAGTTATTATTTGCGACAAATATTTGACTAGTTACGTCATAAATAGTTCCTTCTATAATTGTACGATTTGCTCGATGACCAATAATTTTATTTCATATTGAGGCGGCATTCCGTACATAAAATAGGGCTATGCCCCTTTATTTATTTCACGGCATTTCTCAGTCGAAAAAATTTTGGGGTCGTTCATAAATTATGTAACGTAAAGATCCAGCTTGTCAAGGGGAGAGCGGCCTGATACTAGCGTTATGTCAGCATTGTTAGGCTGAAACTAGCCATTTTTCTCTTTCATAGCGGTCATTTTGAAGCAGTAACACAGGTTGAGATATTGAGAGACAATTTTTAATCGAATTATTTTGTCATTGTAATGACGCTCAGATGTAAGTCAACTAGAACAGTCGAGTTGAAGAACATATCAGAAGAAATAGAAAACCAATAGTAACGTTACGTCGTCGCACCACAGAATGGACAAAATGGTAAAAAAAATCTAAAATCCTACAGGAACGTCCGTTTTAACTTTTCCGTTCCTGTAGATATATACAATGTAAAATCGTGTTGCGTGATTACTGTGCGAATAATATCTACTAGTATATCCCGTTAGTCCCCTATTCACCATCTTTTGATCAGAATAGATATCTGCTTGAAGCAGAATTATTTTTATACCGCCGTTACGGTGCTTTCGTTCCCTACGGTGTATCCACTGCCCTCCCAAACTGCACCAGAATTCAGTCCGCAATACCCTCATCCAAATCCCTATCAAAATATCAGTTAACATTTCCGTAAAAGCCCCCGACTGAGTATGCACCCCTGCACAAAATTTTTTGAGTAGATGACGCGTTTTCCTCATTATCTAAATTGGAGGGTGATAAGATACCATCCACCAATGTCATGAAGAAAGCGCGCGCTTTGAGTGTCAAATATTATGTTGTAGGTGAACAGCGTGAACAGACACCCAAATTAACTGTTTACGTCACATTTTTAGGATTTAGTTTTTAGCGTTTTTACTGCTGCAAACACGCATTCTTTTTGGAATCGAATGACTATCAACATAAGGCTGGCTGCATTTAAAAAAGTACGAGTAAACACAAACACAAACTACGAGCATCTTTCTAAACATGTTAATCCAGTAATGAAACATCACTGTCGCAATATTTCAATAATCGAAAGAAAAAACATACCATAATCGTATTAAAACATTGATTTTCATCCCATCCGACAACATTTCAAAACGCGACCTGGACCAAGCTCGAACCAATAATGTTGAAGACTCAAAAAAAAAAATGTGTCACCCGACCGATTGGACCTGAACACGATTCAATCATAATTCTAATCCCGCAAAACTATTAAAAGTATTCAAGTTTGGGAAGGACTCAGGTTAATGAAAGAGAGTGCAAAACACTAAAACGGTTTTAAATATTGCCTTAACTCCTTAGTATAACAATGCGTCTTTGAATTGGAAATTGCTTCCATTTAGTCAAATTCAGCTTTAAAGCCAAGTTCCCGTTAAGAATTCTCCGTTTCCTCAATTTGCTAGAACAAATTTCTGGAAAATTCCTTGGCAAACAGACAACATTAACAATTTTTCAACGGAAGTCGTCCTAACCGCTTCCATTTAGTCTAACTCAGCTCTATAGACAAGGTCCCGTTGAGAATTCTCCGTTTCCTCAATTTGCTAGAACAAATTTCTGGAAAATTCCTTGGCAAACAGACAACATTAACAATTTTTCAACGGAAGTCGTTCTAAACGCTTCCATTCAGTCCAACTCAGCTCTATAGCCAAGTTCCCGTTGAGAATTCTCCGTTTCCTCAATTTGCTAGAACAAATTTCTGGAAAATTCCTTGGCAAACAGACAACATTAACAATTTTACAACGGAAGTCGTCCTAACCGCTTCCATTTAGTCTAACTCAGCTCTATAGACAAGGTCCCGTTGAGAATTTTCCGTTTCCTCAATTTGCTAGAACAAATTTCTGGAAAATTCCTTGGCAAACAGACAACATTAACAATTTTTCGACGGAAGTCGTCCTAACCGCTTCCATTTAGTCTAACTCAGCTCTATAGACAAGTTCCCGTTGAGAATTCTCCGTTTCATAAATTTGCTAGAACAAATTTCTGGAAAGTTCCTTGCCAAACAGACAACATTAACAATTTTTCGACGGAAGTCGTTTTAACCGCTTCCATTTAGTCTAACTCAGCTCTATAGACAAGGTCCCGTTGAGAATTCTCCGTTTCCTCAATTTGCTAGAACAAATTTTTGGGAAGTTCCTTGGCAAACACACAACATTAACAATTTTACAACGGAAGTCGTTCTAAACGCTTCCATTTAGTCTAACTCAGCTCTATAGCCAAGTTCGCGCTGAGAATTCTCCGTTTCATAAATTTGCTAGAACAAATTTCTGGAAAATTCCTTGCCAAACAGACAACATTAACAATTTTTCAACGGAAGTCGTCCTAACCGCTTCCATTTAGTCTAACTCAGCTCTATAGACAAGGTCCCGTTGAGAATTCTCCGTTTCCTCAATTTGCTAGAACAAATTTCTGGAAAATTCCTTGGCAAACAGACAACATTAACAATTTTTCGACGGAAGTCGTTTTAACCGCTTCCATTTAGTCTAACTCAGCTCTATAGACAAGGTCCCGTTGAGAATTCTCCGTTTCCTCTATTTGCTAGAACAAATTTCTGGAAAATTCCTTGGCAAACAGACAACATTAACAATTTTTCAACGGAAGTCGTTCTAACCGCTTCCATTTGGTCTAACTCAGCTCTATAGACAAGGTCCCGTTGAGAATTCTCCGTTTCATAAATGTGCTAGAACAAATTTCTGGAAAATTCCTTGGCAAACAGACACCGTAACAATTTCTCAACGGAAGTCGTCCTAACCGCTTCCATTTAGTCTAACTCAGCTCTATAGACAAGTTCCCGTTGAGAATTCTTCGTTTCCTCAATTTGCTAGAACAAATTTCTGGAAAATTCCTTGGCAAACAGACAACATTAACAATTTTTCAACGGAAGTCGTTCTAAACGCTTCCATTCAGTCCAACTCAGCTCTATAGACAAGTTCCCGTTGAGAATTCTCCGTTTCATAAATTTGCTAGAACAAATTTCTGGAAAATTCCTTGGCAAACAGAATTCTCCGTTTCCTCAATTTGCTAGAACAAATTTTTGGTAAGTTCCTTGGCAAACACACAACATTAACAATTTTTCAACGGAAGTCGTCCTAACCGCTTCCATTTAGTCTAACTCAGCTCTATAGACAAGGTCCCGTTGAGAATTCTCCGTTTCCTCAATTTGCTAGAACAAATTTCTGGAAAATTCCTTGGCAAACAGACAACATTAACAATTTTTCAACGGAAGTCGTTCTAAACGCTTCCATTCAGTCCAACTCAGCTCTATAGACAAGTTCCCGTTGAGAATTCTCCGTTTCATAAATTTGCTAGAACAAATTTCTGGAAAATTCCTTGGCAAACAGACAACATTAACAATTTTACAACGGAAGTCGTCCTGACCGCTTCCATTTAGTCTTACTCACCTCTATAGACAAGGTCCCGTTGAGAATTCTTCGTTTCCTCAATTTGCTAGAACAAATTTCTGGAAAATTCCTTGGCAAACAGACAACATTAACAATTTTTCAACGGAAGTCGTTCTAAACGCTTCCATTCAGTCCAACTCAGCTCTATAGACAAGGTCCCGTTGAGAATTCTCCGTTTCCTCAATTTGCTAGAACAAATTTCTGGAAAATTCCTTGGCAAACAGACACCATTAACAATTTTTCAACGGAAGTCGTCCTAACCGCTTCCATTTAGTCTAACTCAGCTCTGTAGACAAGGTCCCGTTGAGAATTCTCCGTTTCCTCAATTTGCTAGAACAAATTTTTGGGAAGTTCCTTGGCAAACACACAACATTAACAATTTTTCAACGGAAGTCGTTCTAAACGCTTCCACTCTTTTAAAAGTGACGCAGGATGTGCGGGAAAATTTGCATATGAGAGAGGTGGGGAAGAGATTCGTTACACTCTTGCTACTTCTGGATTTTTCTAGTGCGTTTGATCTAGTTAATCATGATTTGCTGATTGAGAAGCTGCGATCGAAATTTTTTTTTAGTACGAGTGCTGTTAATCTGATTAGATCTTATCTACGGAATAGAACTCAGTCGGTACAAATTGATGATTATATATCAAAGTACTTGGTTGCCACTGATGGGGTCCCTCAAGGGTCAGTATTAGGGCCTCTGCTGTTTACGCTCTTCATTAGTGATTTACCTGAAGTGCTGGCTCACTGCAAATGTCACTTGTTTGCTGATGATGTTCAGCTTTATTTCGATTGCAACTGGTTTGATTTTAAGGCAGGAGTCGACCTTGTTAATGCGGACTTAATGAGAATTCAGAAGTGGGCTGTTGATAATAAGTTGATCTTAAATGCAGGCAAATCAAAAGCTATGGTCATTGCGGAATCTGAAATTGACTTAAAAGATTGCATGTTGGTAAACAATCCAGTGATGCTTAATGGTGAGCAAATACGTTACGTTCGAAAGGTGAAATTACTAGGCTTGTGTATAAATTGTACGTTAACTTGGTCTGATCAAGCCAAAAAAATTATGCAGAGAGTCTATGGGGGCCTAATGTGTCTTTGGACATGTGGACCGTTTGTGCCATTTAAAAATCGTGCTATGTTGGTTAAGACGTTATTGCTTCCGCACTTTAATTATTGTGCGTCAGTTATGAGCGATGCAGACGCTAGTGTAACTAATTCGTTACAGGTAGCTTTGAACGCGTGCATTCGTTTTGCATTCAATATGAAGCGCAGGGAACACATTTCTTCTCAGGAAATAGATGTTTTAGGATGCTCATTTGTGAACTATAGAAAATACAGAATGTGTTTATTGTTGCGGGGTATTTTGATTACTACTCAGCCAAACTATTTGTTTGAAAAGCTGCAGTTTTTACGAAGTTCGCGAAATCCAACGTTACTGGTGCCACATTTTGTGAGAAATACACTTAGGAACTCTTTCCTAGTTCAAGCTGCCTCTTTGTGGAACTCACTTCCATTAGATCTAAAACGAAATATGTCATCTGCCTCTTTTCCCAATAAATGTTTAGAATTTTTTGCTACTTTGTGATGAATGACTTATTGATTTTGTTTTATATTTTTTTTTCTCTAATGTTATTTGTTATTTGTGGCTTAAAATAAGATCTTGTAGATCTATTTACATGATTTTACTTATTTTTTTTTTCTTCTCTCTCTCTCTCTCTCTCTCTCTGTTTCGCCATTTAGGTTTTAATTGAAATAATTTATATTTGTTTAAAGAAATGAAAGTTTTAGTTTTAAGAGTGGTTTTATAGTTTTAGTTTTAGATTTAGTTAGAAATGAATTTGTAATTGATTAATCTGCACGAAATCACAGGTAGTCTAACTCAGCTCTATAGACAAGTTCCCGTTGAGAATTCTCCGTTTCATAAATTTTCTAGAACATATTTCTGGAAAGTTCCTTTTCAAACAGACAAAATTAAAAATTTTTCAACGGAAGTCGTCCTAACCGCTTCCATTTAGTCTAACTCAGCTCTATAGACAAGGTCCCGTTGAGGATTCTCCGTTTCATAAATTTGCTAGAACACATTTCTGGAAAGTTCCTTAGCAAACAGACAAAATTAACAATTTTTCAATGGAAGTCGTTTTAAACGGTTCCATTTGGTCTAACTCAGCTCTATAGACAAGGTCCCATTGAGGATTCTCCGTTTCATAAATTTGCTAGAACACATTTCTGGAAAGTTCCTTAGCAAACAGACAAAATTAACAATTTTTCAATGGAAGTCGTTTTAAACGGTTCCATTTGGTCTAACTCAGCTCTATAGACAAGGTCCCATTGAGGATTCTCCGTTTCATAAATTTGCTAGAACACATTTCTGGAAAGTTCCTTAGCAAACAGACAAAATTAACAATTTTTCAATGGAAGTCGTTTTAAACGGTTCCATTTGGTCTAACTCAGCTCTATAGACAAGGTCCCATTGAGGATTCTCCGTTTCATAAATTTGCTAGAACACATTTCTGGAAAGTTCCTTAGCAAACAGACAAAATTAACAATTTTTCAATGGAAGTCGTTTTAAACGGTTCCATTTGGTCTAACTCAGCTCTATAGACAAGTTCCCGTTGAGAATTCTCCGTTTCATAAATTTGCTAGAACACATTTCTGGAAAGTTCCTTGGCAAACAGACAAAATTAACAATTTTTCAACGGAAGTCGTTTTAAATGGTTTCATTTGGTCTAACTCAGCTCTATAGACAAGTTCCCGTTGAGAATTCTCCGTTTCATAAATTTGCTAGAACAAATTTCTGGAAAATTCCTTGGCAAACAGACAACATTAACAATTTTACAAAGGAAGTCGTCCTAACCGCTTCCATTTAGTCTAACTCAGCTCTATAGACAAGTTCCCGTTGAGAATTCTCCGTTTCAAAAATTTGCTAGAACAAATTTCTGGAAAGTTCCTTGCCAAACAGACAACATTAACAATTTTGCAACGGAAGTCGTCCTAACCGCTTCCATTTAGTCTAACTCAGCTCTATAGACAAGTTCCGTTGAGAATTCTCCGTTTCATCAATTTGCTAGAACAAATTTCTGGAAAGTTCCTTGGCAAACACACAACATTAACAATTTTACAACGGAAGTCGTTCTAAACGCTTCCATTTAGTCTAACTCAGCTCTATAGACAAGGTCCCGTTGAGAATTCTCCGTTTCCTCAATTTGCTAGAACAAATTTCTGGAAAATTCCTTGGCAAACAGACAACATTAACAATTTTTCAACGGAAGTCGTTTTAACCGCTTCCATTTAGTCTAACTCAGCTCTATAGACAAGGTCCCGTTGAGAATTCTCCGTTTCCTCAATTTGCTAGAACAAATTTCTGGGAAGTTCCTTGGCAAACACACAACATTAACAATTTTTCAACGGAAGTCGTTCTAACCGCTTCCATTTAGTCTAACTCAGCTCTATAGACAAGGTCCCGTTGAGAATTCTCCGTTTCATAAATTTGCTAGAACAAATTTCTGGAAAATTCCTTGGCAAACAGACAACATTAACAATTTTTCAACGGAAGTCGTCCTAACCGCTTCCATTTAGTCTTACTCAGCTCTATAGACAAGGTCCCGTTGAGAATTCTCCGTTTCCTCAATTTGCTAGAACAAATTTTTGGGAAGTTCCTTGGCAAACACACAACATTAACAATTTTTCAACGAAAGTCGTTCTAAATGCTTCCATTTAGTCTAACTCAGCTCTGTAGACAAGTTCCCGTTGAGAATTCTCCGTTTCATCAATTTGCTAGAACAAATTTCTGGAAAGTTCCTTGGCAAACACACAACATTAACAATTTTTCAACGGAAGTCGTCCTAACCGCTTCCATTTAGTCTTACTCAGCTCTATAGACAAGGTCCCGTTGAGAATTCTCCGTTTCCTCAATTTGCTAGAACAAATTTTTGGGAAGTTCCTTGGTAAACGCACAACATTAACAATTTTACAACGGAAGTCGTTCTAAACGCTTCCATTTAGTCTAACTCAGCTCTATAGCCAAGTTCCCGTTGAGAATTCTCCGTTTCATAAATTTGCTAGAACAAATTTCTGGAAAATTCCTTGGCAAACAGACAACATTAACAATTTTGCAACGGAAGTCGTCCTAACCGCTTCCATTTAGTCTAACTCAGCTCTATAGACAAGGTCCCGTTGAGAATTCTCCGTTTCATAAATTTGCTAGAACAAATTTCTGGAAACTTCCTTGCCAAACAGACAACATTAACAATTTTGCAATGGAAGTCGTCCTAACCGCTTCCATTTAGTCTAACTCAGCTCTATAGACAAGTTCCCGTTGAGAATTCTCCGTTTCATAAATTTGCTAGAACAAATTTCTGGAAAGTTCCTTGCCAAACAGACAACATTAACAATTTTTCAACGGAAGTCGTTCTAACCGCTTCCATTTGGTCTAACTCAGCTCTATAGACAAGGTCCCGTTGAGAATTCTCCGTTTCATAAATGTGCTAGAACAAATTTCTGGAAAATTCCTTGGCAAACAGACACCGTAACAATTTCTCAACGGAAGTCGTCCTAACCGCTTCCATTTAGTCTAACTCAGCTCTATAGACAAGTTCCCGTTGAGAATTCTTCGTTTCCTCAATTTGCTAGAACAAATTTCTGGAAAATTCCTTGGCAAACAGACAACATTAACAATTTTTCAACGGAAGTCGTTCTAAACGCTT
>CM055404.1:68334476-68352380 GCA_029228625.1 Pseudolycoriella hygida | reverse complement strand
ATTCATTTACCAGATGAATCAACCTAAATTGTTTTATCCATTAACCCCATTAACGTGCAGGAGTATAAAAATGTCGTTAAATTATATTATATGTAACGTCACAGCAACTGAACATTAGCTCCCATTAGAAAATATAGAAATACTAACTTTTCAACCCAACATTTTTAAAAAACATTTGAGCTCTTATGAATTAAAATTTTTAAATTTTGTAAATTTTAAAAAAGGTTTTGGACTTTACGAATTTAAATTATAAATTTTGTTAATTAAAAAAAAATGGTTTCTTATTAATTGAAAAAAATAGGCTAGTGATTTTTGTAAATAAACTTTGAACTCGAAAATACGATTTTGTTAATTATTGGACTAGTGGCTTGTAAAAAAATAAAAAACAAGTTAAAAACTTATGCTTCGCGGACCCGTACCAAATATTTTTTCCATAAATTGGGCTTTCCAAGGCCTAACGATTAAAAAAAGATTTACGAAAATCGGTAAACACTTACTCGAGTTACGTACAAAAAACCAAAAACAGCTTTGGCGGCCCTTGGCTCAAAAATGCCCATCTCAGAACTTGATCTCAGTTTTTCGATGCAGTACGTGCATGCACACAAATCAACACTTTGGTCAGTAGATTAACACAATGATTGATGGTAGTTGGATATTTATTAATATTCAGCAACATAGATATTTGCGCAACCGGTAAATCCAACTGATCCATATGAAACTGTTTTCAATTATGGAAATTTAATTGCTTACGCTGCCAACAGTTAGAGACACATTCCCCGATGAAAACAGATGCAAAATCGACTAACATAATTCACTAATATTCTCAAAAAATAAAAGGAAGTTACTAAGTTCTCTATCATATAGACGATGATGTAGACAAAAATGGATGTTTATCGAGTTTTTTATGCAAATCTATCACTTCAGCATTAAAGTAAGTTCTACAATATTTTTCTAATCAGTCGAGGAATCATTGCATTCTGCAGAAAATTCCACCATAACTACAAAATCCGAAGTTTTCATTTTATTTTCAAGTGAACTTGGAAAATTTTGAAAAATAATGTTGCAATCTTTCTTGAAGAGGTTATTGTGGTAAATATTAAGCAAAAATTTAATTTATCACGAAAATTAAATAATAACATGAAATAATTACATTGAGTTGATTGCATTGACATTTTAAATGTTGGCGGGCTCTTTCGGTTTAGTACGTTCGCTCTTTTCTGCTAAAATTGTACAAGCTGTCATAACCACAAGCGACATTAGAAATTATTCTTAACATAAGTCACGAATAGTTTCGTGCGAACATCTTTTTTTTTATAAATAAAACAATTTTTTAAGTGTTTTTGATAGTATCGTGATTAGAAAAGCTCATTTAACAAAATGAAATCAAACGATTGCTGAAAAAGGTGGTCATTTTGATAAAATTTTGGGTTGAACATTTTTATTCAACATTGTGTTATGAGTGGAACATTGAGATTAATTAAAATATTTTCATGAAATATATGCCGAATGTGTATTTTGATATTTTATATTAATCCGTTTATGCTTTTTTCATTCTAAATAAAATGTCCACCGAAAGTTGCATATCGCAAACATTTTATTATCGTTCCGAAATGTGGACATGTCTCACTTAGCGGCGGGTGGAATGTGCCCGCTACTTAAAAAGACGGTTTCTTCTACAGAGTTATAGAGTCTCATCAGGAGAATTTTTTGGTATCATTAGAAAATGGCTGCCAGCTGTCATAGCGGCGCCATCTTGGATTTTCGTTTATGCTTCTACGGTTTTCGAATTTTAGCTCCGGAAGGACGCTACTTAGAGAGACGGTTTCTTCTACAAAGTTATAGAGTTTTATCAGGAGAATTTTTTGGGATCATAAGAAAATGGCTGCCATATGTCATAGCGGCTCCATCTTGGATTTTCGTTTATGCTTCTACGGTTTTCGAATTTTAGCTCCGGAATGACACTACTCAGAGAGATGGTTTCTTCTAAAAAGTTATAGAGTTTCATCAGGAGAATTTTTTGGGATCATAAGAAAATGGCTGCCATCTGCCATAGCGGCGCCATCTTGGATTTTCGTTTAAGCTTCTAAGGTTTTCGAATTTTAGCTCCGGAATGACACTACTTAGAGAGATGGTTTCTTCTAGAAAGTTATAGAGTTTCATCAGGAGATTTTTTTGGGATCATAAGAAAATGGCTGCCGGCTGTCATAGCGGCGCCATCTCGGATTTTCGTTTATGCTTTTTCGCTTTTCAAATTTTAGCTCCGTAATGACACTACTTAGAGAGACGGTTTCCTCTAGAAAGTTATAGAGTTTCATCAGGAGAATTTTTTAGTCTCATTAGAAAATGGCTACCAACTGTCAAAGTGACGCCATCTTGGATTTTTTGCTAAATTTTGTATAAGAATGCCTAGACAATTGGTTTCTTCAGGAAAGTTATATGAATCAGTGGGAAGAATTCGTGACACGAAGTGTTCCGAAGGTAGCCGAAGGTAGCCGAAGGTGACACGAAGTGTTCCGAAGGTAGCCGAAGGTGACATGAAGTGTTCCGAAGGTAGTCGAAGGTGACACGGAGTGTTCCGAAGGAAGGCGAAGGTGACACAAAGTATTCCGAAGGTGATACGAAGTGTTCCGATGGTAGCCGAAGGTGTTAGAGAACAAATTTTTTCGGAGAAAAATTTTTTTGGAGAAAAACTTTTTAGTATAAAATTTTTTTGGAGAAAAACTTTTTAGTATAAAATTTTTTTGGAGAAAATTTCTTTTGGAGAAAAATTTTTTTTTGAGAAACTTTTTTTTCGGAGAAGAGTTTTTTCGAAGACAATTTTTTTTCGGAGAAATTTGTTTTCTAAGAAAATTTTCTTTTCTGAGAAATTTTTTTTCAAAAAATATAAATTTTTTCAACAACTGAAAACTTCCAAAACGACTGATATCACAACAAAAACCTCTTTAAAGGCAGAGTGTGACGCAGTCCGTAAGTCCGCTTCCAAAATTAATGATATCGCTTGAGGTGACGCTATCGCAGATAATACGCAGAAGTTCGTTTGAATGGAACCTTGTGTTAAAAGTTTTGATTTCCTGAAAAAATTGTAGCGCTTTCTTTCAAACAAAATTACATTGCGTTAAAAGAATTGCGTCACAAATGCCGGACCCACCAGCGGAATCATTTTTCAATTCTTCCAGTTTTTACACGCAAAAATTTTAATTTACCTGAAACAATCTACGCAATAACAAACAAAAGTCAAATTTTTCAGCGCAAAAACTGAAGGTACAGAAAAATTATTTTGTCGTTGGATCTGGCATTTGTGACGCAATGTTTTTAACACAACGTAATTTTGTTTTAAAAAAAGCGCTGCAATTTTTTCAGGAAATTAAAACCTTCAACACAAGATTCCATTCAAACAAACTTCTGCGTTTTATCTGCGATAGCGTCACCTCAAGCGATATCATTAATTTTGGAAGCGGACTTACGGACTGCGTCACACTCTACCTTTAAAGAGAAGAAGAAGTAAATCTTCTGATTCTAATGTGTTTCTATCCAAATGCTGAAAATTTTGGATTTTATCTAAAAAGCTACAAGAAACGTAAAGCAACTAAAAGTGTTCGGTTGTGGAACATCACAGAAATGCAATCATTACTGGGAAAAGACAAATCGAAAAGGCAATTGTTTGTCAACGCATTTGTTGGATTCCATTCGACTTCTCATATTTTTGGGGTCGGAGAAGGAGTCATATTTTCCAAACTGAATGACAAACACTTTGCTGGTAAGGATCTAAAGTTATTATTCAGTTAACTCAGAAAGATGCGAGATGAACGGGCAACTTTTTACAGTATCAAATCGGTCGGGCAAAATTGATTTGCCGAATCCAGATGTTTTCAAATCTAGAATTGAAGGGGGGACGGTCGTAATATTTCTCGAGCCACTGATCTCTATTCATATAATAACTACTCTTGAAACTAAGAATTTAAATTTATCTTCAAAATGGAATTTCAGCTCAAGCGGAAATATTTTGCGATCGATTCGCTTCAAAAGATAGCATAATCAACGCTGGTGAGCAAGCAATGGTTCTTCCCTTTAAAGGTAAGGCAGGACAGCAGCTAAACTCTTTAAAAATATCAAGAAAAAATAGCGACAGAAACATCTGTTGTCTCGGTGAAACGCCTACCTCCAACTCAGTCAGCTACTGCTTATCATAGTCATTCTATCAAATTCAAACATGGATGCGTCAAAGCGATGGATTAAATCCTTTACACTATGGATGGAATGAGAGTAACAACCGTTTAATTCCGATTACCACTGGAATTCCACCAGCACCTCCATCACTTTTAAGTGCTATTCGATGCGGTTGTAAAAGCTCATGTACCACTGTTCGATGTAATTGCAAAAAAGCAGGACTTCAGTGTACCACTGCTTGCAAGAATTGCGACTATTCCATTTGCAAAATCTATGACATGATGGACGAGGAAGAAGACGAAGGTGACTTTGAAGAATTTGCTTGAAATTCAACATGATTTTAAAAAGAATTTTAAATTCGATTTTAATTTTTTTAACATTTGTACTTACACTTTGAAACTGTTTCCTTTTTTTATGTTTTTTAAAAGACTGGCTATTTATTGAAATAAATTGGTTGACATTCTATTCACACGTGTTTTGAGAAAAGTTTTTGCTCGTTTACGATTATTACAATTTAAGAAACATGTACAATCGACGATGAGTAAAAAGACGGGCGATATCGACTTAGTTTTCTCACTTCCAGATCCTAAAAATTTATGTTTTAATCAGCTCCTTCTCAGAATGTTTATCGTTTAAAAACCTTTTCAATCCCACAATGTAAAGAAATGAGGAACACTCATCTAATCTCCACACATAGAAGAAATTCTCTTCGTCAAAATACGTTTGCATCACGCCACATATAAAATAATTACCATTTTAATCAAATTTTTTCAATCGATATCTGACTTCCATCTTTCCAAAAGGATATTTTAATCTGCGCTTTTGTCAAATAAGTCAATTTTTGAAGTGGCTGCTCGCAAATCGGTTTCTACAGTGACAATGTCAATGAAATGTCTTTTTGCAGGGCGCCACTTTTGAAATTATAGTTTTGTACGAGGCTTTCTAAGAAAATTTTCATTGTAAAATTCTCCTTTCTCTAATAGGGGAAACATTGAGTATTTACATCGCGTAATAATTTACACCAATAGAATCATTTATTACAAGTTTTGCAATTAGCGCAATTTAAAAGTCTGGGACATATATATAATTTCTGGCAAAAATCACATAAACTTTTATAGATTCCGTTTTTTTGGCGTTCGTGACATTTGTCTTTGGGATTTCCTAGGAGATTTTTTAATTTGTTGTTGTTTGTGAAGACTAAGTTTATACTATGTTTATTAAATATCGGTTTTAGGTGGTTCGTTATTTGATGTGTGAATTTGAATGGGGCTCTGATTATTTTTTGTTGATCTTTTGGCTGTTTTTAAAGTGTTGTTAGTGAATTCTTTTTAATATTTTTAAAATGTTTTTGTACTAAATTTTCTATTTCATTGTTGGTGTATCCGTTCGTAACTTACACATCATGCTCGGAGCGGTAGCGGAGAGCGTGACGCAGTCCCCACGCCCCAAAAAAAAACGTCCACAAACCCAAAAACCTTTGGGAGAAGACACGATGCATAGGCGAAGTTTTGAGTTTTTTCCCCTCGCCCCCCTCCCCCTCCAAATTATTTTAAGAAAAAACTACGTCGCAGCAGCTTTCCAACAAGCCCTCACTCATCAAAATCGGTTGAAAACGAGCCGAGATATCGCCAATCAAAGATGACCAATTCCTATGGGAAAGTGGTAAAATTACCTTTGCAAGTAATAACAATTTTATTCATGCGTCGCGTCGTGTGTCAACGATGCATCTATGTATCTATCTACTTTTTTTTCACGAGAACCGCTGGAGCGATTTCCTTAAAATTTTCAGGGAACGTCAGTCTCGGCCCCAAATGAAAAATTTCATTTCATATGCCGCTTTTCCGGGAAAATTCTGGAAAAGCCGTGGCATGTGGAAAAGTGGTCAATTTAGGTAATGCTCGGAGTTTTCGAATTTTAGCTCCGAAGTGACGATAGCTAGAGAGTTGATTTCTTCGGTAAAGTTGTAGAGTTTGGTCATTGGAATTTTTTGGGGTCTTAAGAAAATGGCTGCCATCTGTTATAGCGGCGCCATCTTGGATTTTCGTTTATGCTTCTACGGTTTTCGAATTTTAGCTCCGGAATGACACTACTTAGAGAGATGGTTTCTTCTAGAAATTTATAGAGTTTCATCAGGAGAATTTTTTGGTATCATTAGAAAATGGCTGCCAACTGTCAAAGTCACGCCATTTTGGATTTTTTGCTAAATTATGTATAAGAATACCTAGACAGTTGGTTTCTTCAGGAAAGTTATATGAATCAGTGGGAAGAATTCGTGAGACGAAGTGTTCCGAAGGTAGCCGAAGGTGACATGAAGTGTTCCGAAGGTAGTCGAAGGTGACACGGAGTGTTCCGAAGCAAGGCGAAGGTGACACAAAGTATTCCGAAGGTGATACGAAGTGTTCCGATGGTAGCCGAAGGTGTTGGAGAACAAATTTTTTCGGAGAAAATTTTTTTTGAGAAAAATTTTTTTTAAAGAAAAATTTTTTTCGGAGAAATTTTTTTTTTGAGAAAATTTTTTTTCGGAGAAATTTCTTTTCTAAGAAATTCTTTTTCGTGAGAAAATTTTTTTCAACAAATAGAAATTTTTTCGACAACTGAAAACTTCTAAAACGACTGATATCATAACAAAACCTTTTTAAAGGTAGAGTGTGACGCAGTCCGTGAGTCCGCTTCCAAAATTAATGATATCGCTGGAGGTGACGCTATCGCATCCTGAAAAAATTGCAGCGCTTTTTAAAAAAAAATTACGTTGTGTTAAAAAAATTGCGCCACAAATGCCGGAATAATGCGGAATAATTTTTCAATACTTTCAGTTTTTACACGCAAAAATTTAAATTTACCTTAAACATCCTACGCAATAACAAATTTTTGCAGCGCAAAAACTGAAGGTACAGAAAAATTATTTCGTCGTTGGGTCCGGCATTTGTGACGCAATTTTTTTATTTATTTATTTATTAGAACATTTATTTGTCAATCGGTTTACAAAATTATCGAAATTTGAAACTATGCTGACAAAATAAAACATGAATATAAAAATTAGGACTATGCTCCTCAACGTATGGCAAAAAGCATCGCGAGAGTGGTATAAACCCGGTCGACCCGTCGGAGTTATAACCACCATTTGTTTGTGTAGGTCGTGTTAATGGACTACGAAAGTTGATTGCGTATCCAATCGAAGCCTTGTGCGATGGATTTGGAGCGCTCATCGGAGTCAAGTATCACTGGGCAGATGAATTCACCATTGATTTTACCCTGAAACGAAAGCTCTGGCGAGTGAGACTGTTTACATAAACATCTTTGAATTTTTCGAATTCTCTACAGATGGATGTAACTGGTTCATTATATCCATAATCAGTACGATGACGAGGAGGACGAAATAAATACTCTGTACGTAAAAGATAGGAATCAGACGGGACATGACGATGTGAGTTGAACATTAATGACAATTCGGGTGCATTCAACCGTCCCGTGAGATCATCATACATGAAGAATAGTCTACCAATCTTACGTCTGTTTGATAGACGTTCCAACCCCAAGAGCTTGCGCCTTTCGTCATAAGGCGGAAGCACATACTCACCGACTTTCCTCCTAAACGTACGCCGTAAAGCAAACATTACAAACTTTCTTTGAATCGATTCAATACTCTCACAGTACGTCGCAGCCGAGGGGCTCCAAACAACTGAAGCATATTCAAGATGAGACCTCACGTGGGCGTTGTAGATACTTGTCAGGCATTTGACATCGTTGAAATCAGCAAAAATTCTTTTTAGGAAGCCCAACATAGAATACGGCTTAGCTACTTTCTGGCTAATGTGAGCTCTGAAATCCAGATGTGGATCCATAACCACACCAAGGTCAGTAACTTCTGTTACTCTCGTTAAATTAGCGCCATTGATGGTGTACGGAAAAATCGTTGGATTCCGCAGCCTGTAAAAGGACATAACTTTGCATTTGTCCACGGCAATAGACATGTAGTTCTTTGTACACCAATTGGAGAAGGCATCTATATCACTCTGGAGTTCGAGTGCATCTGACAAGTCTTTGATAACATGATCAATTTTCAAGTCATCAGCGAACATACTGCACCTGGCCAAACGTTGGAAACATCGTTGAAGTATAGGATAAACAACAGCGGTCCAAGATGACTTCCTTGCGGAATTCCAGACGATACCTTAAATGCTCTCGATTTATGATCGAGAATTTTTACATATTGATGTCTGTCACTAAGGTATGATCTTATCCAGTCCAAGATGCACTCGTGAAATCCAAGCTCGCTGAGTTTTTGCAATAGACATCCGTGGCGAACCTGGTCGAAAGCTTTTCGGATGTCGGTGTAGATCGTGTCGACTTGCGATTTAGATTCAATAGCATGCAACGTACGACTTACGAACTCCATCAGGTTAGTAGATGTCGAACGACCTTTGAGGAATCCATGTTGAAAGCGAGACAATTTCCCATCCAGATCTGTACACAGCCGGTTAGATATCAATAATTCGAAAACTTTACTAAGGGTAGGCAGAATCGCGATTCCTCTGTAGTTCTCAATATCACTCCTGGAGCCGCTTTTGTGGATCGGTGCTCGGATCGGTGTCAGGTAAGATGTCTTCCAACGAACAGGTAATACTCTTGTAATCAACGACCGACCGAAGATGCGGTGAAGAGGCTCGAGCAATGAAGCAGAACAATTCTTAATGACAAGCGGAGAGACGTCGTCAGGGCCACTGTTTTTACTGACGTCTAGCTTACGAAGTGCATTGAGAACTTCCGTCTCAGATAAAGCGTAACTGCGAATATCGGCTATTTTCCCAACGCCGAATCTAGAACCTGGGCTCACATCGGGAATGAAAACCGATTGAAAAAAGTCACAGAACAGATCACAAATCTTCGCCGGCTCCGCTGCTCTTTCATTCTGTAGGAACATCGAGGAAGGGTAGCCTCTTGTCTTCTTTTTGGAGTTGACATGTTTCCAGAAATTTTGAGGATTTTGAACTAAGTCACCTTGCAATTTACGCAGGTAATCCTGGTAGGCTGTTTCCTGTTTTTTCGTCAGAAAGGCCTCGACAGGCTTCGACAGCTTCTTATGGGCTCGGTTTTTTCTGTTTTTCAGGTTAACTACCACCATACTATATATACACCATACTATTGAAAGCTGCTAGTTTTGTGGCTCGGAGGCATTACGAGTCTCTTGTAATAAATCGGTGGGTATGAGTAGGTTTCCTATAGATTCCAATTTCTATTTTATTGTGTTTTCTAGTTAGCATTAGATCTAAGAAAGGCAATTTTCCGTCTATTTCTTCCTCTGAAGTGAATTTTATTGTTCTACAATACGACAGTCAATAAAAAGATCTATTTATTACAAGCGACCTAAGAACCAAGCACGTATTTTATTTAAAAGCAGATAAAGGAAATAGATTAGTAATAATGGACAGCCTTGAAAAGAAACCCCCTCCAAGGATTGTTTAACGAAGCAATAAAAATAACAAAGGAAACAACAGCAAATTTACAGATCCCAAAATGGACACTGAAAGTACACAACCCCCAATTACCGTTATTATACGGCCAACCAAAAATTCATAAAATTGGTGACAAAATGAGACCTGTTAATGTAAGCTACACATCACCATTACATAAAATCGCACAATGGGCAGTGGATGAATTCAATGAATTAACACCCCCCCAAAACCGAAGCGTTAAAAATGTATATGAATTTTCAGACATGATATGAGACATAAAATTAGAAGACGACGACATTCTTATGTCTTTCGATGTAACGTCATTATACCCATATGTCCCCATACCAGAAGCATTGAAAATAATAAACGAATGGCTATTTGAAAGTAAAGTTTCTGACAAAACAGAATCGTATCAGAATAGATGTGGCAAACAGAATAGATGTTGCAAAAAGATTCGAACGTATCAAAGTAAATGTTGCCTTAACTCTTAAGTGTATGAAATTACGTCGACATTAAATTGGATTGGAAATTGCCGAAAGACCAATATTGAAAAACCCGTCCGAATAAACGGTGTAAAAGTCTTTCCAAATATTTAAGCAACCTTCAAAATAAAAAAAAGTTAAAATAGTTTTTAAAAAAAAGAAAAAAAAAATTTTTCAGACATATTTTCAAAAAATGTTATTTGTACTACCGCCGATATTAGAACCGACCTAGAGCACTAAGGACAGGCCTCTGACCCATACTTCCGTAGACAAAAAAGTTTGCCACTGACACCGATCTTCTATCACTTATAGTTCTCAAAATGTTTGAATTTTTCGAAACTATATTGTCTAGATCGATCGACGCTGACATTAGCGGTCATATTGGGAGGCATCATGACATGCGTATCACCGAAACCAAACAATTTTTCCTTTAACACCGATCTTCTATCTCTAATAGTTTTCCAAATATTTGAATTTTTCCAAAATAAATTGCCTAGACCGATCCACCCTAACATTAGCGGCCGTATTGGCAGGCATCACGACACGCGCCACACCTAAACCAACAACTTTGCCTTTGACACCTATTTTCTATCTATAATAGTTTTCAGAATATTTGAATTTTTCCTAGATCGATCCACCCTAACATTAGCGGCCATCTTAGGCTCCGCCCGGGCCTCAATTTTTTCTTGGATGCTTTTAAGGCTTTCACTACACATCGAATAGAAAAAGAAACACGAAAATCGGATGGAATTTACTCGATTTATGTATAAAAAACAAGTAATGCCCTATTGGGTCCGCTTCTTTAAGGCTAGGTCCAGCGACCCAAAGTAAAAAAAATTGTTCCATAATTTGTAGGACATTCCCAGACCTTTCGATTGAAATTTTTTTTTTGAAAATCGGAAAACATTTACTCGAGTTATGCACAAAAAACACACGCCTCCTGAATACATTGAGAATATTACTGAATGAAGCCACGTGCAAAAAATAGTTTTTTCGTTTATTCCATTTCACATTTACACACACACACACATAAACGTATATATTCTCCCTGAAATCACTTGAACAAATTTCTCATAAGAAAATAACGAAGTATAAATTTTTCTAAATTTGTAAAAGCATTGTATAAATGTTATACTTCACAGAAAATACTTAGTTTCAAATGTATGAATACCTCTGTTCAATACGCTTGAAAGTATCGCCGGCTGGTGATACCGTTCTTATGAGGGAGAATGCTCCCGTAATAAGAGCGTTTTATTAGGCTTCGACCTTCTAACAAAGAAGGTCTCTCGTTCTCTATCTCTTGGTTCCCCTTGTTGATTTCTCTTGCCATTCGAAGTTAGGCTTGCATTGCTTTCTTGTGTTAAAAAAGGCAATGCAAAGCAGTTTAGTTCCTCGGAACTCTTCAAGCAGGTCGGACGTAGATAGATTCACATGGGAGTCTACTATTGCATTGCCTTTTTTTGACTCATGGAAGGCAATGCAAAACGACACTTTGCTTTAGTTCCTCGGAACTCTTCAAGCAGATCGGACGTAGATAGATTCGAATGGGAATCTTCTTTTGCATTGCCTTTTTTTGACTCATAGAAGGCAATGCAAAACGACACCTCGCTTTAGTTCCTCGGAACTCTTCAGGCAGGTCGCACGTAGATAGATTCACATGGGAATCTTCTTTTGCATTGCCTTTTTTTTGAATCATATAAGGCAATGCAAAAGAATCTACTATTGCATTGCCTTTTCTTTGGCTTTCGGCTTATAAAAGGCAATGCAAAACGACTTTTTGCTTTAGTTCCTCGGAACTCTTCAAGCAGGTCGGCCGTAGATGATAGATTACATGCGAATCTTCTTTTGCATTGCCTTTTTTTGAATTATAAGGCAATGCAAAAGAATCTACTATTGCATTGCCTTTTCTTTGGCTTTCGGCTTATAAAAGGCAATGCAAAACGACTTTTTGCTTCAGTTCCTCGGAACTCTGAGGTAGGGGAAAGACATAATGTGATCCGCCATCACTTCGTCATAAAACCCCTCCTATCTTTTCGTGAATCTTTACAAATGGTTCTTATGCTACTTATTACAAAATGTTATTATGATCGTAAAACCTTTTTAAGGGTTTATTTTTATGGAGCGGGTTCGCGCACGCGGATTCGCTACAGCTGGAATAAAATTCTATATATAATTCATCGAAAACAATTTTTAAAAAGGGAAATGTGACGCAAGGCCTCGTCCCTTCTTCCAAAACAACTGATATCAATTTGGGTGTCGCTTAAAGCTTCAGAACGCAAAAAATTCTTTTGAAATATTTTTGATTAAAAAAATGCATCACAAATGTCAGACCCTCCTTCAAAAATTTGTCCACCCGTACTCCATACATCGCGCAAAGCTAAATTTTTTTTGTGTGAAATCTGAAAGCGTAGAAAAAGTATTAGGTTACGAAAGTCCAGTATTTGTGACGCATTTTTCTAATCGAAAATATTTCAAAGGAATTTTTTGAGTTATTTATTCATAGGCTAACGAACAGAATTAGATTCCAATAACACATTAGCTCGAAATTGCTTATTAAAAAATTACTTTTCTATGTTAGACATAGCTAAAGAAAAAAAAAAATATAAAAGAAAAAAAATAATAAGAAAATTCAAGAACTCAAATGTAAAATGAATAAGTAAAGAAAAAAAAAAAGAGAAAATATTGCTTACTGTGTCCAATAGAAATTGATGAAAAAATGAGAAAAAATAAACTTAAAATTAATTCATGAGCAAGAAAAGCGAGCGGTTCAAGAGAGGAGTATTGAGAAAAAAAGAAAGATCATTCCGATGTGGAAACAACAAGAAAGAAAGAAGAAGAAAAACAATAGCTATCGAACGTAAGTGGATAACTGAATTGCAGGCAAAAAAGTCTATTGATTGGTTCAGTGTGGTATTTATGTGGTATTTATGTGGTATGATTTGCTGTTGAAAGGCAAAATGTTAGTGGCTGAAGATCCTCTGATGTGGGATGAAAGCGTTGGTTTAATATAGTTCCGCCTCTATGCGTGCTCTGTAGACGTTAACCGGTACTTGACTGACAATATTTATTTGACTGAACCAGTTATTATGAGCATCTTGCATGCGGTACGACGGACACTTGAAAATTATATTTGAGCTCCTATGAGGTAATCTAAATGTCGCAGAAGACCTCAAGCTATATGGACTGTCATAAAACACTACGCTATTAGCCAAATCAGAGGTAGTGTGTCCGTTGATTATTTTGAATAAATATAACTCGTCGAACAAAATTCTCCTAGTGGAAAGTTTTTGCATTTGTAGATACGCTAATCTCGTCTCATAGTCGGGCCTCGGCATACCAAGCTTAAAATACACTAGCCTCGTGAATTTTCTCTGTATACGCTCGATCTTCTCAGTATAAACCTTGTAGAATGGGTTCCAGATAACTGTTCCATACTCGCAGATCGATCTAATGAGAGAATTAAACAAAAACATGGAAGAATTCTTTGATTTAAAGCGTTTGCACGCTCTGAAAATGAATCCCAGGAGCCTATTACATCTGTGAAAGACATAGTCTACGTGCTTCGCAAATGTGAGTTTCGAATCAACGATAATGCCGAGATCTTTAATTTCCGAAACCCTCTTGAGCACAACACCATCTACTGAATAATCAAAGTTGATGACGCTTTTTTTTCTAGTTACAGTCATAACATAGCACTTACTCACATTAAGCTCCATCTCATTCCCATTGCACCAATCCCTCAGACTTGCAATAAGTCACAGTCGCCTGTCGACCCAATCTGTCTGAAGATTTTAAGATCGTCTGCAAACCCCAGATTCTTGCACACTAGGCGGTCAGGCAGGTCATTGATAAAAATTATGAACAGCAGTGGTCCAAGAATCGAACCTTGAGGGATGCCTGAAGTTGGCTTTATTACTCTCGAAGTACATCCCCCAAATCTCACCCACTGGGACCGATCACTCAAGTACGAACCAAACCAACTCAACATCAAGCCGCCAATACCGTAGGATTCCATTTTTCTAAGAAGAATACGGATACTCAACTTGTCAAAAGCTTTGGTGAAGTCTGTATAAATGACATCTAATTGGATGTTATCGTCCAGTGATTTCGCCGCATGCTCAATAAAACTCATCAAGTTGGTAATCGTACTTTTCCTTTTAACAAATCCATGTTGGTTTACGTTAATGTATGGCGCTATATATGAATAGACTAATGTATGAACTAGTTTCTCGAATATCTTACTGAAACAATTGAGAATCGAGATGGATCTGTAGTTGGTTACGTCAGTTCTATCCCCTGATTTGAAAATCGGAGTAATGTTGGACCTTTTGAACCAATCAGGGAAAATCCCAGTACTAGCTGACAGAATGAAAATTATAGCTAACGGCTCGGCTAGCTGGTCTGCACATCTCTTGGCCAGTACGTTCGGTAATTCGTCTGGTCCAGCGCCTTTATTTGCATCCAATCTCTTTAGTAATTCTCTAACTTCATTAACGGTAAAAGACATCTCAAATAGAAGCGCATTGCACCTACTGGAATCGCCTTTGGAATTTCTGGTAGTCGGCACCTTGTAGACTGATTCGAAACACGACGCAAATAGGTTCGAGACCGTCGCTGGATCAGCAGTAGTTTCATCGAGGTACTTCATCGACGTAGGATAAGAGTTCGTCAGACGCAGTTCTTTAGTATACTGCCAGAAGTATTTAGGAGCTGTGGAAATACTATTCTCAATGCTACCAATGTAGTTGGCCTCATCACGATCGATTAGCGACTTGCATTCCTTGCGAAGCTTAGAATACATGTCGTAATCGGTTGAGATTCGGAATCTTTTCCACTGTTGGCGGAAGGTTTCTTTTTTCTCTAATAGGTCAATCAGCTCATATGTAAAGAACAGGGGGTAGTCTTTTTTCCTCACCTTTTTTCGCGGCACTAGCTCATCTGTGATTGTATACAAAACATTATAAAATCTCCTGGTGACCTCATTGACACTACCTTTGAGCACCGAGCTCCAATCAATTTGAGACAAACGATCATTCACAGCTTCATAATCCGCCTTAAAAAAATTTAACTTCTGTATGGGGATCTCCCTAATGTAACTTAACGACTCAGTAAGGACAGTAATCTCAAGAGGCGGATGGTAGTCATCAACAGGCAAACTAATTGGGTTTTCCACTCGCTCCACCAGTACTGAGTTCTCATCAATATTCGAGAAAACCAGGTCTAGAAATTTTTCCTGATGATTTCTTATCACATTATATTGGTAAAGGTCGCAGAAATACATGTTTTGGATGAGAACGTTTTGCTTCTCACCTTGAAACTGAATAGGTTTGAGATACTTGTGGTTCGTCCTGACCGCCCACTTAATGTCACTCATGTTGAAGTCACCTACGATTAAGTGCTTATCATTTACGTATTTATCATTAATGACCTTGCTTGCGCGTTCAAAAAATTCCTCCAGGTATTCCACAGTAGACTCATCATGAACATAAGTTGCTGTGAGACAAAAATATCTGTCTTTCCCAACGTTCACCCTAATAGTGATATCTTCAGCATAAGTGTCAGGGCTGTCCAATCTAATGGAGCGAAGAGTGTTTCTCACTGCAATTATTACACCACCACCGTCCTTCTTATCGAAATGATCAAGATCCCTATCTTTTCTATACACAAAGTATTTAAATCCGGTACCGAAAAGCTCCGAGTTAGAAATGGAGTCATTTAACCAGGTTTCTGTCAAACAAATAATGTCATATTCACACGATAGGATTTCAACTCGTACATCCTCTAACTTAGACTTCAATCCCCTAACATTTTGATAATAAATTGAAAAAGACATTGATTTATACACACAAACAGAAATACCACTGCTGGGGATCAACAAACTAATTCAACCTAGCAAAATCAGTACTCACACTTACAACGACTGCCTTCGTATCCTTCGTCTTCTTGAGAAAAATGTTCCCATTTTTAATCCACAAAAATTCATAACCGTTCTCCGAGTTCCGAAGCTTTAAGCGTCATCCAAATTGATATCAGTTGTTTCGGAAAAAGGAACGAGGACTTGTGTCACATTTTCCACTTAAAAGGAGTTGCTCTTGTTTCTTAGTTTCATTTTGAAGATTTGTCTTTTTAGACCCGTACGAAGAACGAAGTTCTTCGAAAAGGGGTCTTATACGTTTACCACGACGTTTGTAACCAGTCGAATTTCGACCCTATAGTAGGGGGAGCACCGATCATGGTCCCTAGATGACGAATCAGCAATAAAAAAAACATGGACAAAATTGTGGACAATTCAGCCATTCACACGACACTTCCAAAATAAACATTTAAAATTGGAGAAAAATAATATTTAAATACTTAACTTTTATAAACTATAATTTTACTTTCAATTTCATGTTTTTCTAATTTACATTATAGATTGAATACAATTTTTTTTTTCAACTTATTCCCACTACATATGAACGTTAAGATAAATATTATCATAGATAAATATTACATTACATTACAAGGAGCGAAAACGGTGCATTTAAACCAAGGTGGTGTAAAGGTCAAATCAGAGGGTGGAGCGCAGACCTGAGGAGGACCCTTTTACAACTTGGTGTAAATCTAAAACGTTTTAGCTTTGATGTATACTATTTTTCGGACAGATGAAGAAATGTGTAGATATATGAAGTAAAGTGAAGAAATACGATTTTTGTAGTTTAAGTAGTAAGCAGTGATAGATAATACCTTGACTATGATGTTTTCATTTTTTTTTGTATTTATCCACCCACCACTAGTCTGAAAAAATTTTCAATCGTAGGCCTAAAACAAGCCTTTTCGGATGCAAATTCGGTGAGGAAATCTGGCGTTATTTCTCATAAAAGAAAACATCATATAAGTGAAAAGATAAAGGAAAAACATAACATTTGTAGCAAAATAATCATCACTTCGACATTTCAAACGTGTTAGTTCAAATATCATTACAATACTTTGCTTTACTTCAACTGTCACTACGATAGTTCGTGCTAGTTCAAATATAGCCACTATAGTTGAAATATTGCAACAGATAATTAAACTATCCGCCACAATAGTTGAACTATCCGACACGATAGTTGAACAAAACTTCACTAAAATTAAACAATCCGTC
Source organism: Pseudolycoriella hygida (assembly GCA_029228625.1). Classification (NCBI taxonomy): domain Eukaryota; kingdom Metazoa; phylum Arthropoda; class Insecta; order Diptera; family Sciaridae; genus Pseudolycoriella; species Pseudolycoriella hygida. Next base: position 68,335,152 of record CM055404.1, on the reverse strand, counting down.
ACGATAGTTGAATATAGCCACGAGAGTTCAAATATCTGTCACGATAGTTGAACTATCGGCCACGATAGTTAAACTATCTGCTCGATACTTAAACTATTAGCCACGATAGTTGAACTATCTGTCACGATAGTTGAACTATCTGTCACGACAGTTGAACTATCTGCCACGATAGTTGAATTATCTGTCACGATAGTTGAACTATACGCCACGATAGTTGAACTATCCACCACGATAGTCGAACTATACGTTACGATAATTGAACTATATGTCACGATATTTCAACCATCAGTCATGATAGTTGAAATATCTGTCAATATGTATTTTTTTTTTTTTTTTCTCAAGGGTGAGGAAACCTTCAAAAGGCACCTGGTCCTCCTGGACCCAGGTAGTGTTGGATTTTTACCAACTAAAACCTCCTTCCTTGATCGCCACGCTCTCGTCTCCCCGGAACCGCCTCACAGCATTACTTCGGGGAGGGGCTGTGCTTTCGCACCTACTTTCTCAGATCAACTGCCAGTCTTCGTTGATCGTCTCTCCAGGCACTTTGTAGCTTCACCATTATCTTCGCAATTGCGTTGTCCGCTACTTTCCACACTTCTTCGTCGCGACACATTTCCGATATTATGTTGTCGGCGTTTACGTCTGGCCTGCTCGCGGCTATCAGCTCACATCGCTC
>CM055404.1:68316090-68333976 GCA_029228625.1 Pseudolycoriella hygida | reverse complement strand
CTCAGTGATTCGACTCTTACTTGTGCCCTCACTGTTTTGGTGTTTTGGCCCCCCCTTTCCTTCAGTCTGTGGCATTCACTGTCTTCCATCAGCATTCTGCATATAGGCATCGTTCCGGCTATCACACATACCGCTTCCGAGGAAATCGTTCTGTATGCGCTTGCTACCCTTATGCTTGACAACCTCTGGGTTTTTATCAACCTCCTACGGTTCCTCTTTGTGTCTAACGCCCTTATCCACGCTGGTGCCCCGTAGCGCAGTATCACTGGCAATATGTATTTGAACTATCCGTCACGATAGTTGAACTAGCTGCCACGATTGCTGAACTATCTGCCACAATAGTTGAACTATCTGTCACGATAGTTGAACTATCCATCACAATAGTTGAACTATCCATTACAATAGTTGAACTATCCATCACAATAGTTGAAATATTTGCGTTGTATACGTTACGATAGTTGAACTATCTTCTTCGATAGTTCGATAGTTCGACAGCCGATTGCTTACATACACAAAGGAAGTTGTTTACCTTTTCTGCGATTTTTTTCCTGTTTTTTTCGAGTTTTCATGTATGGATTGATTCCGCGGGGTTGATCAAAGCGTTGTTAGACTCAGTGGCTTGTGGAGTTCATTGAAGTTTTTTGCGTGAATTTGACGATTTTATTGCAATTTCTGTTTAAAATTGGGCAAAATTGTATGCTGTCAGTTAAAAATTCAATATCTTTGGCACGAACCGTCATGTCGACGTTGTGAGGAAACTGAAGATAGATGACAGATATGCACAATCAATCACGCCAGAAGCAGTCTTGCAGAAATTTGGACATTCATTTGGCGCGAGGTTTGAATACAATTTAACGGCTAATTTAAATTTGGAAAGCGAGTTTGTAGCAGTTCTATGAAGTTTTTGTGCTTGATAACCATAACATAAAACCTGTTGCCACCTGAGTGCCCACCAAGATTTTTTTTAGTACTTGACGTGAAGATCGTGAAGATTTCCAATTGCCTACTGACGTTGACCTGAAATGGGTTTAGAACTCCGTAAAAGGGATAAGACCATTGACTACAAAGTAACTTTTAGAAGAAATAACACTGTGAAATCGACAAGCAATACCAAAATAAGTGATTCAACAAAATCCACTCCTACAGCTCCATGCAGTGGAGCAGTAAAAACTACCAATAACGCTGCTTCGTCCAGTAGACTCTCATTACCAAAACGTGCATCGATACCTCCGGGCACTTCCAGCTCAACCCTCAACTCCGGGAAAATCAGTGCTCTTGAAGCTCGCATTGAAGAATTAGCGGCACAGCAATTGCGTTTCTCAGATATTGAAGCGGCCAATAGCAAGCTAACTGCTGAATTAATTGTTCTTCAGGAAACAACTACACAGCTTAAGGAAGAGTTCGAAAGGGTACAGTTTGTTCTGGTAGAGTTGGTCAACCTTGAGTCCAAGCTTGAAGAGTCAAATTTGTGTAGCCAACGCCTGACTACTGAAAATACAGAATTAAAAACCGAACTTTGCAAACTTAAGTCAGAAATATTAGATCTAAAAAATCACCAATCTCAGACAGAGAAAGACATCTCAGCAGAACAGCAAGAGATCAATTCGAATATAGTCATAAGAGGTGTCGACCTGGAAGAGCACGTTAGTAAAAGTGATCTGCTGCAAACATTCAACAAAGTTCGTTCGTATCTTGGTGTATCTGCACTTAGCGACTTTGATCCAGTTGATATTGATATTATACAATCGAAACGTAAGACGCAAAAAATTAAGACATCATCCACCAAAACGATTCAAGTGAAATTTCGATCTGTTGACCAGAAAAGACAGTTTCTGCAAATAAGACGTGCAAAGAATTCTATTCTCCCATCTGACATTGGAATTAAGCAAAAGTCTAAGCGGCCAATTCTTATCGTTGAACAACTTACAAAGCAGAACCAAGAATTGCTCTACAACGCACGATCTTTGAGAACCTCCGCAAATTTTAAATTTGTTTGGTCTAATAACGGTCAGATACTTGCTCGATTGCGACAAGGGTTGAAGGTTATTCGAATTAAAGACTTAAACTCCATTAATCAACTCAAAGCGCAGTTCTCGACACCACAATCTACCGATGGATGCATTCACACCAACCACGCTATCCAGTCAAGTTGAAGTATTGCACAGGCATGACGGCACCATAATAGCTGCTGACGAATATGATTTGAACTATATGCATTGGAACATTGCTCGACTGACGAATAAGCTGCCTCTGCTTGAACTTTGCATAGCTAGTTTTCCGGGTACTTTGCATATAGTTGCCATCAGCGAGACATGGCTTACATCGGAAAATTTATCCACGTACATAATCGATGGATACCACGCCATTCATAACATCCGTCATTCGGTGGCGGCATCAGCATGTTTATCCACCAGAGCCTTTGTAAAAATTCGCCTCAAATCATCACTGACATCGTCACTGAAGAGCTCCACCATTTTCTTGTAGTAAAAATTCCATCTATAAACACCACCGTTGCGGTTCCATATAATAGACCCAAAGGTAATCAGGCAAATTTTTTAAGTGATCTCGAACGAATCTGTCTTCATACACCGAACTGCCAACTGATGGGAGATTTCAACTTCAATCAACTTGATAAAGCAAAAAATAGAAAACTTATGAATTTGTTCGAAACCTACGGGTTCGGTCTGCTAAATGAAATCGATGAAGCCGCTACAACCAGACGAATCTCAGGAACGATTTTGGATCTAGTAGCTACCAACATGTTGTATTTCCGGTACAAAATTTCAATCGTTCATCAAAAAGCATCGGATCATGCTATTGTATATACTTCGTGAATAGAAATCAAAACTTGCCAACCACATCCATCACGAAAAAGAAATTTGACCTGGAAAAAGCAATTGGAAAAGTAGAAGTAATGTGTAATGGGGCCAACATCCAAAGTGGAAATGAGCTTAACTTGGCACTTGAGAAAATTGTTAACGACTGCACGCGCACACTAGAAATAAAATCGAATCACCGAATTGGCAAATCCCATGTTACCAGAGAATTAATTTTGGCAGTCCGTGAACGTGAGAAACTATTTCATCTTCATGGTTTGTATCCAAACAATTTACAGCTCGAGCAAATGTACCTTGACAAGACAAAGTTCGTAAAGCTGACAAATGAAAGACTTAAAAGTGAATTTTATGCAAGAAAAATTGAGGATGCGTCTAATAACGTCCGCAAAACATGGAAAGTCTATAAAGAAATAGTATTCAATCAGCATCAGCAGAAGCAGGACCATACTATCGCCATCAATGGTGTTCCAACAACCGACTCTGTTGATTCCTGCAATGCTGTCAATGAACATTTTTGTACAGCTGGTGAACTTTTGGCGACCACTATCACCTCAACTACTGGCTATAAAATCGACGACATTGATCAACTGTACCCTCAGTACTCGTCAATCAATTGGTCCTTCAAAGAAGTTGATGCAGAAGCTGTAAAGACATCAATCAATAAGCTTCCAAACAAGAAGGCAACTGCCACTGACAACGTCCCACTTAGTCTGCTCAAAGCTACATCAAATGTAATTGCTCCGTTAATCGCTTTTTGTTTCAATATTGCTATCCGGACGTCAATTTATCCAACTGAACTATTAAAGGGCCGTTTAAAACTTATTCATAAGTCTGGAGACTTCGACATTGAAAATTTTAGAGGTCTCACTTTACTTCCGTCGATGTCTAAAGTCTTTGAGCATATTCTGTATGAGCAGTTGCTTTCTTATCTTTACAACATCAATTTCTTTCGTAGCAATCAGTTCGGCTTCATCAGACACTCGAGTTGCATTGGAGCGGCACACCAACTTGTTGATTTTATCAAAGCCAATTTCAGAAAAAAAAGTGGTCAGAAAAAAAAGATGTATGTTGCCTGCATTTTCGTTGATCTTAAACGTGCATTCGATACTGTAGATCCGAAACGTCTTGAGCGAAAAATACGTCGAATTGGCCTATCGCAACATGCATCCAAACTCATTCTGAGTTATCTCGAGAATCGGCAAACTGCGACCTTGATTGGAAACAAAACAAGTTACTTTAAGCGAATTCTTGTTGGAGTTGCTCAAGGATCCATAATCGGTCCGCTACTGTTTATCATGTATATAAACGATATCCTGCAGCTGGACTTCCTTGGAAAAATACTGCTGTATGCAGATGATACTGTTCTTTATTATGCTGCAGAAACACCAATTGCGTTGGAACAAATGATGCAGCGTGACGCCAATCAGCTTTACAAATGGCTCAATCGAAACGTTTTAACTTTGAACATCGATAAAACATGTTATATGACTTTCGGACGAGCAAGTAAAATACCTGACCTGAACATCGCGATCGACAATAAAACCATAAAAAGGGTTCGCACATATAAATATCTTGGACTCGTCTTAGATGAAAATCTTACGTTCGACTTTCATATTGACCATGTCAAAAAGGTAATTCGCCCGTTTATACCACTGATGTGGAGACGTGGAAAATACATTCCAAGGGAAAAGCGAAAGCAACTTTATCATGCGTATGTTCAAAGTCATATCGCTTATATGTTACCGATCTACAGCCAAGGACACAAGACGAAACTTAATGAACTACAAACAATTCAAAATAAGTGCGTTAAAGCGATTTTCCGGTTGCCTAGAACAACTTCAACCACTTTCTTGTATAGTTCAGGACTACTTCCAATTCATCAACTCGCCATAGTTGAACGAGTGACACATTTGCATCGAGTGGTTAAATCATTGACGAAACATGGTTTTGACATCCGACTTAACAAAGACGTCCAGCTTCGGTCATCTAGGCGACGAAGTCGGGTTCACATATCTAATGACCATCCATCACTCAAACAGTCTATCAATGAGTATAATCGCCTTAGCTCTGATATTCGCCAGATAAATGGCATTGATTCCTTTAAGTCTAAAGTAAAACTCAAAATTATGAATGAAAGTGAGGACTTTTGTGCTATCTCTCCTTTTATGTTTATAAACTGACAATACGAAATTTTCTGTGATATTTAATTAGGTAATTTTTTTTTGTTATGTTATATTTTATGTATTTTTAGTAGAGGAGCGACCAATTTTATAATATTATTAATTTCATTTTACTCTTAAAACTGTGATTGACACGAAATTTTAAATTTCTTAATTACAAACCTTTGGTATATTCTGTATTCCACGCAATTTATATTATGGAATGATAAAATAAATGTTTAAAAAAAAAAAAAAAAAGTTGAACTATCCGCCACGATATTTGAACTAGCTGCCACGATTGTTGAGCTATCTGCCACAATAGTTGAACTCTCCATCACGATAGTTGAACTATCCATCGCGATAGTTGAACTAGCTGCCACGATTGTTGAACTATCTGCCACAATAGTTGAACTCTCCATCACGATAGTTGAACTATCCATCGCGATAGTTGAACTAGCTGCCACGATTGTTGAACTATCTGCCACAATAGTTGAACTCTCCATCACGATAGTTGAACTACCCATCGCGATAGTTGAACTATCCATCACGATAGTTGAACTATCCATCACGATAGTTGAACTATCCGCCACGATAGTTGAACTATCCGCCACGATAGTTGAACTATCCGCCACGATAGTTGAACTATCCGCCACGATAGTTGAACTATCCGGCACGATGTATATAAATACGAGCACAGCTAATACTTATTCATTACTTGCTCTACCGACGTCGACGTATGATCATCTCATATAAAACATAGAATAACATTAATAAAGCTTTTAAACTTTTAAACATTTTCATATACTTTCTGAGTTACCAAAGCCCTAACATGCCGAAGAGAGATAATAGTGAAAATGGTAATTTTTCTTGTAGTATTATCATTCGCAACAATTAATATAATGTTCAATATTTAGAGAAACTCAAAAATTCATAAAAAAAAATAAATTACAATATTTGGGAAGACGAAGAAAAGAATGCAAATTCAGCAAAACCTGCTACTGTACCGAGCAATAAGTACAATTTTAACATATGGTCTGGTTCGTCTGATGAATGTGTTAAACCTATAAAAATCACTGAATTGGCATTAGGGGTTTGGTAAATACGTTTCAGAAGGATTTGATTATGTTTTAACTCATATTTATTAACAAATTTTCCAGCATGATGATGATTGATGTTTCGAGCTTCCTTTAAGTCAGAAAAACGACCATCTAAGAATGGAGACATGTTTGTTATTCATGCAATGGATGATGATGCAGAAATACAAATAACGATCTTTCCACAGCAGACCAAAAAGTTTTTCGAAGCTATTCATGTACTTCTTAAAGCGATTTTAAGTTTCGAATTTTATTTCAACTAAATCAATTTTTTATTTAGTTCAATCACGTCTACGAATTAATTAACTTCAATGCCAAGAAGCAATCTGAAGACTTTCCGGTTTTTATCGGTGAAGGATTATACCTGAGCCTATTGTCCGACTCTAAACTTAAAGAGATGAAAAATAATCTTGTACCTCCATTGCGATTCAATTTTTGTGGTTTGGAGCAGATAAAATCATTGGAAGTTAATTCTAAATGCGGTTGGTTATTTTGAGTAAATATTTTCTAAATTTAGTTACAACTAAAACGTTTTCTTTACATAGACATCATAGCTGTTATTGTGAAAAACTGGGGTCAGGAAGTCGTTGGACAAAATAAATTGAAACGCGAGTTGTCTTTAACAGATAAATCAAAAGATTGCGTTGTCCTTACTTTATGGGGAGCTGCATATGAAAATTTTGAATGCATGGAGACTTGCGTTTTAATTCGTAACGGAATCGTTCATCAATACAGTGGTATCAAAAGCATATCCTGCGGTCCGAACACATCGTTTTGGCACAATCCAGAGTTGAAAGTCGCAAAGGATTTGAAACTATGGTTCGACGAAGAGATTCGTAAAACAATGCAATAAACTTTCATTTTTAATCTTTATTCGTTTGTGTAAAAAGAGAGTTTTTGTAAATAAAAAACGTTTCACTAAAGTATTTTTTTTATTTTGACTGTCGTTTTATAAGAGTATCGTAGACCATGTAGACCAGATGTAGATGTAGATGTAGACCATGAAGACCATGTATCGACCCATGAAACAATGGTGCAAACGGCACAATTCTAATGTAAAATGAACTATTTTATTCGACCTATAGAAAAATGTTTTTGATACATTTTTCCATAGTAAATATTGAGAAATACAGACCCAATCAGTACATTTTCAGGAAACCAAAAACAGTCAAGGGACCTGTCCCACCCAAGAGGTGGGACCTAGTTAATATGCAGAACTCCCAAGTAAGTATACAATTCTGATATTTTATTTCATATGTTTATAAAAATATGAAACTTGACCCTATCACTTAATATCTCATGATGCGAATGTAACTCTCCAGCATAAAATTGCTGATCATGAGAAATTCAGCAACGTATCATCCACTAAACGCACAAATTTTCTTTTCGATTAGTTTCCCCTTAACCCTGTTATTGAACGTTAGTAAATCGTCCAGTGAATTAATTCTGTTTAATTGATTAAAAATATAGTGTTAAAGGAATTTTCATTCTACCAAGTGCTCAATAATTAACGAATAATATCATCATATTGTTTGTCTATTTCCACACATTATCCACAAAACAAAATTATTTAAAATTTTTAATTGGTGAAACCAAATTACCAAAAGCTGAGATTTAATTGAGTTTGGAACAATTTGGAATATTGATTCTTTGTTCCGGTGGACCTTAGTTATTTTATCAAAATATTTTGAGTAAGTACACAATTTTGCATCGTTCAATAACATTGTTATACAAAATTAAAGTTAGACACTTTCTGAAAACAGAGGAATTAAATTTTCTGTGCAACATTTTAATATTGTGTGAATTTTTATCCTGATCACAACAATTTATATTTAAATTTATTTTATCCGTGAATGTGAAGGTGTAACTGAAAGTGTTTTAACAGCTATTGAGTTGAGTTCATATCATCAAAATAATTTATCCATATATCAAACCTAAATTTCAGAACAAAATTTCGAAATCTCATTTATAATTAAAGTTTGATAAAATTCTTTAATTTTTTTACTTTATATGCGACGATACACCTTACATTAAATGCCAATTTTTGAGACGGAAAATGAGAATTTATTGCATTATTCTCAGTATTTATCCGTCTAGAGGGATAAATTCCACTGTCTAGGGCGATAAATAACCAGCTAGACTAGAAATATTAAATTAAAAAAAAACCGTCCGTTTGAGAATCGAACACAAAACGCCCCGCGTTCCAATCAACGATGCTAACCACTACGCCAAATGTTCTTATTAATAACTATTATGTTTCTGGCTACTTAAACGAATCATTACTGTCGTGTATATAACGCATCAACGAGATGAGCGTAGCGAATCCAGTGTGTGCGTTATATACAAGATAGTAATGTTAGTGTGTAGCTAGAAACATATAAGATTTTATCGGTGGAGGTGAAAAAATGACAACGAACTGACAAACGTGTGTAAGCCTCGGTGGCTTAGTGAGTATGATCACCTATGTTTAAGCATTTTTTTTTTCATCGTTTTATGTTCGAATCTGGTGTCTGTAAATTTTTTTTTACTTTTTTACAATCGAGTATAATCGAGAAAATGTTCTAGTAATAGTAATTTCAGAGAGTTTTTTAAACAAACAATAAAAATTTTGTAGGTTCGGAGAGTAAGTGTAATTTCAACAACTTTTTTGCATAAAATCATAATTCAAATTGTAATATCGGCGAACTAATTTCTTGACTGACTGACTGCTCATTATAACCATTCACAGATTATCGCCAACTGGCTACGGACACCGTCACTGTCGCCAATTTCCATTCACTGACACAAACGCACATGCTGTCTACCCTCACTACCGCCAGCTTTCGGCAACTAGCGAATCCGGAGGGTGACATTGTTATCGCAAGCGTTCCGCTAGTTACCACTCACTTCAGACGATCGCCGCCAACTATCACAAACGTACTGACAGGTTCTACAAACTATTAACTTACCGGCAGTCATCGCTGACTGTGGCCGGTTAACGCCAACTATCGAAAACGTACCGGCATACTATTGTAAGCATTCCGCCGATTACTGCCCATATCCGCCAAATAATGCCCAATAACAAAAAAGCACCGGCAGGTTACGTTGATTATCGCATACTTTCCGCTGGTAAGCGTCAACTATCTCTGCCTACAGGCAACTATCAAAAACGTACCGGAGGGTGACATTTACTATCGTAAACGCTCCGCCGGTTTCTGCCCGATACCGCCAACTAACACTAACGTACGGAAGGTTGGTTTTAATCGACCGCCGGTTGGTTTTAATCGACCGCCGGTTGGTTTAATTGACCGCCGATTGGTTTAATCGACGTTGGTTTAATCGACCGCCCGTTGGTTTTAATCGACCGACAGTTGGTTTAAATCGACCGCCAGTTGGTTTAAATCGACCGCCAGTTGGTTTAAATCGACCGCCGCGCCGGTTGACTTTAATCGACCGCCGGTTGGTTTTAATCAACCGCCGCGCGCCGGTTGGTTTAATCGACCGCCGGTTGGTTTTAATCGACCGCCGCGCGCCGGTTGGTTTAATCGACCGCCGGTTGATTTTAATCGACCGCCGAGTGGTTTAATCGACCGCCGGTTGGTTTAATCGACCGCCGGTTGGTTTAATCGACGTTGGTTTAATCGACCGCCCGTTGGTTTTAATCGACCGCCAATTGGTTTAATCGACCGCCGGTTGGTTTCATCGACCGCCGGTTGGTTTTAATCGACCGCCGGTTGGTTTAAATCGACCGCCGGTTGGTTTTAATCGATCACCGGTTGGTTTTAATCGACCGCCGGTTGGTTTAATCGACCGCCGGTTGATTTTAATCGACCGCCGGTTGATTTTAATCGACCGCCGATAGGTTTAATCGACCGCCGGTTGGTTTCATCTACCGCCGGTTGGTTTCATCGACCGCCCGTTGGTTTAAGCGACCGCCGGTTTGTTTTAAGCGACCGCCGGTTGGTTTTAATCGACCGCCGGTTGGTTTTAATCGACCGCCGGTTGGTTTTAATCGACCGCCGGTTGGTTTTAATCGACCGCCGGTTGGTTTTAATCGACCACCGGTTGGTTTTAATCGAACGCCGGTTGGTTTTAATCGACCGCCGGTTGGTTTTAATCGACCGCCGGTTGGTTTTAATCGAACGCCGGTTGGTTTTAATCGCCCGCCGGTTGGTTTTAATAGACCGCACGGTTGGTTTTAATCGCCCGCCGGTCGGTTGGTTTGATCGACCGCCAGTTGGATAGCGCAGTCATCGAAAGGACTGCAGCGTCATTTGATTGAATAGTTCACTTTTTGTATCTTTTACTTACTGCCATAATAAAGCTTTTGTTACATAGATAAACGCTCTTGTCTTGCTATATTTATTTTAATTTACTTGCCTGCTTGGTAATTGTTTGTTCCTGGGTACATGAGCCGACGGCGAATACCGTAATACTTCGAGTCTCAACAAAGAGTTTCCAAGCAGATAAGTACCACGTAACTCCACATGCAGATGCAATCTGGGCACAATTATCACGAAAACTACAACACGATAACGACACCCTTGCATGTAAAAACATTTTTAGATTAGCGTCCTTCGGTCGCCAGTTCGGGCCTGTAACACAAACGCTAATTATCGCAAATCTCCTGACGGTTACCTCTAACTACAGCCCCGGTAAGTGGCTAACGAAAACGTACCGGCTGGTGGCAAACCTTTTTCCGATCGGCGCAAACCAAGACAAACGTACCATTGCTATCGCAAGAGTAGTAGCCGTACACAATCGAAAACATACCGGCACCCTACAGCAGTTAACCAATCTTTGCGATAGTTTGTATCACCAGTCGGTAATTTTTCGATTGTAGTTCGCAGTTAGCTGAGAAAGGATTACGATAGTTAGTCGTTACATTTATGGTAATTGGTTGTACCCGGCGCTACGTTTAAGGTAGAACGAAGCTATTAGCAATTTCCAACAACATGCATTTATGCGCAAAGACTTGTTTGCAACAGGTATTCACCTGTAGAAGCATAGTCTGCTTCGTCCGCAGAACTGTAATTAAAAAGCGGTACAGATAATGAATAAATAATAATACGAGAATATCATGCTGAAATGTACAATCGATTTCAAGTCATCATTTTCGGTTTCGGTAGGTTCGCTTAGGTTTCTCTGAAAGTAAAAAAAAATATAACAGTCAAGGCGACATGAATAAAAGAGTGGTTCTTTAGATTACGTACATTTTTGTGACACACAAGAAAAATATTTTTTGGATTTATTTGTACTTTTTTTTGGTTTTTACACAAAAGACTAGTACATACGCTGAAAATGTACATTGGATTGACGAAAAATTACATTTTTCGCCCAATCGTACATCTTTGTAACTTTTATACTTTACATGCATAGGGCCCTAAAATTTATTTTTAGTCCCGTACGTGCCTCATGTAACAACTCCACCTAGGAGTAGATGTTCTTTCGAATTATGGTCTAAATAAGCAAAATACGCAAAAAACATTATTGTCCATCCGTCCGTTTGTTCGTCTGTAAACACGACAACTCGAGTGTATCTCAAAATATGCAAGGGACCCGTACGTATCAGAATAGATGAGGCAAACAGAATAGATGTTGCAAAAAGATTCGAACGCATCAAAGTAAATGTTGCCTTAACTCTTAAAGTGTATCAAATTACGTCCACATTAAATTGTATTGGAAATTGCCAAGAGGGCAATATTGAAAAACCCGTCCGAAGGAACGGTGTAAAAAAATCTTTCCGAAAGCACAAAATTGACCCCCAAATATAGAAATAAGTTCTACTCAATTTTCTCTACAACATAGAAAAAACTATTTTTTGGGCTAGGGTCGACCTTAGTACCGACCTAGGGCCCTAAGTAGAGGCCTCGGACACACAATTCCATAGCCAAAAATGTTTCACTCAATTTCCTCTGCAACATAGCAAAAAAAAAAAAATTTTTGGCTAGGGCCGGCCTTAGGACCGACACGGCCCACTTAAGCCCTAAGCACAGACAAAAGTTTCTTTTATAAACTGTCGGTCATGCCTAGATCTTTCAAACAAAAAAAAAATTTGAAAATCGGAAAAAGTTTACTCGAGTTATGTACAAAAACACATAGAGCCCTAGGAGAGACTCGTTTTTACTGCCCCAGCTAAGTCCGAGGACTCAAATTCAAAAAAGTTTCTTCCATAAATTGTCGGCTATGCTCACGTGTTTCAAACAAAAAAAATGTATGAAAATCGGAAAAGATTTGCCCGAGTTATGGACGAAAAACATATAGAGCCCTAGCAGAGACTCGATTTTAGTGCCCTAGGTAAGTCCAAGGACTCAAATTCAAAAAGTTTCTTCCATAAATTGTCGGCTATGCTCACGTGTTTCAAACAAAAAAAATGTATGAAAATCGGAAAAGATTTGCCCGAGTTATGGACGAAAAACATATAGAGCCCTAGCAGAGACTCGATTTTAGTGCCCTAGGTAAGTCCAAGGACTCAAATTCAAAAAGTTTCTTCCATAAATTGTCGGCCATACCTAGGCCTTTCAAACAAAAAAAAGTTTTTGAAAATCGGAAAAGATTTACTCGAGTTATGTACGAAAGACCAAAAACCACTTAAGCGGCCTTAGTTCATTGGCCCAGTTTCAATTCTAAAAAAGATTTTTCGATTACCTTTTAGGGAAAAAAAGTTTTTGAAAATCGGTTGAGTTTTACTCGAGTTATCGTGTTGACAGACGGACGGACGGACGGATATTTTTTTTATTGTTGATTCGTCATCTAAGGACCATGATCGATGCTCTCCCCCTACTCCCGGGTTGAAACTCGACTGGTTACAAACGTTGTGGTAAACGCAATAGACCTCTTTTCGAAGCACTGTGTTCTTCGTACGGAAAAGCATTCTTCATATATACCAAAAAGTTCCCCTCAATTTACTCCATAACATAGCAAAAGAAATTTTTTGGGATGGGATCGACCTTAGGACCAGCCTAAGGCACTAAGGAGAGGCCTCGAACCCATACTTTCATGGAGAGAAAAGTTTGGCTTTTTTTTTTCTCCAACAACATTGCAAAGAAAACTTCAAAATTTGAGGAATATGCATGAAAAACCAACAAATATCGTGTAGTGTAGCAGCGTGAGTTGAGCCACCACTAAGGCCCGGATCACTCAACCAATTTTCTCTAATTTTTTTCGTGATATCTGGAAGTCCATATATTTCATTCAAAACCTTCAAGTTCGTTTTCCGTGCTAATTTCGCAGATAGATAACTATATAAGTTAAAAAGTTTCACCGATCTTCAAAAAACCACGTTTTTGACCACTTTTTCGACCGTAACTTCGAGAGTTCTTGACCGATTTTGCCCAAAGTCAATTCCGTAAATAATTTGTAGATTACTTTTCAGGGAATTACAAACGTCGCCATAGAAGACCACTTTTTGAAGAACTTCGTTCCTCGTACGGGTCTAAACACTGTTCGTGTGCAAAATATCAAAAAACGTACGTTACCGAAAAATGCTTTTCCTTGTGTAAAAAAGGCCGTATGACTCGCTTCACTTGCGGAAGGTGTTGCTTATGATAGATGGACAGTAGACACTAAGAACGAGATTTTTCGATGTTGACAAGCTGAAAAGTCTGATCGTTCGCGTGACTACCTAAGCTTATTATAAGAATCGCTCTGTGACGCAATTTTTTCCGTTTGCGTAAAGCCTGATATCAGTATTTTTGAAAGTATTAAAATGGAATTTGCCAGATTAGGTCGAGGCGGATTTTTATCTATTGAAGGGATCTCCACTCGCTCCTCTACAACATACACGCAAACGTTTTTATTTTGTTTATTTTTGTTTATTTAATAAAAACGTTCGGCTGTATCAAAAGTTTTCTGAAGATATCGCGGACACAAAACTAAGGTGCGGCAGAACCCACTGATATTCATCAAAATGATTACCGTAACTTCCTCTATAAGAATAAAAACAGACAACATAATAAGAGTTCTTTTTGTAACTGTCGGCGTCGCCAAACTAAGCTGCGGCAGATCCACATGATCTCTGAAAATTCGTCTGCAACATATTGAAGCAGTCTCCGCCTACAAACTGAGCCATAGTGGTCCCACTTCTATTCATGTACGAAAATCTTGAGTTTTCAAATGGCATAACTTTGGATTTTTTCCCCAAGGAGACTTTCGTCACCGTCGCCCATGATCATATAAAACAATAAAATTGTTTTTCACAAGCAAAGCGAGTAAAATAAACTTCAACACAAGGAAACGCAATATAAGTTAACTTCTTAATATTATGGAGACTTACTCGTCACATTTGATGAACCTTCGCAGTATTGAGTAGGTACGGAACACTCATCGGGGCAATCTTCATCACATAGCGCAGCTTGCAGTTGGTTCAATAAGTCAGATGCTTTTTGTTGACATTCATTGTTCAATTTTCGTTCAGTACCAATGCATGTTACATTTCCCAATGCAGCTTCCAACCATTGCGACATCTTAACGACTTGACGGTCAATTGTGTTTTGTCGATAGCTGTTTCGATGGACCAGCTCGGCATGTCCCATAAAATCGGCAACATCAGCAACCTCTGAATCGTCCAACTTGAGCGAAACACACATTGTGGCGAGTTGTTTTCGCAAGTTTGTTCCGTTGATACGAGATGGATTTTCAGCTCCACTAAGTTCGGCAAACTTTTTCAGCGTAACACCGGCCTTCACCACTACAATGTCCTCAATAGGGGAAGGTGGCATGGCAAACAGATATTTATTCTTCTGAGGTATGCCAGCTTCTTCGCGATGAGAAATCAGAAGGTTCAGTTTTGCCTCCATGGACTGATTTAAGAGTACTGGCACAGTTCGGTTCTTTTTTCCTCGCACTTTCATTCGGCTGTAACATCTTACAACTTCCTTCGCTTCTTTTGATAAAGATCCAAATAGTTGCGGATTCGTATTTTCATTTAAAGCCTCTCTGCATTTGAAATCTTCAAGAAGAATATTTTCGACATCTCCAACCCGTTTTCTGTTGAAGGCGAGAATGGAGATCATTGTCAACTTTAAGAGTTGTTGCCACTTTCCATATTCGAATGATTTTGACAGTTCGTGGTAAAAATAGTTGCTCTCTTCCAGAATATATTTGTTCAATGTCTTCAAATCATTCAATGTTGGTAGCAGAACTACCCGTCAACGTCTCATCTCGCTTTGATTCTCATTTGCTGTTTTATTGATCATTTCATGAATGTCCGTGTTCATAACTGTCAAGAAATTCTTTGTCAAGCGTTGTTTCTCCTGGTCATCTCGTTTGATATATTCCGCGATCAACATGGCTCCAATTTTCTTTATTTCAGTTACACAGCTTGTGGCTGTGCACGGCGCACCATAGTGGTTTTCGTCATCATTAAAACGTGCAACAGCTTGAATTGCTTCGACAGTTTGATCAAAGAACTTCGGATGATATAATGTTGCTAGATCCGTCACTTGTGGCTCAATACGCTTTAACTCGATTAGAAATCGGGCAATCATCCTAAGCCGGCCTCTGATCATATCTGGTGACTTAAGCTTAGTGTGCTTCGCGGAAAGCTTATTGCCATAAACTGTGATTAGCCAATCAAATTTCAAGGTGCGAACAAGCGGGCAATCTCGAAATCTTTTGTAAACTTTTTGTAAAGCTTTACTAGCGCTTTCATGATACCGTGCTTCGACCGATGTTGAAAGAGCTGTTATAAATCGCTGGCCTTCGATTTTTTCCTCATTCGCGATGGGTTTCCGTGGGCATTTATATTTGACATGCAGTCGAAGACTTAATTTTGTGCAATAAGCTTTACAATACGGGCAAATTTTGAATCGGCTGCCGTCGTTACCGAATTTCGAGTTTGGTCGACGACTCGGAATGAGTTCACCATTGTTTAACGCAGCTTTCTTGTTCCAGATCTCTTGTCCAAACTTTCGCAGTGCGTCTAATATCAACCGTCGACGTTTGAAACCTGAAATAATACAATTTTTTGAAGATCTTTAACATCTATGTTAATTAAATGATATCTAATCATGCTCGGAGCGGTAGCGGAGAGCGTGACGCAGTCCCCACACCCCAAAAAAAAAAACGTCCCCAAACCCAAAAACCTCCATACAAAAACCTTTGGGACAAGACACGATGTATAGGCGAAGTTTTGAAATTTTTCCCCTCGCCCCCCTTCCCCTCCAAATTATTTTTTAAAAAAAACTACGTCGCAGCAGCTTTCCAACAAGCCCTCACTCATAAAAATCGGTGGAAATTGGCTGAGATATCTCCAATCAAAGATGACCAATTCCTATGGAAAAGTGGTCAAATTACCTTTGTAATTAATAACAATTTTATTCTTGTGTGGTGTGTCAACGATCTATCTATCTACTTTTTTTTTCTCGAGAACCGCTCGAGCGATTTCCTTAAAATTTTCAGGGAACGTCAGTCCCGGCCCCAAATGAAAAATTTCATATGCCGATTTTCCGGGAAAATTATGGAAAAGCCGTGGCATGTGGAAAAGTGGTCAATTTAGGTAATGCTCGGAGTTTTCGAATTTTAGCTCCGAAGTGACGATAGCTAGGGATCTTAAGAAAATGGCTGTCAGCGGTCAAACTGGCGCCATCTTGAATTTTCCCAAGCAATAAATTAGGTTTTTTTTGGTTTTCGAATTTTAGCTTCGGGATGACAATACTTAGAGAGTTGATTTCTTCGGTAAAGTTGTAGAGTTTGATAAGGAGAATTTTTTGGGATCTTAAGAAAATGGCTGCCAGCGGTCAAACTGGCGCCATCTTGAATTTTCCCAAGCAATAAATCAGTTTTTTTTTTGGTTTTCGCATTTTAGCTTCGGAACGACAATACTTAAAGAGTTGGTTTCTTCGGGAAAGTTGTAGAGTTTGATCAGAAGAATTTTTTGGGATTTTCAGAAATCTGCCAAAGTGACGCCATCTTGGATTTTTGTAAGGTATAAATTATCGAGGGGTGGCGCACTTCATTTATTCCATTTATTCTTTTATTCCATTTATTCCATTTATTCCCAATTTTTTTTTTTGTTTCTGCGAAATATCTGAACCAAGTTAGACAAATAAGTTCAAAAAAATGTTTGCACAAATTATAAAGCATTTAAACCATCTTGAGATTAAATTTTTTTTTTTTTTTTTGAATAAATGGAATAAATTTATTTATTCCATTTATTCCATTTTTCAACAAAAATTCTTTTAAGTTTTCAAAAGTGGGTTTTTTCACTTGTTGACACATAAGTGTGGCTTGTTGTGTGCGTTGCCATCAAAATCAAGTCTATTTGAGGTTTTGACGAATTTGAAAAAATCATCATTTATTCCAATATTTATTCTCATTTATTCCATTTATTCCATTTATTCCCATTTATTCCATTTATTCCCATTTATTCCATAAACCCCAGAAGTGCGTCACCCCTCGTAAATTATGCTTCTTTGGGTTTTCGATTTTTAGCTCCTGAATGATAACACTTAGAGAGTTGGTTTCTTCTAGAAAATTATAGAGTTTCATCAGGAGAATTTTTTGGTATCATTAGAAAATGGCTGCCAGCTGTCATAGCGGCGCCATCTTGGATTTTCATTTATGCTTCTACGGTTTTCGAATTTTAGCTCCGGAATGACGCTACTTAGAGAGACGGTTTCTTCTACAAAGTTATAGAGTTTTATTAGGAGAATTTTTTGGCATCATAAGAAAATGGCTGCCATCTGTTATAGCGGCGTCATCTTGGATTTTCGTTTATGCTTTTTCGGTTTTCAAATTTTAGCTCCGGAATGACGCTACATAGAGAGACGGTTTCTTCTCCAAAGTTATAGAGGTTCGTCAGGAGAATTTTTGGGA
>CM055404.1:68300918-68315590 GCA_029228625.1 Pseudolycoriella hygida | reverse complement strand
TGTATTTTTTGCTCCTTTTCGCCGCGTTTGTTGCTGTGGGCGTAACCTCCGGCGTTTGTTTTTTATTTGAGGAGAGTGGGGTAGCTAGCACTTCGGCATCTCCGTCTGTTTTCTCCTTCTTGTCAGCTGTTTCCCGTTTCACATCATTTAAGCAGGTCCTAATATTGACCACCATCCTCTTTATGTCCTTATGCACGTTATTCTTATCTTGGATAAATTCATGCAACTCTTTCACCATTCTTTTGGCTTGCTCCAATTTTGTCATCTTCGATTCGCCGGTATCGCTGGTCTGAAGCGCATTTGTTCTTTCCTCGCTTGTTCTCACGGGCGACCTCGTTATCTTCGCGCTTCTTGCGAACGCGTCGTATATCTTAACCTCCGATTGATTTATCCGCTGATCCTCTGATTTTGTCT
This sequence comes from Pseudolycoriella hygida, assembly GCA_029228625.1. Taxonomy (NCBI): domain Eukaryota; kingdom Metazoa; phylum Arthropoda; class Insecta; order Diptera; family Sciaridae; genus Pseudolycoriella; species Pseudolycoriella hygida. The sequence goes on along the minus strand of CM055404.1, from coordinate 68,315,176 downwards.
GCTGATTTTTGCTGTCATTCTTATTCATTTCTTCCATTTTTTTGAGTCTCCCCTCCAAACCGCTATCTCCATCTCGTAGTGTAGTTACATTCATGATCCCATGGTTACCTATGCAAGCTGTGAGGCCATGCTAGGGTTGATACGATCCTTCATGGGGCACCGTATTCAGAGCCAAATCGGTATTAGTCAGGAATGTTCATCTGAGCCTACACCTCCTATTTTCACAGGACGAGCTTTCGAACGTACTTGGAGGCCTGCCAAGGTTTTACCGGGACGGGGGCAACCATGGTATTAGCCCACTAGCCGTTTCGTGAAAGTGTCCCCCCTCCTTAGTAAGGTAGTGGAATACAATAGTTGTCAGCCCTTGCCTACTCATCACAACCATTTAAACCAAATTCATTGTCAGTGTTCGATGCGTTGGCCAGTAAAATGGCCAAAAATTAAGACCTCACTGCGTCGATCCTTAATGGGGGTCGCCGTAGCACTCCATCCTGTGTGTTTGGTGGTTGAATGGTAGTCCATACTGACTAGACTGTGCAATGCTGCCGTTGGTCTCTTACCGTTGAAATACTCCCCAACCATGCCTAGTCGGCCGGCCCAGCTTATAGCGGCCGAGCTGTCTTCCGACCCTCCCTAAAACGTAAGCGGCCTCGGTACTACCCAAGACAGCCCCCCCTCATCCTCAGCTAAGTGACCCACACTACTACACCAGGGTTGGTTACCTGATCGTTCATGGGGTTGCTCACTATAACAGGTGTCACCACGGGTAGGTAGAATGTAGGAGTAGGTGGACAGAGGCTAAGGTACATAAGGAGTACTATATTGCGCATAACTCACTTCTTTACCTGCTAAATTGCAGATTACTATATGCAGAGACATGATATGGCGGCTGGGAATCCCAGATAGACTATAATTGTTCGCAATTTACATACAACAGTCATTTTGACATTTTGTCACCAAGGTCATTAACATTTTTCTTCCACTCTCATGCCATCTAGCGCACAAATTATTTGTTATGTTAGAATTCGAACTAGAAATACGCGCGCTATTTCAATTTTAAAGAACATCATATTTGTTAAAGTCAACAGTTTTTTTTATTAAATTAGTAATTCACGTGATGTTACGGCGAGCCAAATGTAAAAAGTATACAATTTTGTGTTTACTGAGTTTTTTTTTTGTTGGTTGTCTTATTTCTCTCGTTTTCTGTGTTATGAAATAATGAGTACAAAACAACGAAAACACAAAAACTTACATATTGCACGAATCGTATACTTTTTAAATTTAATTGATATCACGTGCATTGGGATTGCATCTAAAAATCAGTTGAATTGGTTACTCGTTAAAAGAAGATGCTTTGTTATCATCATAAAGACCACACACTGAAAGGAATGATAATGGTGATAGAACTTCAAACACTGACAGTCGGTCATGCTCTACCATTTTAAAGGTTATATAGAGGAGGATGAATTTAGACTCACGTAAAAAACAAACAATGCTGCTTTTCAATTTGACCCTCGAAGCAGATGTACGAACCATGAACATAGAGCGGCGCCATCTTCACCAAGTCCACTCAGTTGCTAGGTTTCGCGGACGACCTTGACATAATTGGACGAAATATGGATGTTGTTAAAGGTAAGTTTATGGCCCTGGAGAGGAAAGCTACCGACCTTGGGTTGAAGGTCAGCGACGGAAAAACGGAATACTTGATCATCCCACCTACGAATCGATATCAGGAAGATAACGTAACGATCGACACACACACATCCAAAATGGTCAACAAGTTCTTATACCTTGGATCGGAGCTGAACACAAACAACGACATTGCGGACGAAATAAAGAGGCGAATAACTTTGGGCAACCGGAGTTATTACAGCCTGCTGAAAATTCTAGAGTACAAGTCAGTAGGCCGAAATTCAAAATGCGCACTTTATAAAATTGTGGTCAGACCGGTAGTTACATACGGTTCGGAGTCGTGGTGCTTGACCAGCTGGGAGACGTTAGCTGCGAATAGGCCCGGTTGGAGAAGGCCAAGACCCTTAATGGGTTGTAGTGCCGGTAAAGTAAGTAAGTAAGTAAAAAACAAATTTGCATGAATTCGTAAATATTGTCATATTACCAATTATTATAACAAATAAATAAACGAAAACCATCATCAAACACCAAGAAAATGTGTTTCATGTACTTTCTTCTGTCTAGACCCATTGTTGCCTGACAAAAGCTTGTTAAGATAATGGACCCTAACCTTTATGTACAGAGTAGCAATACTTTTGACTAGAACATAAAAATACAAATTCGCAGCGCGACTACGAAAATGCTCCTCTATTTCTTGGAAAAGAGTTTTGTTTTCCATAAAATATTGCCCAACTACGAACGTCATTTTAGCAATTGTAAATTCAATATTGAGCATTTTGCCACCACTAATTTTCAAAAAATAAAGAAATGTCTTATCCGCGAAAGAACAAACTTCTCTAACCGACCTTGATGGCAAAAATAAATGACCTCTTGACTTTCCATGAATTATAAGAAATTCTGTGTCGTTTTCGTCGTCCGTACTTAGAGAAGATACGCAGGTGGAACATTTAATACCACCACTACTCAATATTTTTGCTACGAATCCACTTATGTATGCAATGATATTCACGTGAATTTCAAGATCATTGCTTCTTAAGCAGTCACTCATTGCAACATTACATGCCAGACTTTCCAATTCTTCTTCTGCATTGTCGATGTCGGATTGGGGAGGATGACGGTAGCTTCGTATTTGAAGTCAAAATTTGGATGTCTTCAAGAGGTATGCAATTTCCTGTTCGCTTCGTGTTCAATTGACCGTGTAACATTGCTTTGTTGAACGCACTGCTGTACTGTACACAAGTAGGATCTGTATTAAAGCCGGAGTGTGATCGCATTGTACAATGGAAAATTTCGAGATTGTCCTGAGTAGCTTTGTAAGTTGGGATGAAATTCAGCAGTTCTTTTTCTTCTACGTACTCTTTGTAGACTTTTCGGATGCTAGAAATAAGCGTCAACACTCCAATGAAGGGACAATTCCTTGACGATTTGAACATCGGAGTTCCATTAAACTCTTTGAGGTTTAAAATATATTTTTGAATATTTGTCAACCTTTTCATGATGAAGTTACAGTTCGATCTGTTTAATGGTTGTTTATACGAAGCAGCGGTCATATCAACGGAATTGAAAATATCAAACAGATCATTCATTACTCTTATAAACTTTACAGTGGCTTCACTCCCATGGAAGTCAGGTAAGTTGAACGACTGTGTACAAATCTCAATAGCATCCGCAACCGAATTACTGAAAAGCTGAGTAGCTAAATAAACTTTCATGATTTGGTTTTTATAGTTCACATGAAGTTTTCGAAGTTTATTTCCAAGGTGAAGTTTCAAGTTGTTTTGATAGTCGAATAATCTTACGATATATTTCCATTCGACTTTCGCATCGGAATCTATTCCACTAACGAAACCTCCTAGGTCATGAAAACAATTCCGCCATAATTTTATCATGTGTGGCATATCTGGCCAAGCATAAGTCTTGAAAGGCAAATCATCAAAATGCAGTTCAGTCTTGATGTCAAAAGGGTCGCTCCAATCACATCCCAAATTTGAAGCCATGGAAAAATTGGAGGTAAAGCCATCATGTGCTAATGTTGCTGTTACAACGCCACAGTCGTACAACAACTGTCTGGCGATTGTTGAAAGTTGTACCAATTGTTGGGATCCGATGCCATTTATAAAAAAATATCCTAATGGCAACTTTACTGGCACGTTCATACCAGGGGGGGGGGGGTAGATTCGAGCATGGTCCTTAGATGACGAATCAACAATAAAAAAAAGAGTATGCGTCTGTCCGCCACCGCGATAAATTAATTAAAACTCAACCGATTTTCAATAACATGTTTTCCCTGAAAGGAAATCGAAATATCTTTTATGGGATTGAATCTGGGTTTGAAGTGGGTCTCAGGTCTGTCCTAAGGTCGGCCCTAACCTAAGTTGAGGGCTTCACTTGCTATTGTTCTTTTATCTGTTTCAATAACTCCGCCAAAATTTACGTAGCCAATCGTCTCACTTCCATTATTTTGCAAGTGTTTCCGTAAGTGCATACCATCAAGTGACACGCATCCCACAATTTGATACGGTGTGTTTTGCTGTAAAATCTGAATTGCCTGCAACGAAGTATCAGAAAATCCGGGTTTTCCTTCAACTGTTCGGTACCAGTTTCTTATGGTTTGATCGCAAGGAAGGCAGGATAGGAACTTGAGACGAACATAGTTGTACGCAGTAGGAGAGTAGTAATGTAGTGTCAATGCGAACTCTCGTAATATAGGTGAATATTTTTTTGGTCTACTACTCTTCTTGTATTTCTTGAGTACAACTAAAAACAACTCTCTTACGAATTCAGGCAAATGCGCAAAGTTTTCAAAAGCCTTAAGCTGTTTCGTTGCAGTTTTTTTACAATTTTAAGTTGCTTGCGGAGGTTATAGATTTTGCTTCTTAAGCTTGATATTTTTTGTCGATTGAAATTCAAATTGCCCTGACAATTTTGCTTTCTACAATACGTGTGATCATTGTTTATAGGAGTTGGGGTAACCTCGTCGACTTTATTATTCATTTGACCGTTCACAACACATTCAGCAGCAATTTCGATGTCTTCAGAATCAAAAATTTCTTGATAGCTTTCCCCGCTGTTCGATTCTGGTACTTGAAAAGTATCGAATTTGCGTGAATCCCCGAACGTTGTAGTCCTTTCAGTATTGTAGACGCATTGTAATGGTGTGGCGTCTTTACGAAGATGGATTTTATTAGCTAATTTCAATAGATCCTTCTCATGGAAATGTTTGGAGCACACGAATCCATATTTGTATTGACACCCGCTCAAACCAATTTTTCCGAGCCACAATTCTAAAATGTCTTTATCTCCTGGCAATCTTAAAGAATAGAAAGAGGTGATGTATTGATAAAAGAAAATTACATTTTTATGAATTTAAATTGCGAACCGATGGAACGAAACGTTTTTTGTGAATCGGCTACTGTTGGTACAGTTAAAATATAAACATATCGGCATTTTTATCTTAAGTAGGCGAAAGTATTTTGGTTAACAAACTTTGTTCTACGCCATATTTATTTACGAAACGTGTCTAATAATATCGTTATTTATTTCGAAAAATTCGAACTAAATCACTTGACAATTTGTTTCAGTTCGAATCTCCATGGCATTCAATTTTTTTAATTTTTCTTGAAGACTTATAGTCTATCTGGGATTCCCAGCCGCCATGAGTCTGATTCTGACATTTAAGAGTAAACAAAGTAAACAAAGTATCGTGTAACTTTCACCTTAAAAATATTGAGTTCCAGCACGTGTCCATCGCTGAAATTGGGATCGTTTACTGGATTGCCTTCCATGCTTCGTGGATCCTATCAAGTGCAGCAAAATAACTTCGTTATTTATTGGAAAATTGCATTTTAAATTGCTGATTTTCCGTGGTAGCTCAGTTTGTGACAACAACCGTATTGACAATCTTAAAATCTACTTTATCATTTGCCGATTCAACCGATTGTTTGACGGTAGGGCTGTCAGAACTTTATTCTTTCCTGATTTTTCGGCGCTATTGTTTGAATTGCTTAATAAACGTTCATTTTGATTTGGTTCATACAACGTCGCCACCAATGGATTCTCATATATGTAAGCGGACATGTTCATCAAAATCACTCGACAAAGGGCAAGTTATGTGTTTTGGATGCTCAAAATTATTTTACTTGCATTGCTTCAACGCCTCAATTAACAAGGTAAATCAGAAATCTTTTTTTACCTCTGAATCGCCAGTTCAGTTCATTTGTAAAAGCTGTCAAGACAATATTAAGAATTGCTCAAGTCAAGCTCAAGTATTAGATCAATTGAAGGAAATATTTGAACTTATCAACAACAAACAACCAGAAAACATCGATATGCTGAACATTATAATTGATAAACTGAACCAAATTGAATCTGCTAGTGGCGCTGACATTAATTTAGAAGAGCATTGTTCCCTGCACGCTGATACTGATATTATTAATAAGATCGATTCACTCATTGACGCTAAATTTCAACGTCTCAACAATTCCTTACTAACATACAATCAAATAGAAGAAATTGTGATGAAACACTCTTTTAGAAGTGCAGGCAATGGACCTTCACATTATAATAATCCTTTAGATTGGTCTATCTCATCACCGAAGCCAAAAACGCATGTACCGGCCGATGATCTCTTCTCAGTGCTTCATTCTTTCGAGACTAATACATGGTCCTCCTTCGACTCCATAACATCGTTGCTGAAAAATAACGCTAATATGCTTGAAATGATTTTAGCGAACGAAAACGTCAATATTTCACCTAGTCGCCAGAACTTTTCAAAAACATCACCTTTAGTAGATGCGATTAATCATGATGATAAACTGGATTCTATATGCGAAGGTGTACGTAATTTGAATAATGCTCTCTCAGGTTTTAGTATGAAATTTCAAAAATTGCTCGAAGAACCACCGATCCTGAACCAAAACTCATCAAATATATCCTTATTGACCGAAATTGAGGCATCACCTACCCATCATTCTTCTGAAGCATCAGATATGATATTGCCCCCGCCACCGCCCTCACTACCACTATCAACATTGCTTACAACTACAACTACAGACTCACCATCCAATGCAGAAGTTGCAACTGTCAATAAGGGCTCCAAAAACAGTTTGCATCTTCTCGGAAAAATTATCCAGCCTCCTAAAGTCGATAAAGCATTCCATATCTCACCTTTTGATGTTAGCATAATTGATTACATAGCTGCCAATGCCCCAATTAACAGGAAACACATAAAAGTACGTCGATTAACTAAACGAGATCAAGACATCTCTACCTTGAGACATGTCAACTTTAAAATTGAGACTGACGACGTTATTTCGGATATTATATCGCGATCTGACTTCTGGCCAAGTAATGTCAAGATTAAACCATGGATAGTAAAGAATTCAACGATTACTTCATCGACGCCTTTTTTAGCCAACAAAATGACGTAACTGAGCCTATTTCTAATTCAGTTGATTTAAATCCTTCTCCACAAAGCTCTTATATATCACTCTATTACAACAACATTAGGGGAATGGTTGGCAAAAAAGATGATATTTTACTTTCATCGACCACTTGTGACTACGATTTGATAGTCCTCTCGGAGACATGGCTTGATAAGAAAAAATTTAGTGCCGAATTCTTCGACTCACGTTTCATCGTATATCGCAAAGACCGAGAAGACACAGATATAGATGCAAACAAAGCTGGAGGTGTTTTAATTGCAATCGACTCAAGATACGACAGTGAAGTTGTTGATATTCCTGAACTTGAGCGGCTTGGAGCCATTTGCGTAAAAGTTCATCTCAAATGTTCCAAGATGTATGTGTACGGGTTATACATACAGTTCGGATCCAACGAGGAGGTATATTCATCACATCTGAAAGCAATTACAGCTGCACACTCGATGATAACCCATGGAGATATTTTCCTCGCTATTGGCGACTTCAACATGTCTTCAGTCAAATGGTTATCCAATGAAGAGGGGTTCGACTATCTGCCATTGATTGGTGATTCCGAATCGATAAAGGCGAATATTGCAAGAAATATGACATCATCGCTCTTGGGTTGTGCCTTTTCCAAATGTCTGACTTACAAAACTCTTCACAAAATGTTCTAGACCTCGTATATACTAATATGCCAGAATTATTTGTTGTCAATCAAGCTGATCTGCCACTGATCCCAAACTCATCTCAGGACAAGTCCCACGTCCAAACGCATTGCTTGATTGAATGCTAACCAGCTGTATACTCAACACCGACTTCCTTCGAACAAATTTACTGCTTCAAGAAGGCGCCATACAGCTTAATCCGTGACGAGCTTGCTAAGATTGATTTCGATATTCTATTCGATGGAAAAAATGTAGATGACATGCTCAAAGCTCTATATGACATATGCCATGAAATTTTTGATAATTTCATTCCCAAAGCTTCACTCCGCACGACGAATCATCCCCCGTGGTTTGATGGTAAATTAACTAATCTTAAGAATAGAAGAAATCGAGAATATAATAGATTCCTCAATAAATCCGCTAAAAACCCAATGAACAAAGATATGTCTTCGTTTATAGCCGCTAAGGAGGATTTTGAAAAATACCGTGACGAACTTTACAACACCTTCGTTCGTAATCTGGCATCTAACTATCATAAACAACCGAGAAAGTTCTGGAATTACATTAACTCAAAATATAAGAGAAGTAGCCTTCCGGGAAAGATGTCTTATGGCAATGAAAATGCAACGAACGACGCTGAGAAAGCTAACTTGTTCGCCAGATATTTTTCTTCTGTTTATAAAAAACACCCTAATGACGCTGATGATGATGCAAAGTTGCTTTCTTTTATTAACTCACGGAATGACGCTGGTTTCTCTAACATTGTGATAACAAAGGATATCGTGACGAAAACTCTGATGAGTATGGACTTAAGCAAAGGGATTAGTCCAGATAAAATGGCACCGCTATTTCTCCGTGAATGCGCCGAAGCATTATCAGTGCCACTTTCAACGATCTACTCGAGATCTCTGTTAGAATGCCATTATCCCACCCTCTGGAAAACAGGTCACGTGACTCCAGTCTTCAAATCTGGCAAGAAGACGGATATCACCAATTACAGGGGTGTTTGTATTTCTCCAAAGTTTACGAAGGTGTTCGAAATGATAATTTTTGACCAATTGAAGTACAACATCTTTCCACAGTCATCATTATCCCAACACGGCTTCTTTCCTGGCAGAAGAGTTGAATCCAATTTGATGGAATTATCGATCATGGTACATGAATCATTCGACAACAACGAGCAAACTGACTTATTTCTCGCCGATATTCATAAAGCCTTCGACGTTATACGATCTCCTAAACTGACGATGAAGCTATCTTCCGACAAGTACCGAATCTGCAACTCAGTCGTGTTATGGTTCCGTTCGTTTTTGAAAGGAAGGAAGCAAAGGGTTAAGATAAACTCCACCAAATCAGATTTGATAGATGTTCTATCTGGAATCGGTCAAGGATCGATATTAGGTCCATTGATGTTTCTGGTGTTCTTCGACGACTCTGATTGCCCTTCTGGTCCAACAAGAAACATCAACCTGGCTGATGATAAGAAAATCGTTCATAACAGCATCACCACAATCGAAGACACACATTACATGCAAGATTCAATAAACAATTTTATTAAATGGTGCTCTGATAATGACTTTGAGCTAAATACTGACAAATGTAAAATAATCACCCTATCTCGAAAGCGCTCGCCTATATTAGCGGAGTACCACATGAACGGCAAGACGATCAAACGTGTTCATAATGTGAAGGACATTGGTGTTACGTATGACAATAGTTATTCCTTTAATGAACACTGGGAACTGTCGATAAATAAAGCTAAGTCTATGCTTTCATTTGTTAACCGTCAATGTTATGGACGTTTTAATGTTGACACAGCCACTATGCTTTACTCCGCCATAGTTGCTCTCATCTGGAATTTGCCAGTACGATTTGGGCACCGCATCAAGCAGTTCACATCCAGTCGTTAGAAAGTATTCAAAGACAGTTCGTGTTGTACGCTAATCGCGATCGATTTGTCAGTGAAGACGATGATAGCTACCGTCTTCGCCCTTACATTGATAGGTGTGATGAACTCAATCTGAAATCTTTGTTGAGACGTAGAACCAATGCAGCAGTTTTCTTCATCCACGATGTTTTGACTGGAAGAGTGAACTCTCGTTTCATTCGCGACAAGATTAAGTTGGATGATGGCTCGCGAGTTTTGCGAAAATCCTCATTAATTAGAATCACGGGTTCCGTTAATCATTACTCACAATTCTCGCCTTTCAACTTCGCATGCCGGTTATTCAACCTTGCTGCAAACCATGTAGATCCAACTCTTCCGTCTCGCGAGTTCAGAAATGAGGTCCATAAGCTCCATGACTCGGTCTTTGATAAATTTGGCATGGTTGGATAATGTGTTTATTTAGTGCTTTCTTTTCACTACTGCGTCATAAAAACGAAAGCACTCATCCGGTGATTGATTATTCTTAAATTTTTGAAGCTCCTAAAAAGTAAACGTTTTTTTTAATGCAGTTGACATGATGTTCTCTGACTTGGATGTTTGGCATCTTCTTAGACGCGATGGAGCATTTTTGACGAGCTATTTTAGCAATCTATATTTTATATTTTTGACTATGCTGATTTGGCAAATTTTATATTCAACTTTTGACGATGGTCTTCCAACAATTTTTATTTATTTATCTTTAAAATATTTTGACGATGTTCTTTCAACCATTTTTATTTATTTGTTTTTTAAATATTTTGACCTGAATTCATTTCATTTATATACTCGTTAATTATTTCACTTGATTTTGATTCTGTTTTTTGTAATATTTGTTTTTGATCCTTTCTCTATGTTAAAGTTATTAATGTTAATCAAATATTATAACGATTTCATGGTTTTTTAACGAGAGCTATGGCAGCAGTCATAGCTACTCTTTTTCCATGTCAGCTAGAAAATAGTAGACAATAAAATTATATATCATCATCATCATCATATCATGTCTCTGACGACAGGTTCACAAGTTATCCATATGATCTCTAGTTCTGCGGTTGAATTGGTCGGATAAGTGAACTATCCCCGAGTGATTTTAATTTGAATTTAAATAAACAAAATAATTCTTGTGATCTATTTTCAGATGAAAAATTTAGATTTAACAAATTTGAATAAGATTTCCGGTAATGATTAATACAAATTTCAAATTTCTATTACATTGAAGTATTTTCCGAAATTACAATATGTAAAATGTTTTGATTACATAGCAACCCAGCTTCAAAATGTCATGAAACTTTTCATTCTAATGCCAAAGACCCACACGCGTGAATACTTTCGTGATTATTTCGTGCTAATTTAGTCAATACTTTCTAATAAAACCTTAGCCAAAATATTTCTAATATTTACTTAAAACTTATTAGGCTATCTTAATCAATAATTTTCTACGAAACCTTAGCCAAATATTTCTGCTCTGGGAATTTTCTGGCACAAATATTTCTAATATTTTACTTAAAAATTAATAGGCTAATTTAGTCAATAATTTTCTATGAAACCTTAGCCAAAATATTTCCAAAAATATTACTTAAAAATTATTAGGCCAACTTAGTCAATAATTTTTTTATGAAACCTTAGCCAAAAGGCCAAACTTCATGTTTTTTGCTCGTAACTTCTCAGGGTGACACTTTCGGCCAATATTACCGTTGGCCTTTCTTGTCCGCCGTGACGATATCTATCAGACTAGCTTGTAAGAATTAAGTCTGAGTCATGCACCACGACTCCGACCCATACGTAAATATTGGTCTTATCACAGAGTTGTACAGTGCGCATTTAGAGTTTCTGCTTACTGATTTTATCAGGCTGTAATAACTCCGGTTGCCAAGAGTTATCCGTCTTTTGATTTCGTCCATGATTAGGTTGTCAGATTTAAGCAGAGATCAAGATATACGAACTTGTCTCCCACCTTAAATGTGTGTGTGTCAATTGTTACGCTTTGGTCGTGTTGTCGATTCGATGGGGAGATAATCATGTATTCGGTCTTTGTGTCATTAACCTTCAACCCGAGGTCGGTACCTTTTCTGTCCAAAGCCGTGAACTTTTCCTTAACAGCCTCCATGTTTCGGCCCAGCAATTGACTGGATTTGGTGAAAATGGTGCTGCTGGTGTCGATGTCCATGATACTCACTGCTGCTTCAAGGGTCAAATTAAAAAGCAGCGTCGCGAGCGGATCACATTGACGTAGTCCTTCCTCAATGTCGAAAGCGTCTGACAATTTGCTTCGGATTCTTACTCGGCTGTTAGCTCCATCCATTGTCAACTTTGTTGACACTGTCGTATGCTGCTTTGAAGTCTACGAACAAATGGTGTATTTCCACGTTGTACTCCTTACACTTCTCCAAGATCTGTCTAATGCTAAACAGCTGGTCCGTTGTTGAACGACCTACACGAAAACCACCTTGATAATCACCAACAGTAGATTCCATGTATGGAAGAAGGCGTTTGTATAGAATATTCGCAAATATCTTGTAGGCGATATTCAAAAGCGAAATTCCTCGATAGTTGCCACACTCCAATTTGTCGCCTTTCTTGTACAAAGGGCAGATGATGCTAGTCTTCCACTCTCCCGGCAACTCCTCGACATTCCAGATGCGCTTGATGAGCTCATGCATCTCCATACATAATGCGTTACCACCGTGCTTGAAAAGTTCTCCAGGTATGTTGTCGGTTCCTGGGGCTTTGAAATTTTTGAGCTTTAAAATTTCACGCTCCACTCCCTGTAGCGTTGGTTCTATAATATGTGGCTGCGCGGTCTGAAATGGTAAGTTGTTGTTGGTGTCGTTTCGGTTCGGTGGTCTCTTCGGGTTCAGCAGTTCCTTAAAGTACTCCGCCCATCGTCTGATGCACCTTTCCTCATCTGCTAAGACCAACCCATCCTCGTTCTTGCACAATAAAGGTTGTTGACTGTAACCTTTCCTCGATTCGTTTACTTTCCGGTAAAAATTCCGCGTCTCTTTTCGATTACCAAACCTTTCAATTTCGATTAAAACTTCCTTGTCATGTTGTCGCTTTTGACATGCCAGCTCGAGTGCATCTATTTAGATTTCTCGCTCGAGCTGCATTTTTGTCATCCAGTGCTTTTCTGCATTCGTCATCGAACCAGTCATTTCTTTTCTTTCCCGTTCTCGTTCCTATCGTCTCTGCTGCGGCTTGCTCTACGTTTCGTCTAATTTGATTCCATGCATCGTCTATGTTTCGTTGTTCGCTTTCCATTCCGTCAATCATTTTCTTCTCCAAACTATCCACATATTGTCGTTTAATATTTTCGTCCTGCAGTTTCTCGATGTCCCACTTTTCCAATGCCGGCTGTCGATTGTGTGAAATCGAAACTCGAGCCCTAACAATCACCTTTACCAAGTAGTGATCTGAATCGATGTTCGGTCCCCTACAACTTTTGACATCCAAAACATTTGGACAGTGACGCCCATCTATGAACTTGAACACGTGATCAATCTGGTTTTTGGTTCGTCCATCAGGTGATACCCATGTCGCTTTGTGGATGTCTTTATGTTCGAAATAGGTACTGTAGACAACCATGTTCCTTGACGCTGCAAAATCAATTGCCAACGTTTCGCTTGAATTTTAGTGGAGGCTATATTTACCAATAGTGGGACGGTTGTAGACTTCGCGACCTATCTTGGCATTCAAATCCCCAAGTATGATTTTGATGTCTCGATTCGGTGCTCCATCATACATTTTCACCAGTTTCTCGTAAAATAGCTCCTTCGCCTCATTATCTTTTTCCTCCGTTGGAGCGTAGACGTTAATAAGAGTATAATTGAAAAATTTTCCTCTTATCCGTCAAGTGCATATTCGTTCGTTGACAGGAGTGAAACCAATCACCGCGTTTCTGGCTCTACCGAAGACCATGAAGTCTGTTCCGTATCCTCTTGGGCTGTCGTTGCTCTTGCCGCTGTAATAAAACGTAAATCCTTCCCAGGCCATCTAGTTTCCTGTACTGCTGTAATGTCAAGTTTAGTCGCCCTTAGCGCACTAGTGAGTGATCTCAACCCTCCTGGCCGTAACAGAGATCTAACATTCCATGTTCCTAATTGTAAATCGTTGTCCTTTTTCCGTTGCCTAAGTCGTTGCCGTTTATCCTGTCCAATCCGAGGCTCTGTTGTTGAATTCATAACCATATCGCTTTTTTGTGTGTGGTATGGTGGTTAGCCACACGCACCACCCACTAATACGTTTCCCCGATGACCCGTGGGCAAGTCATCAGGTAGCACTCTTAAGTTTAGCACAAAACTCCGAAGAGAATTGAGGTCCCGGGGACTACGACGTGGACGTAAAAAGAGCACTTGATAGTTAAGACAGTTGCACGCCTTTTTTTTATAAGGGTGAGGAAATCTTCATAGACACCCGGTCTTTCTGAACCAAGGTAGTGTTGGATTCCATTCTTTAATGACCTACCAACTAAAACCTCCTTCCTTAGTCTTCGTGCTCTCTTCTCCCCGGAACCGCCTCACAGCATTACTTCGGGAAGTAATTTCGCACTTACTCTCTTAGATCAACTGCCAGTCTTCTTTGATCGTCTCTCCATGCAATTTGCAGCTTCGTCAT
>CM055404.1:68218000-68291748 GCA_029228625.1 Pseudolycoriella hygida | reverse complement strand
TGGCCATATACCAGGATTGGGCCATATTTCCCCAAAACCCTGAAACACGTGTTCGCTTAAATTTAATTCTCTATATCTTCGCCTTTGGAACAAACTTTCTAACTCTCATAGTTCTGGAGATCTGGGCCATCCAGCCCAATTATGGAAGTGGCCATATACCAGGATTGGACCATATCTCCCGAAAACCCTGAAACACGTGTTCGCTTAAATTTAATTCTCTATAACTTCGCCTTTGGAACCAACTTTGTAACTCTCATAGTTCTGGAGATCTGGGTCATTCTGCCCAATTATGGAAGTGGTCATATACCAGGATTGGGCCATATTTCCCTAAAACCCTGAAACACGTGTTCGCTTAAATGTCATTCTCTACAACTTTGCCTTTGGAACTAACTTTCTAACTCTCACAGTTCTGGAGATCTGGGTAATCTTACCCAATTATGGAAGTGGCCATATACCAGGATTGGACCATATCTCCCGAAAACCCTGAAACACGTGTTCGCTTAAATTTAATTCTCTATAACTTCGCCTTTTGAACCAACTTTCTAACTCTCATAGATCTGGAGATCTGGGTCATTCTGCCCAATTATGGAAGTGGCCATATACCAGGATTGGGCCATATTTCCTCAAAACCCTGAAACACGTGTTCGCTTAAATGTAATTCTCAACAACTTTGCATTTGGAACCAACTTTCTAACTCTCACAGTTCTGGAGATCTGGGTCATCTTACCCAATTATGGAAGTGGCCATATACCAGGATTGGACCATATCTCCCGAAAACCCTGAAACACGTGTTCGCTTAAATTTAATTCTCTATAACTTCGCCTTTTGAACCAACTTTCTAACTCACATAGATCTGGAGATCTGGGTCATTCTGCCCAATTATGGAAGTGGCCATATACCAGGATTGGGCCATATTTCCTCAAAACCCTGAAACACGTGTTCGCTTAAATGTAATTCTCAACAACTTTGCTTTTGGAACCAACTTTCTACCTCTTATAGTTCTAGGGATATAAATCATCCCTCCCAATTCTAGAAGTGGTCACATCGGAGCATTGTGGTCTTTTTACCACAAATCCTCAGACACGTGTTCTCTAAAATTTTATTTTCTACAACTTTGCCTTCGGAAGCAACTTTCTACCTATTATAGTTCCAGAGATGTGGGCCATCCCTCCTAATTCTAAAAGTGGTCATATTCCAGGATTGGAGCATTTTTACCCAAAACCCTGAGACACGCTTTCATTAAAATTTTTTTCTCTACAACTTTGCTTTTGGAAGCAACTTTCTACCTCTTATTGTTCTAGAGATATGGATTATGCCTCCCAATTCTAGAAGTGGTCATATCCCAGAATTGAGGCATTTTTACCCTACATTCTGTTCCCACATGGGGGCTCAACCCGTTGAATTAAAGACAATTGAGTGAAAGTAAAGTTGAAAATCGAATCAGACTCAAAAGTTGAAAAGTTTTCGAGTGAAGAAGCGCTTTCGCGCCGAAAAGAAGCGTTAAGAGAGGTCAAGGTGAAAAGAAGCAAAACGAAGTAATTTAATTTTGTGTGAAAACATTTGACTCAAATAAGATTGTGTTACGCATTCAGGTAAAGAACAAGTGCATTTACGCTGAATGAAAGTGTTGAAAAGAGTTTAGATGAAAACACATGTTTCATGCTAGACAAAGAAACGCAAAGAATTGAAAAGAGTGTTCATTTGAAAAGTTGGAACACATTTTGTTTCCACATGGAGGCTCTTAACCGGTAGAACAAAGACGATTAGCCGAAAAGTTGAAATTAAAAGCAAAGAAAAGTGATTTTAGGCTCCATGCAAAGTGTTTAATTGAATTGGAAGCAACCGTTACCGTCCGTTCAAGCTAGACAAAATACATGAGGCAAAGTGTTCATTTTTATAAAGTTGAACAATCGAAAAGGCTAAGTGTTCGGGTAAGCGTAGATTTACGCCGAACAAACCAGAGACGCAAAGTGGTTCATTGGAACAAATTGTGAATCGAAAGAATTTAGTCGAATTAACTGATTTCGGGCTAAATAATCGTAAAGCGTAAAGCCAAAGCAGTGGTGTAACCGCATGCTTCTATTGTAAAGCAGAATTGAATAGGAACACGTGGAAGAATGAAAAGTGAAAATCGTTAAGCGAAGATATACATCTGGGTAGGTGGTAAATACAGGAAAGGAAGACACAACAGATCGATTGACAGCAGAGCAGCAGCGTTGTAAAAATTGTGGCGGTAAAAATCATCCACAAGAATTATGTCCGCATAGAGAGAAGGGCACACACTGTTTTCGGTGCAATGGGTTCGGACACATTGGGAAATATTGTGACTATGTCGGCAGTCCATCACAAGTAGCAGAAGCAATTGAGGCAACACAAACACCAACGCCGACATCGAATGAAAAGGTTTTTGAGGGCCTACACATTTCGAGCTGGAGACTGGAATTTTTACATGGTCAAGTACCAGTGAAGGCAATTATATGTTTGAACGGGACAGATACAATGATAAGACAGAAATGGTGCTGGGAAAGAATTTCGTAGACGAAGTTGAAATCATAATTAGAAAAGGCGACGTGAAAGTGAAACGAATTCAACGAAACGATGACAACGACAAAGTCGAAAGCGACGGCACGATGAATCCAAACTGGCTTGAACAGTCTTGTGATACGGCGTCTGGGGTCAGCCGATTGATTCAGGCGTTGACCGCTCTGATTGGAACATCGAAGTGAATTGTTTTGTTTTCTCTTTTGATGATTCACATCATCGTTGTAATTTAGTCTAAATCAAACCGTAGATAAGAACATTTGAATTTTCTTAATCAATAAACGATTTTTGTTCTTTTAAACGGAACTGGTGAACCGACCTAGAGCACTTAGGAGAGGCTCCTGACCTATACTGCCATGAACAAAAATGTTAGCATCTATTTTCTCTGCAAAACCGCACAAAACACCTCATAATTAGAGAAATATTCACGAAAAATCATCAAATATGATGGTCGCGTAGTGTGAGTTGGGCCCACACTAAAGACTCTTCAGCCCGAACCATTAAACAGATTTTTGACTAATTTAATTTTCGTGATATTTTTATGTCCACATCTTTCATTCAAAACCTTAAAGAGCGATTTTCGTTCTAATTTCGCAGAGATATAAATGAAAAAGCTCCACGAACCTCCAAGAAACCAAGTTTTTGAACACTTTTTCGACCATAACTTCTAAAGTTTTCGACCGATTTTGCCCAAGCTGGACTATCTTTCAGGAATTTTTTTTTTTGAAAATCTGATAAGATTTACCCGATTTATGTAGAAAAAACAAGTTGAGCGATAGTAGAGATTCAGTTTTAGGGCCCTGCCCTGTCTGAATCTTAAAGCTCAAAATTCAAAAAAGTTACTTCCATAAAATGTCCGGCATGCATAGGCCTTTCAAACAAAATAAATGTATGGAAATCGGAAAAGATTTCCTCGAGTTATGTACAAAAGATCAAAAACCGCTTAAACGGCCCTAGCTCATTGGTCCTTGGGCCGACAGTGAGTGCCCAGATTCAATCCCAAAAAATATTTTTTTAATTACCTTTCGTCATCAAGGACCATGATCGATGCTTCCCCCTACTCCCGTGTCGAAGTTGGAATGGTTACAAACGTCGTGGCAAAGGCATACGACCCCTTTTCGAAGAACTTCGTTCTTCGTACGGGTCTAATGATTTTCCCAAATTTTTGGCGGCCGAGCCGACTTATTTCTACCCCATCCTCAAATTCCTCGAAATTTCACAAAATCATTTTACCACTTTCGTCTTGAAAACGATTGTCCAAGGTTTACTTAAGTTGGTGAAGACCAAGATGAAACCGTCTAGCCTACCCTTAACCGTTGAGCTGTAATTTTCTTGTAGCTTTTCAAACTGTATCGTATGTGATGACTGCACATTGTGTTATTTCCCAGGAGATAATCAAATGTGAAGTAGGTCTGAAATCAGTATCGGTTTCAGGAAAGACAATAATGTCCTAATTACGGGTCATAGACAACGTAACACAACGTAATTTTGTTTTAAAAAAATCGGTGTAATTTTTACAGGAAATTAAAACTTTGAACACAAGATTCCATTCAAACAAACTTCTGCGTATTATCAGCGACAGTGTCACCTCAAGCGATATCATTGATTTTGGAAACGGACTTTCGGACTGCGTCACACTTTACCTTTTAAGAGGTTTTTGTTGTGATTATTTTTTCTGAAATTATTTGCTTTTACCTAATAGCTTCCGGCGGCAGTGGGAAATGAAAGAAAATGAAGAAGGAACAACTCACAAAAAGATACATTTCGATGATTTGTCAGAAGGGCAGATGAAATGGGTGAGAATAATACGGATTTGTTGTTGCTGGCATCAGCTAAATCCGCTAAGAACAACAATGAAACAGATTTGGAGCACGTATTAATGCTGCTTTATAAAAATCATGATAATGCTGCTAAATTTATTCGCCTATTAGAAAACGAAAATTCGTTGGTTAAACCCATAAAGCTCAGTCCTTTGCAACTAACTTTGCAGCTAACTTATCTTTTCGACAACGATTTAACAAAAAGACAGTATAATAATACAAGACTCTTGACGAAAGAGAGTGGAGCTGATATATTTCCGTCATACCCTAAGATCAGAGAGGCGAAGAAAAAATGTCGTCCTCCTGCAAGCTGCATGCAGATTGATGACTTTTTTGTAAACCTTGCCGTTGCAGACAGTGTTGGACCACACAGCCGAACGATTACTACTCCTACAGCAAGAGGTGATAGAAACCTTAGGAGATAAAAAGCAGCTAACATTGAAGATGCTTGTGAAATGGGTTGGTGACGGTTCATCAGAACATTCACAATACAATCAACAACTCTCGGGTGAAAACAGCGACGCCAATCTATTTGCTACAACTATGGTGCCTCTCAGAATACCAACAGCAGAGGAAACCAATCTTATAATTTGGAATAATAGAACGCCTCAATCACCCAGATGGTGCCGGCCTATTCGTCTCCATTTCCAAAAAGAAACCCAAGAGCTTACAACCCAAGAGCTTACAACCCAAGAGTTGGACTCTGTTGAAAAAGAAATAGGTACTTTAAAACCATTTAAAACGGAAATATCAGGTATAAAGATAACAACGCTATATGAACTGTACCTGACAATGATTGATGGAAAGGTCCTTGCGGTAAAAACGAAAACGAAATCGGCTCAAACATGCTGTGTATGTAAGGCAACCCCGTCGCAATTCAACATTTTAACGGACATAGAAAATGGATTTAGACCAACAGAAGGTTCGCTGGTTTACGGACTCAGCGTTCTGCATCTGTGGATTCGGTCTTTCGAGTGGCTGCTCCACCTGTCTTATAGAGATATATGGCAAATACGCGGATTAGTATTAAAACAAAAGACGAAATTGCGCAGAGAAACATTACAAAAAAGATTTAACGACAAATAATACAAATAATGGAAATGTTTGCAGACGCACATTTTCTCAGCCAGAACTTCTATCAGAGATCCTCGAATTGGATAAAGATTTTGTAAATAAAGTAAGGATCATGTTAGTCGCACTTTCGTGTCAACTACCATTAGATGTAAACAAGTTCCACGAATTTTGCCTACAATTAGCAAAACATTACGTCAAGGAATATGGTTGGTTTCCTATGCCATCCATAAAGCTCTTATACATTCCCGAAACATAATGCTGGCAAATGAACTGCAATGGGAGTGCTAGCAGAAGATGCAGCAGAGTCATGCAATAAATTGTATCGCTACAATCGGCAATTTCATGCGAGAAAGAATAGCCGAAAAAATAATATTGTAGACGTTTTTAATAGAGCTATGGATTCATCTGACCCTCTTGTAGCAAGCTGTAGTTGGCAGAAGAGACAAAACTCAAGAAGAAGAATAAAACTCCCAAGTGGAGTCTTAAGTCTCTTGAAAACACCCGAATATTCCACCGGAAACGAATTAGAAGAACCGGAACAGGACTGTATAAACCCTTTGGACGACGATGGTGTCTCGGATGAATTTGCAGAAAAATTAGAATAAATTGACCTGCCACAGGAAACATACCTAGATGACATGGACAGCGAATGATAACTTTTCAATTATGATTTCAAATGATTTTTCAATAATAACCAAAAAATAATTTTTTTTGTAGGTAACGTCCCGGATGAACTCACAGAAAAATTAAGAGATATCGGCCTGACACAGACAGGATGAATTTTCTATCACGCCTAGAGATAACTCAGAAAAGACATTCCTTAAGTTATGATTTATAAATATTTGTTATTTCAACATTGCAGTCAGTGCAGTGGTGACACAAATGAATCCCTGATGATGGGACTTAGTTCCCGAAATATCGGCCAATAAACAAACGCAACTCAAAGAAAAAATCAAATTTGTTTCAATCAACCCAAGCAATACAACCGCAATACATTAGAACCTTGAAACAGCAACACAACAATTACAATATATAGTTGTTCAGCACTTTGGAAACTAAGTAGTGCAAATATGAATAATTTCATTAATTCAAAACAACAGGGACAGGCATCCCTTATTTACCACACAAAATCGTCTTGCAACAAACTATCAAAAATGAGAGCCCGTCTAGTGTTCCTTTTGAAGTGCAGACGATTTGATCTAATTCCAAATTTCATCATAAATCGCACAAAATTTATGGAATCAAACAGCATGAACATATCGAAAAATGACATTGGCAAAGCAGCGACATTATTAAGAAGATCACGGATATCCATATTGAACTTCCAAATTGGTTTTTGTAATCACAAGATTCCAGCTTTATATAATAAAATTAAAACAATGCGCGACGAGCTAAAAGCCATTTTGTCGAATGAGGAGTTTCAAGCTATTTGGGGAAGTATTGAAATTGAATCGAATAACGTTCTTATTTCCAACAACAACAAACTTCACAAAAAATTCCAAGCGTTAAAAGGATCTCAAAATAGTCTAACCGATCTTAAGTACGACAGTGCCTTTGTCAAAAATATAACAGATGTCAATGTCCCAAAAGAAATGTCAATTTTGTTGGGTTTGGGACCGAAATTTGCGTTGATGCCCCAAAGCCTCCCAACACCTGACGTCATTACCGACATTGAGTACATAATTAAAAGATATGCAGAAGAACCCATCAAATATTCCATCCGTAGTCAACTTTTGTACACATTGACTAAACACACGAAAACGCAACGAAGATTAAACCGTATCGATAAATTTCTCGTCCGAGCAGTGAAGATAACCGCACGATTTCTAAAAGAAAACAAGTCCTTGTTCGTATCATGTAGTGACAAAGGAGGAGTAACGCTTATTGCGAAACGAGAAGATTATTTGCAAAAAGTCAGAAATCTCGTAGGCGATAATACACAGTTTGAAAGGCTTAATTATGATCCAACGTCCTCTTGTCAAACTAAAAACAATTCACTCATCGCAAAACTATTTAAAGATGGAATTATCGACAAAAAACAAAGCCATTCGTTGAAAACTTATACAGCAAACGCACCAAGACTTTTTGGACAAATTAAGTTTCACAAAGAGGGACATCCTGTCCGACCAATCGTCTCAACAGTTAACACACCAGCAGCCAAGCTTTCACATTATTTGGCAACAATTCTAAAACAAGCTTTTAGCAAACCTAAATATAACATCAAAAATGCAAGCCAGTTCGTACGTAGTATCCGACACCTCAGGCTTCTAAAAGGATACAAGCTTGTTTCATACGACGTAGTCAATTGTTTTGGAACTATCCCAGCTGAACATGCAATCAAAATCATTGAAGAGGATTTCGAAAAGGTCACAAAATTCACAAACATTCCACGCAAGCAGTTTGTTGAGCTTCTTAGGTTTTGCCTATCCAAATGCAATTATTTTGTTTTCGAAAATGAGTTCTACAAACAAACCAAAGGACTGTTCATGGGATCTTCCCTTAGTTCAATTTTAGTCGAAAGGGTCATCGAGAAAGCGGTCGATTCAACCATTTCAAAATTAGATTTTAAACCACCGTTTTGGAAGATTTATGTTGACGATCTTATCACGGCGGTACCGGTCGACAAAATATCCACAGTTAAGCAAATACTTAATGAATACCTTAAAGGGTTCATTGAATTCACCGAAGAAATTGAGGCTAACGGAAAAATCAATTTCTTAGACGTAACTATTCATGTCGATAATTGTGGAAAACTACGGACGAATTGGTACTCAAAACCAATCGCATCAAACCGGCTCATCAATTTCTATTCTGCCCATCCTAAACATATGATAAAAAGCGTCGCAAAATCATTCATTCGGAAAGTACTTACCGTAAGCCATCAAGATTTCCACCAAGCTAACAAACAAACGATCATTCAAATCTTAGCAAGAAACAATTTGCCACCAAAGCTCATCCAAAAACTGTACAACCAAGTTGTGCATACCAACAAAACAAGAATTGTACAGAATTCTCAAGTCCACCCCGAACCTAACAGCCAAGTGAACAAAAGAAAAAGTTATCCGTTCCTTCCTGACGAGAGTAAAGTGAATGAGAGCATTAACAAGACCAACGAAAAATTCGCGGCCATGACCTACATTCCTGGTCTGACTGAAGAATTAAACTCCAAAATCAAGTATTTCATTCCAAATGTAAAAATTGCACCTAGGCCACCACAAAAATTGGTACAGTTTTACACGAAAATGAAACAACCAATACTCAAACCAGACCTGTGTGGAGTAGTTTATGACATACCATGTAATGAAGACGATACTTGGTACATTGGGGAAACAATTCAGAAACTTAGAGCTCGCACCAGCCAGCACCAAAATGATTGTACAGAAATAAATTTTGCAAAACATACAAAAAAACAAACAGCGTTGGCTTGCCACACCAAAGAAACTGGCCACAAATTTAATTTTAACTTTGATGCCATCAAGATCCTGAAAAGAGAACGAAATAAATCGAAACTCAGAATCCAAGAGGTAAACCAGATCATTATGAATGAAGAGCGCGTCTGCAACTTCAAATCTGATAGTGCCGTAATGAATCCCACCTATGGTTACCTTGAAACAACACAAACAAAAACAAATGACAAATTTACGTACCGATCACCAACACCTTCGGATACATGCTATGAACGGGTTTGATCTCACTTCACGGCAATTGTCGCAACGCAATGATGTTGCAATTTGTTTAAAAATTTAACATCAAAGTCATTTTGCCTAAAACTAGAATTCAGCGTCCCGATTCCAATATCCTGCGATTTGAAGAATTTTGGTAAATATTTTTAATAATACAAATTTAAAGCCTTATGCTTCCATGGTTTTTTCGCGAGTTTATTTTAAGGACTCAAGTCCAAATAACACTGAAGTTGTGACAACAATTTTCCATTTTATTTGTAGCCCTGATGATGGGACTTAGTTCCCGAAATATCGGCCAATAAACAAACGCAACTCAAAGAAAAAATCAAATTTGTTTCAATCAACCCAAGCAATACAACCGCAATACATTAGAACCTTGAAACAGCAACACAACAATTACAATATATAGAATTTAATTTTCTTTAGTAGTAGAAAAGTAGTAGCAGTAATGCTAGTAGAAGTTTAGTTTAATTTACTTTTAAGTGACGTTCATAAAGCATGTCGCGCTGAAAAAAAGGAGGGAGTTGGGAGGTACATATCCCCGACCCCTAATAATAAAGCGATTCCATCAGGTCGTTAATGAAGATCAAAAATAGCAGTGGCCCTAGAATCGAGCCTTTTGGCACTCCTGACGTTGGTGTAATGCACATTGATTTCTTTGATTTTTGGACATAAGCCTAATTCGTCTATTTTACTTCTATGTAGTCAATGAATTAGGACGAATTACGCTTATGTCCAAAAACCAAAGAGACTCATGACGAATTAGGCTTATGTGACAAACCAAAGAGATTTATTGAATGCACTCATTTTTTTATGAAGTTGATGTCAAAAACACGAACGATGGTTTTTTTCTTGACAAAGACGAAAAAGACTTATTTCTCGCATAGCGAGGACATATCAAAATTGAATTCAGTTTCCCAATTTATCATTAAATTTACGGTGTTGATCCTCAAGTAAGAAAAATTCGCTGATCAATTTTTGGTGTTGCAGATCAAGTAGCAAAAAATTGATGATCAATTTTTTAGTGTTGATCATCAAGTACCATGAATTTTTTCATAATTTTTAGTCTTGAAATTGAGTTTGACAACCAAATCAATTTGATTTGAAGATCAAGTTCGAAATCTTGATAATCAAGTTTGATTTGATGTCCAGAATTTTGATTTGATTTTGATTTTTGAACCCTGCTGGAGTTTCTTCGAAATGAAACGTGACGTTAACTATTGTATTTGACTTTGCCAGGAAAAGCTTCAATTGCAATTAAGAAACTTTTTGGTGTGCGAGCCCCAGCAACGCCAGACTTCCCCGCAACAGTGTTTTATTCTGGAAGCCTGAAGCATCACTACTGTTAGATAATTTTCCTAACTTTGTCAGCAGTTCCAGTTGAATTGCGCGAAGGTGAAAAATACGTGAATTTTTGTAACTTCGGTTTATATTAAAAGGAAAATAACATGAGATCTCTGTAAGTTACATTTATATCCAATTGGAATGCGTCAAATTACTTATTAAATTGAAGGCTACGATATTTGTTACATTTTTGTTCACATTAGGTTGTAGTAAAATGTAAAGTTCTCAGGGGGGCAAATGCCCACTTGCTATGTTCCTTAGGTTAGTCCCTGAGTAAGGGAAATTCATCAAATTTCAAGGTAAGTTATTTGAAGTTCTTGACCGATTTCACGATTGTCCTGAATCGAAATAAATTTTTGTGACAGGGTGCTCACAAAATAACTTCTTAACCAAGTTATGGGACCTAAAAGGAAGTCAAAACCACTTTACTCAGTCTTCAGCTAGATCGTTCCCCGTAAACGATTTTGAAGGAAACGATTTTTCCCTACATTTTGAAGAGTAGTCTTAAAGTGATAAGAAAAAAGTGTTGCTAAGTGGTCTTTTTATATTTTAAATCCTTTTGACTTCTGACTTCCTTTAAGGTGGGTACACTTTCATAAAACTTTCCGGTCGAACTTCGACTGGTCACAAACGTCCTTCAGCTAAACACGTGGGCCCCGTTTACTTCGTACGGGCCTAGAAATACGTGTAATATACACTATATTGATTTATAATCTCATACATTATAGCTCTATGTGGAGGTGTAATCACTACATGCGATTTTCGATTTTTAGACCCGTACAAAGTACGAAGGTCTGATGCGTTTACTACCACGTTTTTTACATTGCGAATTCGAACCCGGGAGTAAGGGGGAAACTTTTTTGTTGCCTCCAGATGACAAACCAGCGAAAAAAACAATGTCCGTCTGTCGGTCTGTCTGTCTGTCCGTCAACACGATAACTTGAGTAAATCTTGATCGATTTTCAAAACCTTTTTTTTCCTGAAATGTAGTCGAAAAATATTTTATGGGATTGAATCTGGGCACTGTCGGCCCAAGGGCCGCCGAGCTAAGGCCGTTTAAGTGGTTTTTGGTCTTTTGCACATAACTCGAGTAAATCTTTTCTGATTTTCATAATTTTTTTTTGTGTGAAAGATCTGGGCATGGCCGACAATTTTTGGAAGAAACATTTTTCGATTTGAGTCTTTGGACTTAGCTAGGGCACTAAAAAATAGTCTTTCTTAGGGCCCTACGTGTTTTTTGTTCAAAACTCGAGTTCCGATTTTCAAAAACTTTTTTTTGTTTGAAAGATCTCGGCACGGGCGACAATTTATAGAAGAATTTTTGCCTATGCTTAGGGCTCAAGTGGGCCTCATGTCGGTCCTAATGTCGGCCCTAGCTAAAAAAATTTTTTTTTGCTATGCTGCAGAGCAAATTAAGGGAAACATTTTTGTCTATGGAAGTATATGTCCGAGGCCCCTACTTAGGGCCCTACGTCAGTATGAAGGCCCCAAAAATAGTTTTTTGCTATGTTGTAGACAAAACTGAGGAGAACATTTTTCTCTATTTGGAGGTCAATTTTGTGCGTTCGGAGAATTTTTTTACACCGTTACTTCGGACGGGTTTTTCAATATTGCCCTACGGGCAATTTCCAATACACTCTAATGTGAACGCAATATTTACTTAAATACGTTCCAGTCTTTTCGTAACATCAACTCTGTTTGCCGTATCTATTCTGATACGTACGTATGTTTTATATGAAATTAAATCGACGTAAATACCCCTCGGTAGATTAGAAATAATTTTACACATCGGTGTATATTTTGTAAGAGTTGTTTTATTTACTTGCAACATCAAAACTTTCCGTCTGCTTGGTTGTGCGAGTCTTCAGCTGATAATCAGCTGTTTGAGAATTTTATGTCTAAATTATAAATTGTCTGACTGTAGACAGACAGATAGAAACCGACAGATCAGAAAAAAAGTTTCCATAATGATGAAAACAATAGAAAAATTTATTCTCCATACAAAAATGTTATTTTCAAACCTCGATATCTCAGGCAATATTCAACCCAATTGATTAGTGTTAGCTCGTTGGAAAGCTGTTGCGACGTAGTTTTTTTTAATAATTTAGAGGGGGAGAGGGGGCGTGGGGAAAAAACTCAATCTCCTTCTCCCAAAGGTGTTTGCATGGGCTTTTTGGGTTTGTGGACGTTTTTTTTGGGGTGTGGGGACTGTGTCACGCACTCCGCAACCGCTCCGGGCATGATGAACGGGAAATAATGGGAAATGACAACGAATGGAAATTTTAGGAAATAACTATGAATGAAACATCATGGGAAATTACTATGAACGGGAAATGACTACATAACGAGAAATAATGGAAAATGACTATGAACGAGAAATGACTATGAACGGGAAATGACTATGAACGGGAAATGTCTATGAACGGGAAATGACTATGAACGGGAAATGATGGGAAATGACTGAGAACGGGAAAGGACCATTGAAAAGTAAATAAAGGAAAATGACTATTGAACTGGAAGTAATGGGAAATGACTATGAACGGGAAATAATAGAAAATTACTACGAACGAAAAATAATGGTAAATGACTATGAGCGGGAAATAATGGGAAATGACTACGAACGGGAAATAATAGGAAATGACTATGAGGAGGAAATAATGGGAAAAGACTATGAACGGGAAATAATTGGAAGTGACTATGAACGAGAAATAGCTATGAAAGGAAATGACTAGTGAACTAGTGAAACACCTTTCGTTTATTTCATTTTTACTGATTTTCCAACTACCTGATAGCAGTGTTATAAGAAATGTTTCGTTTGCTGCGATCGATATTTTAACTTAAATCCCAAAACATCTTTTGTTGAATCAAAAACAAACCAACAAACAATTTTACAGCACTGCTTACAGTAAACTGCATATTACAGGTCGTTCATTTCACGCTTAAACAAATTTTCTTCAAACACACGGCCGTTTAATTTCTGTAAAGATTTGCTACGACAGACTTATTCTAAGTTCGATCACCGAATACTTCGGCCTTCTGATATCTGTCTTCGAGTACAGAAGTCATACGACGGCCTAATTCTATGTTCAAACACAGAATTTTACGGCCGTCTGATTTCTGTACAGAAATCCTACGACAGCCAAATTCTGTGTTCGCACATAAAACTTTAAGACCATCTGATTTGTCTTTGAATACAGAAATCGTACCACTGTGTTCAAACAAAGACTTCCACTGCGATCTGTTCTGTGTTCGGTACGGCAATCCAACTGCCTAATTTTATGTTTCTTCGAGTACAGAAATCTTAAAACGACACCCTAATTCTATGTTCAAACAGAGAATTTTACGGCAGTCTGATGTCTGTACAAAAATCCTACGACAGCCTAATTCTGTGTTCACACATAAAACTTTAAGGCCATCTGATTTGTCTTTGAATACAGAAATGCTACTGCTGTGTTCAAACAAAGAATTCCACTGCGATCTGATTTCTGTTCAGTACACAATCCCGCTGCCTAATTTTATGCTTCTTCTAGTACAGAAATCTTACGAGGACGCCCTAATTCTATGTTCAAACACAGAATTTTACGGCCGTCTGATTTCTGTACAGAAATCCTACGACAGCCAAATTCTGTGTTCACACATAAAACGTTAAGGCCATCTGATTTGTCTTTGAATACAGAAATGCTACTACTGTGTTCAAACAAAGAAGTCCACTGCGATCTGATTTCTGTTCAGTACGCAATCCCGCTGCCTAATTTTATGTTTCTTCGAGTACAGAAATCTTACGACGACGTTCTAATTTTATGTTCAAACACAGAATTTTACGGCCGTCTGATTTCTGTACAGAAATCCTACGACAGCCTAATTCTGTATTCCCTTATAAAAATCTAAGACCAGCTGATTTGTCTTTGAATACAGAAATCCTACTACTGCGTTCAAACAAGGAAGTACAGTGCTATCTGATTTCTGTTCAGTAGGGCAATCCAACTGCGCTGTTTACAAATTTTTCGAACTTCTCAACCGACAAATCAAAATTCCGTTTGCAACGTGTGTTTCTATTTAATTGACGATCATATTTACGTTTGTCTATAGGAAATGCTGAATTGTTTATAACCTGGTTGGCCGAACATAACAAAAAATGTTGACAGCAGCGTATCATTCTATCGGTTAGGTTAGGTTAGGTTAGGTTGAAGTGGGTAGGGCTCAGTTTGTCACTAGTTCTTCTTTATGTGAATGCTAAATTATCACTAGTAAGTTTCTGATTTTAAGATTGCCAACAAACGAATGCGAGCGAGAAATATGGTTGGCAAATATGGGCTTAACTGAATGCAAACACAACTTCGCACGCGTATGTCAAAACATTTTTGTCAAACAGATTTGATCCGTATAGAACGTCGAACATATTTATCTGCAAACGTTGCGCCTTACCAATATGTTGAAAAACCAGAATTGTTTAATAAATGTTTTTAAATCGAAGCATCTTAAACGTGAAATCGTTATAAATTATTGTTTTATTTTTAAACTAAACGAAACTCCTTTATTGATTTCACCGATTTATTTAAAAAAAACAGAATTGTTTAGTCACACTGATTTAAATATTCATGACCGCAGCGGTAGCGGAGGGCGTGACGCAGTCCCCACACCCCAAAAAAACGTCCACAAACACAAAAAACTCCATACAAAAACCTTTGAGACAAGGAGCCATATATAGGCGAACTTTTGAGTCTTTTCCCCATGCCGCCCTCCCACTCCAAATAATAAAAAAAACTACGTCTCAGCAGCTTTCAAACGAGTCCAGACTCATCAAAATCGGTTGAAAATTGGATGAGATATCGAGGTTTGAAAATGACATTTTTGTATGGAGAATAAATTTTTCTAATGTTCTCATCATTATGGAAACTTTTTTCTGATCTGTCGATTTCTGTCTATCTATGTTGCTTCTATCAATCTATCTATCTATGTTCTATCTATTAATAATTTTTGATCTCGAAAACTAGACAGCCGATCTTCCTGAAATTTTCAATGATTGTCAGTCTTGGTCCCAAATAAAAAATTTCATATGCCGCTTTTCCGGGAAAATTCTGAAAAAGCCGTGGCATGTGGAAAAGTGGTCAATTTTGAGAGTTTTTTAGGTAATGCTCGGATTTTCGAATTTTAGCTTCGGAGTGACAATAGCTACAGAAATGGTTTCTTCGGGAAAGTTATAGAGTTTCATAGCTGTCATAGCGCCGGCATCTTGGATTTTCGTTTATGCTTTTTCGGTTTTCGAGTTTAAGCTCCGTAATGACACTACTTTGAGAGACGGCTTCCTCTAGAAAGTTATAGAGTTTCATCAGGAGAATTTTTTGGTATCATTAGAAAATGGCTGCCAACTGTCAAAGTGACGTCATCTTCGATTTTTTGCTGAATTCTGTATAAGAATACCTAGACAGTTGGTTTCTTCAGGAAAGTTATATGAATCAGTGGGAAGAATTGGTGACACGAACTGTTCCGAAGGAAGGCGAAGGTGACACAAAGTATTCCGACTGTGTTGGAGAAAACATTTTTTTGGAGAAAATTTTTTTTCGGAGAAAATTTTTTCGAAGACAATTTTTTTTCGAAGACAATTTTTTACGGAGAAAATTTTTTTAGAAGACAATTTTTTTTCGGAGAAATTTTTTTCTAAGAAAATTTTCCTCTGAGAAAATTTTTCTCAAAAAATAGAAATTTTTTCAACAACTGAAAACTTCCAAAACGACTGATATCACAACAAAAACCTCTTAAAAGGTAAAGTGTGACGCAGTCCGATAGTCCGCTTCCAAAATTAATGATATCGCTTGAGGTGACGCTGTTGCTGATAATGCGCGGAAATTTGTTTGAGTGGAACCGTGTGTTCAAAGTTTTGATTTCCTGAAAAAATTTTAGCGCTTTTTTTAAAACAAAATTACGTTGTGTTACAAAAATTGCGTCAAAAATGCCGGACCTAACGACGAAATAATTTTTCTGTACTTTCAGTTTTTGCGCTGCAAAAATTTGACTTTTATTTCTTATTGCCTGGATTGTTTTGAATAAATTTAAATTTTTGCGTGTAGAAACTGAAAGTATTGAAGAATTGTTCCGCTGGTAGGTCTGGTATTTGTGACGCATTTTTTTTAACACAACGTAATTTTGCTTTAAAAAAAGCGCTGTAATTTGTTCAGGAAATTAAAACTTTGAACACAAGATTCCATTCAAACAAACTTCTGCGTATTATCAGCGATAGCGTCACCTCAAACGATATAATTAATTTTGGAAGCGAACTTTCGGACTGCGTCACACTTTACCTTTTAAGAGCTTATGTTGTTATGGACTATGAAGAATTTGTCGATTTGTCCAATGTGAACTGAAGTTCACAGCTATTTCGACAACCATTCTACGTGCAGCAACTTTGAAACTGTTGATATGATAGATAACCTGGAACTTGAAAAATGTGTCCATTTGTCTGGTTACTGTGAGGTAGGAAATGTCCTAAAAACACTGAACCTCCAAGCGATATTAAACTGCCCGATAAGAGAGTTCACAAAGAACATAACTATTTTCGGCGTACCTTCCAGACGAGTTACCGAACTGCTTTCTTCACTAATTATTGGCGTATAATTTGCCAATTTCGAAGAAAAATTCAGAGACTCCGTAAGGAAGTAAAAATAGTTGGAAAAAACGTACCGAAGAAGTACAATCTTTCTAATCTCGAAAGTATACAACAATTAATTAGAAACTTCACAAAATCTTGCAACTCTTTCTAAATAGATAAACGTTTCTAATAAAAACGAAATTCTCGAAAATCCTCTAGAAGAAAGCGAAATAATGCTTGCAGAAGCTGGAAGTTTTAAAACACTTATCACACGGTAGAAATTAGCGAGTTTTTGATGGATACACCAAATTATTTATTAAAAAAAGATTCAAAACTCAACAATAAAACACAGCACAACAAATATGATCTTAATTTGATTACATTTGACATTATTTCAATGGAAGGAAAACGATAATTTGTGAGATAATTCACTAGAAAAACTATAATTTTAAAAAATAACTGAAGTACTGTCAAAGCCGTCAATCAAAACAATGGATGATAATGTCGATAAAGATGATGAAAATGATGATACGGTTGACCCGTACGGTTATTTCAAAAATAAATTGAGTTTTCAGAAAATGAAAGATTTTTTCTAAAAAATTGAATTTTCAAGAAATTTAAAGTTTCCGTGTGAAAATTTAAAATTATCAAGAAAATCTAAATTTTGTAAGAATTTCAATTCTTTCTCCAAATCTCAATTTTTGAGAAAATAAATATTTCTAGGAAATTCAAGAATTACAAGAAAATAAAAATTTCCAGAAAAATTTCAAATTATCAAAACAATTTAAATTTTCAGAAAAATTTGACTTCCTGAGAAAATTTGAGTTTTACAAGATATGCGAAAACAGAGTCATAAAACAAATGTGCAAAAAAACGTAAATCAAAAACGTTTGAATTTTACTAAAAATGCGCCAATTAACAAACTAAATGAAAGTGCATATCAAAATACTTGCGCAAATTGAACCAAATGGGCGTTCATTCAAACCTGTTAGCATGGATTGCCTCTTATCTTAATGGACGTTCACAATTCGTCAAATTAGGGAATTGCTCCTCTCGAATGTTCAATGTAACCTCTGCTGTTCCTCAAGGTAGCCATCTGGGCCCCCTTTTGTTCTTATTATTCATGGACGATGCTACTAAAGTCTTCTCTTCTTCAGTTTACTTAATGTATGCTGACGACTTGAAAATTTTCGCTAGAATCAAAAATGTTCTTGACGCAAGTGCTCTCCAACGTGACTTGAACAGGTTTCTACAGTGGTGCAAAATCAACCAACTTTATTTGAACGTCGATAAGTGTGAGGTTATCTCCTTCACCCGAAAGAGATCCAAAATTGAGTTCGGTTACAATATCGATGATGTTGTGTTGACTTGTGTTAAGGTAATTAAAGATTTGGGAGTCCTCTTGGACCAAAAATTGACATTCAGTAAACACATTGAATATATAATTGCAAAAGCTTACTCAATGCTTGGCTTCGTCATGAGAACTTGTAAGGAATTTAAAAATATTAAAACTTTAAAAAGTATATACTTTGCCTATGTCCGTTCTTACTTAGAATATGTTTCAGTTGTTTGGCATTCTTATCAGGACACATTTGTTGACAGAATTGAATCTATTCAGAAAAAATTTTTGATGTTCGCACTGAGGCGGACGGTGAAAAGGGACGAAAACTACAAGCTCCCGCCATATATTGAGAGATGCGATTCGATCAACATTGAAACACTCGCCCGACGCAGAATTAATGCCTGCGCACTTTTTGTATCCCATCTGATGAATGGCAATATCGACGCACCTAAAATTAAAAGCAAGGTCATTCGTAATTCTAGACCCACTCGTGCCGATGACTTTCTCGTTGTCGACGAACACAGGACAAAATATGGTCTTTATGAGCCAATTAACAACATGTGCATGGCATTTAACCGCTTTTCACTACTGTGGTTTCCAAACATACCACGTGTATCGTTTAAGATGACTATCAGGAAGTTGAAAATTGCGTACAAACTTAATGGTAAGACCAGAATTTCATAAACTGACAAACTTGAAAGCGAAAGCTCACTGCCAAATGGTTTAACTGTTCCAATGAAAATTGGTTCTCACTCGACCAATGCAAGTTGGTTTGTAACCTAATAAAAGCCTGATTAGTCTCTGCTCACGCAGTCGATGTGACCGTAACACGTCACAGAAAACTAACCTTCACTTTCAGGTGGAACCATGAAAGACCGCTCCCACCCAAGAGGCGTAGATGGGTTTTAATTGGAACAGCGATGTCGTCATATATGTACAGTACATTCAACATGTTTTTAAATGTTTAAATACATCTTAAAAAAATGTTTTGTTTAACTGTTAAATTTTATTTATTGTACAACATTTGTTTTTGAAAAGATCGATTTTTTACTGGCTGCGTCATTGTGAGCAGTCTTTTTTTTCGCTTTAAAATGTATGTAGTCAGGATTATTTGACGAAATAAATAAATAAATAAATACATTTTTGGCAAAAACCGAAAGCGGCAACACCAAAACTGGTTGTATTCAGTTTGTGGGTTTTAGATCTCTAAATCGCAAGTTTGGTATAACTTAGGGAATGGATGGATTGTACAAATCTTTTGAAAATTTTGATAAATTACCTGACTTCATCAAAGAACTCTTTCTGGTTGTGATGAAACACTTTCAAGCTGGAAGACCCAAGCAATATTCACCTAAAATGCGTCAATTCGCCTCAACTTTGCATTTTTGTTCACCAACTTCGTATAACTACGTTCGAACAAAGTTTTTGTGTTTGCCTTGCGATCACACAATTCGCAACAGATGGCTTGAAAGAGACTCCATGAAAATGTGTAAAATCTCTGTTGGAATAAAAACTTTTCGACTGGGTCGTATGACTCATTGCGTCAATAATATGGACGCAACTTCGCAGTACCACAATAAACAACAAAAGCACAATTTGAGGCGACATCTGTTAGCTATCACTAGTAACTCCGTAGATATCGATATGTGACACAACAATGAAAAAAATAATGTAATCATTTTTGTTTTGCGTCGCTGGTTGTTTCAAAAGTTTTTTTTTTCGTGGACTTGGTGGACCAATGGTGGTGATCGCATAAGTTGGTTTTGGCTGCGTTTGGTTAAGTCGACAGCCGGTTGGTTTTAGCCGACGGCCGGCCGGTTGGTTTTAATCTACCTTCGGTTGGTTTTAATCGACCGCCGCTTGGTTTTAATCGACCGCCGGTTGGTTTTAATCGAGCGCCGGTTGGTTTTAAGCCACCGCCGGTTGGTTTTAATCCACCGCCGGTTGGTTTTAATCCACCGCCGGTTGGTTATAATCGACCGCCGGTTGGCTATAATCGACCGCCGGTTGGTTATAATCGACCGCCGGTTGGTTATAATCGACCGCCGGTTGGTTATAATCGAACGCCGGTTGGTTATAATCGACCGCCGGTTGGTTATAATCGACCGCCGGTTGGTTATAATCGACCGCCGGTTGGTTATAATCGACCGCCGGTTGGCTATAATCGACCGCCGGTTGGCTATAATCGACCGCCGGTTGGCTTTAATCGACCGCTGGTTGGCTATAATCGACCGCCGGTTGGTTATAATCGACAGCCGGTTGCTTTTAATCGACCGCTAGTTGGCTATAATCGACCGCCGGTTGGTTATAATCGACAGCCGGTTGCTTTTAATCGACAACAGTAAGCAACACCGCGCGAATTTAAAAACCATAAACGTTTGAAAGCGACATCGATTTTATCGTTTATACAATCTCGCGCAATTATTTGATTTGTTTGCGAGAATTAAACAATCCAATTGTTCTCATAATAAAAGAATTCGACGATGTAAAGCACTTCAAAAGTCATTCTTAATTAGTTCGGTAAAGTAAAATTTGTTAACATGGATGACGAAAACGTATTGGTAGAGTTCGTTGAGTATGAAACTGAAAGTAGTGTAAGTGAAAAGTCAAAATTACGTAAACAACCCAAAGTCACTACCGAGCAAATTGAGAAAATTACCATGTTTATGCAAGGTAAATTTCTATTAAATTTTAAATTTTATAATAATGTGCATGAAACAACAGACAAAGAAACTTAAGCATTCAGCCAAAGAATGGAAAAAAGTTTGGTCAAATTTTAAGTACAAAAACAAGAAACGCTGTACAAGCTCCAATGAAGATGAATGGAATTAAAAATACAAAACGTCATAATTTTGCCATAGCGTAGAACAATTTTTTGCTCAGAATAATATTTTCTACAAAAAATGTTTTCATGCAAACGGCTCATTGTTTTTGTTTATAATTTCGCTCGCATAGCTGTACAGGAAAGTGCGGGAATTCGTACATTCCTCGTAGATAGCTTATATAAAGAATTTAATAAGGTCTCCTTGACACATCTTTTGAATTTAGACAATTTTCTTTGATAAAATAAATTGAAGCGAATGAAGACCATACGCATAATTATTTTGAAATTTTTGTGACTATATGGCTTAGTCGACCTTTCCCAGAACCCAATACATTCGATAAAGGGTACATTTTCAAACACATAACTTGTGTTTAAAATAATTCATATATACGTATAGGACGATACGTTTCGTATAATGAAATTTGATCGAAATTTTGACGCGTGCTTATTCTTCAGTTCAATGTCTTACGCGGAATTTCCCATTTCGTGTGTTCATAAATATTATTTTTTAAATCAAAAGATTAAATTGTACAAAACATCTATCGAAAAATATACATAGAAGAACATTGGCAAATCTCACAAACGATCAAAACTAACAGCGTTTTTGTAAGCTACGCGTGCTTCAACGGTTTCAACGACTTCGTCGAATTGTTTCAACGGTTTCAACGATTTGTCGTCGTCGTCGTTGTCATTAATGACGACAGTTTTCAAATTGAGTTTTACAATAAAATACTTTTTGTTCGAAGCTATGCTGTCGTAGACCTGAAGAAAAGTGAATGATTCATCGACTGGCTTAATAAAACACAATAAAACTCATTATTTATTACGAGAAATTCCTATTTGAAAACTACTCGTTATCGTACTTTTTCTACATGAACGACTAGTTTTCAAATACGAATTTCTCATAATACATAATGAATTTTGTTGTGTTTTATTAAGCCAGTCGATGAATCATTCACTTTCCTTCCGATCTATGAAAGGATATCTTCGAACAATAAGAATTTTATTGTAAAACTCAATTTGAAAACTGTCGTCATTAATGACAACGACGACGAAAATTCGAATGCAATTTGACGATGTTTTCAAAGTCGTTGAAACCGTTGAAACACACGTTTTTTGCAAAAAGTGTATACGCACTTAGTTTTGATCGTTTGTGAGATTTGTCATTGTCAATGTTGTTTTATGTATTTTTGAGGTCGACGTTTTGTACAATTTAATCTTTTGATTCGGAAATTAATATTTCTGAACACATGAAATGGAAAATTCTACTTCTAACATTGAATTGAAGAATAATCACCGCGTCGAAATTTCGATCAAATTTCATGATACGAAACGTATAGGACGATATATGAATTATTTCAAACGCAAATAATGTTTAAAAATTTACTTTTCATCGAATGTATTGGGCTCTGGGGAAGACCGACTGAACCATATAGTCACAAAAATTTCAAAACTATGCTTAGGGTCTTCATTCGCTTCAATTTTTTTTCAATCAAAGAAAATTGTCTAAATTCAAAAAAATATACCAAGGAGAGCTTATTACATTCTTTTTTTAAGCTATCTACGAGGAAGGTACGAATTCCCGCACCTTCCAGTATCAAAGATCCTTTGATACATCGCACGAAGCTGTTGGAAGAAACAAAACATTAAAAAGTGTATTCGGAGACTTTCAACAGCGGGTTTCAGAGAAATTTGAATTGGTATTGGAAAATCAAAAGTCTTTGCATGAACAACAAACCAATATTATTCAAAACCAAATTCAACCGGCCGAAAATCAATACGCCTTGATCGAAAAATTTAATATAGTTATGAAAAGCAATTTATTGAATAAAAATTGAATTTTGGAACTAGGTTCTTTTGGCCTAAAAAAGGTGTTTGTCCTGATTCCAGGGCCGTAAGTTTGTACTTGAAGATTCCTTACAGTCTGGCTTACAAGCTTCTGACGGAGGGGTTAAAGAGAAAAAATTTAATTTTTCGTAGTGACTATTTGCCCCGGGGGACAAATAGTCTTTTTTTGGCTATTTGCCCCGGGGGGCAAAAAGTCTTTTTTTGGCTATTTGCCCCGCGGGGCAAATAGTGTTTTTTTAACTATTTGCCGCCCGGGGCAAATAGTCTTTTTTCACTATTTGCCCCGGGGGTGATAGTCTTTTTTTCTATATTTGTCTGGAAAAGACTTTTTGCACATTGTGCGAATAGTCACTTTATTATACTGCGGCTATTCGCACATTGTGCTAATAGCATCTTTATAATACTGTGGCTATTCGCACATTGTGCGGATAGCATCTTTATAATACTGTGGCTATTCCCACCATGTGCGAATAGCCGTAGTATAATAGAGTGACTATTCGCACAATGTGCGAATAGCCGCAGTATAATAGAGTGACTATTCGCACAACCAACTAATTTTCGAAGATAACTTTTTTTGCGAAAACAAAATAATTTATATATATATGATCGAAATATGACATACGAAATACTACGAATGAGAATTATGTTGCGCTTTAAAAAATGTCAGGTAAGCAGCTGATGATCCTTTTACGAAATGATACGTAAGCGACTGATGATCCCTTTTACGAAACACTACGAATGAGAATTATGTTGCGCTTTACAAAATGTTAGGTAACCAACTGATGATGCCTTTTACGAAATGATACGTAAGCGACTGATGATCCCTTTTACGAAATACTACGTATGCGAAATATGCTGCGCTTTAAAAAATGTCAGGTAAGCAGCTGATGATCCTTTTACGAAATGATACGTAAGCGACTGATGATCCCTTTTAGAAATACTACGAATGTGAATTATGTTGCGCTTTATAAAATGTTGGGTAACCGACTGATGATCCCTTTTACGAAATGATAGGTAAGCGACTCATGGCCCCTTTTACGAAATGCTTCGAATGCGAATTATGTTGCGCTTTAAAAAATGTTAAGTAACCGACTGATGACCCCTTTTACGAAATGATACGTAAGCGACTGATGATCCCTTTTACGAACGTTGTTGAGTAATTATTTTTATTGAAACTACATACAATCCCATAATACAATTAATTAAATGGTAACAACAATCTACTGTCAGAATATTAAACTTACTGTCAAAACATTAAAATTATTGTAGAAATATTAAATTTATTGCCAAAATATTAATTACAAAAACCTAGTGCCCATAATTATTTCTAGTGCCGAAAATTATTTTTACTGCCACTCTATTAAATTTATTGCTTTTGGATTAAAATTTTACTGCCAAATTATTAAAATTACTTAACAGTTAAATACTAGCCTTTATGAAATGTCACCAAGCTTAGGTGGCTACCAATCCCAGGAAAAATCTTCCTACCTAGGTGGCTAACAAACCTAGGACCTACCAAATTTATAATCAAAATGCACAATTCTCCCCTTGCCCGGAAGGCAAATAGTCAAAAAAAGTCTTTTTCAAAGTCTTTTTTCACTATTTGCCCCGGGGGTGATAGTCTTTTTTTCTATATTTGTCTCGGGGTATTGGCGAATAGTATTTTTTCGGCTATTTGCACCATAAAAGTACTTTGGATATGAAAACGTCTTGATTCACCTTTAAGAATGATGTTTATTTTTTCAATAAAAAAAAAAAAAACAAAAATGAATCAATGAAATAAATGTTGTAGTTAATGAGTAAAAACAAAATTCACTTAATTTTTGCAAAAATTGCAAATGTAATCAGTAACTGATTTGAGTGATTTGTGCCCCGTGCACGAAAAATGGAACCAATCAAGGCAGATTACACACATCAACTGTGTGCCGTGTAAATTTTTCTTGCATTTTGCACAAGCCCAATATTTGTTTGCATTGAGCCGTACAATTTCGTCAGTAATGTATTTTAAACATTTCATGTCCATGTGTTTCTTCAAAGAGTTTACGTTGATTCCATCATTACGTAAACGATTGAACATTATTGGCTCCTGTATAATGTCACCGTAGACAATCTTCTTTTTCTGGATTTCTGTCGATGATTTGTTCCTCAGCCATTGAATTATTGTAATTGATTGATCCGACGGACTTAAATCCAAAAACTTTTTCTTAGCTGGCGGTTCACTATTAATTTTTTTGTGAACATTTCGTTTCAATCCGATCACGGTTTGGCCGGATCCTTTTGGACGACCGATCGGTGATATTTTAGACGGCAATTTCATGAATGGAACGTCATTTGTCTGATTGTCTGTGGATATTGAAGTTGAAGCAACTGCTTTACTAGCTGATGGAACGGCACCACGAAATTCATGTGATGATGTTGCAGTCGAATCTCGCTGTTCACCGAGTACCAATGATAAATGAAGTGCTTGATCAGCCATGAATGCTGAAGTCGGAGCAATTGCTTCCTTTGCTGATGGAACAGCATTAGGAAGTCGATTTGAAGGTGTTGACGTCGAATTTTGCTGCTCAGCGAGCGGTGATGGTGAAGTCGACGCTACTGCTTCACTCGCTGATGAAGCAGACATTTCGTTTTTCAACAAAGTCATTTTCTCCATGAAATATTGATATCGACCGGTGGACATGCTTGCGCCCAAGTTACAGATTTCTTTTGAGACTTTAGAAATAATTTTAAATTTGTCGATTTCGCTGGGTATACGCACCGAATGAACATGAATTGGCGTTGACTGCATCTCGCCATAAGCAGCTATTGCCGGCTGAGACTCCTGAAAGTAACGTTTTGTCCACCTCTCGCAGCATAACGACGGCACAAACAAATTTTTCTTTTCAATTTCCAACACTTTCATTACGTGTTTACACGGTAGTCTCATGGTTGAGAAAAACGCGCAAGTGCAAGAATGATCCGTCACCTTGTACCCTGATTTAGTTAAGAAAACATTTTGATTGTCTTTGCTCACTATTTGGGTTTTTTCACGCAATTTGAATTCTATTTGAATTTTTTTGAAAATGAATGGTGTCAGCAATCCGTGATAGCTAGAAAGAAAAATTTGTATTTCAGAAAGATCTTAAAACTATTAACTATATAACAATTTTCTTCATACTACATTTGCCGCGAAACTAGGGAATTTTCGTCTTCATAGACTACCACGAGAAACTAAGTGGATAATAAAAGTAAGGAATTTTTCCTTTTACGAAATGCCACAAAAACTAGGTGGCTAACGAAACTAGGAAGCTTTTCCTTGAACGAAATGTCACAAAAACTAGGTGGCTAACGAAACTAGGAAGCTTTTCCTTTTACGAAATGTCACAAAAAATAGGTGGCTAACAAAACTAGGAAGCTTTTCCTTTTACGAAATGTCACAAAAACTAGGTGGCTAACAAAACAAGGAAGTTGTTCCTTTTACGAAATGTCACAAACACTAGGTGGCTAACAAAACAAGGAAGTTGTTCCTTTTACGAAATGTCACAAAAAATAGGTGGCTAATAAAACAAGGAAGTTGTTCCTTTTACGAAATGTCACAAAAACTAGGTGGCTAATAAAACAAGGAAGTTGTTCCTTTTACGAAATGTCACAAAAACTAGGTGGCTAACAAAACAAGGAAGTTGTTCCTTTTAAGAAATGTCACAAAAACTGGGTAGCTAACGAAACTAGGAAGCTTTCCTTTTACGAAAAGTCACAGAAAATAGGTGGCTAACAAAACAAGGAAGTTGTTCCTTTTACGAAATGTCACAAAAACTAGGTGGCTAACAAAACAAGGAAGTTGTTCCTTTTAAGAAATGTCACAAAAACTGGGTGGCTAACGAAACTAGGTAGCTTTTCCTTTTACGAAAAGTCACAGAAAATAGGTGGCTAACAAAACTAGGAAGCTTTTCCTTTAACGAAATGTCACAAAAACTAGGTGGCTAACAAAACAAGGAAGTTGTTCCTTTTACGAAATGTCACAAAAACTAGGTGGCTAACAAAACAAGGAAGTTGCTCCTTTTACGAAATTTCACAAAAACTAGGTGGCTAACAAAACAAGGAAGTTGTTCCTTTTAAGAAATGTCACAAAAACTGGGTGGCTAACGAAACTAGGTAGCTTTTCCTTTTACGATAAGTCACAGAAAATAGGTGGCTAACAAAACTAGGAAGATTTTCCTTTAACGAAATGTCACAAAAACTAGGTGGCTAACAAAACAAGGAAGTTGTTCCTTTTACGAAATGTCACCAAAACTTGGTGACTAAGAAAACTAGGGAGGCACTATTCAACCGGTTGAATTGCATCGGTCTTTGCAAAATTGTGCATATTTCACTATTCGCACAAATTGATTGATTGATTCAATAAAAAAAAGAAAAATTAAAAACTTTCGTTATTTGATACGGAAATACTTACTTTGTTAACACAGGATCGTCAAATCGCTGTCTCTCGAGGCGCATTGTTGATCTGATAGCGCTAATATCTTTTTCTGAAGCCAAAACAGCCACTGATGTAGTCACATTTCCGAAAAATGTCAAAAGATTTGCGTTTCTGTTTCCAATTTGTTTCAGTGTTCGATTGAATCTTTCTGTGCGGTTGTTGGTGGTGTTCATGAAATTTGCGTGTGTATTGCGGCCATACATAGTCCACTCATCTTTGATGCCGTGCCAATTTTTATCGAAATACTGAGTGACGTGACAGCTCTCCGTATGTATCTGCGTATTCTTCTTCAGACCTTGAGTAAACGATCCGTACTATTACCTCCAAGGCTGCGATTCGTTCCGATGCAGAAATGTCTCGTTTTGCTGTGGTTATCTCGCGATTGAATGTTACCATCACATGGTACAAACAAATCTGTAGTACAGCCGATGGGAACTTTTCGGTATAAATTCCTCTGTCTGCGAAGTCCTTGTCGCCGATTATGACTGTGGTTCTAGTCCAAGATTCGTTGAATTCCTTGAATTTATCCAACATCGCACCTATCGCTTGTCTAGATTCGCTGCGGCAGATGTAGAGACTGATAATTTCCGTTTCACCGTTACCATCGACTACACATTGCGTGAAGAGTGGTAGGTCTCTGTTATTCAGTTTATATGAAACATCGAACAGGATCAATTCGGGATACTTTTCGTAGATATGATGCATCCTTTCATCTTGGAAAAAAATGCCTAAGATAAAAAATCGTTGAAAGAGCACGGCTAAGTATGAATTCGGTGGCATAATTTACCTACTAGTTCATCGTCTTCGTCTGCGATAAAGCAGCATTTCGTTCCCGGAAGAGTAAACAAAGTATTGTACAATTTCCGCAAATCGTCGCCCGGATCACCTTGTTTTTCTTTGTGCATTTTCGTTTAAATATTGTGCAGGCTTTTCAAGAGGACTGGCTTCCCTGTTTTTTTCGCGAGAAAAATTTTCACTTTCTTTTTATTGCCGTCCATTTCGATCATTTCTTTAGCTGTACGAAGAGCATCGCCAGTTAGCCTTACGTTCTCCGGGTAATGATCGTATGATTGTTGGTCAGTACTGTGATTTTGATGTTCCAGCATGACATCTCTGACGACTAGTTTGTCGGAACGAAGTGCTAGTCTAATCTAAAGTAAATTTGGAATTATTTAATGTAACACCCACCACAGTGCTTTTCTCTGTTACTAACCTTGACCGGACAATTTCGTTTATATGTAGACGAGTTACGAATGCCTTTACTTGCTAATGGCCGCTCCAGCCCAGCTTTGCAACAGAATGTCACTGATTCATAAATTAAACGATCGTTAAACTCGCTTGAACTTTTCAATTTGTCGCACTTCGTGATGGATAACAACGTTTTGCTATTTTGCTCGTACAGTTTTTTGCTTCAATAACTTTTACCCAACTATCGAATTCCGCGTCTACAGCAAAGGAATCCATTTTCAAGAAACCACCTTTTCAATTGTTAGCTGTTGCTATTGTCTAGCTTTCAACTCAGAGGACAATAGCCTCTCCAACACTGACAAAATGATACCAATATCAATAATTATACAGAAAGATATTTAGGGGCTATCCACAAATGACGTCTTGGGGACGTGACGATCCATAGAAAAAAGAGTCAAATTTGGCCTATTTTGCGTGATTAATTAAATATTATAAAAAACATTTTATGAAATTCGGTTCAATTAGAATCTTTTATTAAATTCTGCAATAACATGTTCTGTCATACGTTTATGAATAATTTTTCGATCTGGGGATACGTTGCCCGAATTTACGAACGTCGCCGTTGAAATACATGACCAATCTATGGTGTACATTATAGGAGTAGTAGTGAGTAGTAGTAGTCATGTAGTGAGGTTTTTCGTAGTCTTTGTATAGTGCCGTCTTTTTTCGTGTATCTATTTCACTTGTGTCATTCCACCGAATCAATTGCATCAACTGCTCAATGTGCAAACCGTTCAAGAATCCAAATGCTGTGGTGATTAGTCTGTTTCTATAGGTGCAATGATCGGGAACGTGTTCAAAGCCAATTATGTCTGCACGGTTTAACAAAATTTTGCGCGCTCGGACGCGCTTCTTTTGAAATTTAAACATTGCAAAATTGATTGAAAACATTGAAAATTTCCGTCAACTAGAAATTCCAACCAATCAATAATATCAGAAAATGTTGTCTTAAAACCATACTAGATGTAAGAGTAAATAAACTACTACAATTTATTGTCTTTCTCATACGATTTAAAGCATAAATTTATAATCAAAATGCATAATTCTCCCCTTCACCGGGGGGCAAATAGCCAAAAAAAGACTATTGGCCCCCCGGGGCAAATAGCCAAAAAAAGACTATTTGCCCCCCGGGGCAAATAGCCAAAAAAAGACTATTTGCCCCGGGGGGCAAATAGGACCTACCTTAATTTTTCTATTCGATGATGTCACATGATTAGCAGGACATGGCGTTGAGATTGTTAATACGGACAAGGTAGGTAAGTGTGATCAGATTTTTGTTCAAAGAGAATGATAAAAAACAAATTATTATTTTACTATTGCAGTAGGATATTCGTGAGATTTGCTAATTCCTTCATATTGTATAAAATCAACCGTCCAAGAGATGCGTACACAACTTTATAAAGGCGGTGTTTGTACGAGTTTTTCAAAAAAGACTTGCAAACATTGTGAGAATGATCCCTTTGCCCTCTTAACGCTTATCGTCTAATAATTTCAAAAATCTAAGCAGCCTGTTAAAATGGCGGTGTCATTTTTCTTTTACCCTAACGCAATTTTAATCAAAAAAATCTATCTAACATTATTCTATAATGGAAGACTCAGCTTTGTTGTTAAATACGGAGGCAAGCGGATGCCCAGAATTGAACAATGGCAGTGGTAAAAATACTAATGTTCTTGCGAAATCACGAAATTAAATATTACAAAATTTCTTACCAGAAACATGCGTTATTAGCGAAAGAGACCCGTTTGATTTCGATGATTTCTTCATTTACGATCCAGAGTCTAGCGGCGATGAACACCTAAACAGTTCTCAAGGTAAAACACCACAGAGAAAACCCTGTGTAAGAGATAAGGTTTTGTAAAATTTAAGGAGCCGATGTGAACGGTGAAGATCTTAATGATTTAGTTAGACGAGATTTGAATGACAATGACAATTTAAAC
The DNA here is from genome assembly GCA_029228625.1 of Pseudolycoriella hygida. Taxonomy (NCBI): domain Eukaryota; kingdom Metazoa; phylum Arthropoda; class Insecta; order Diptera; family Sciaridae; genus Pseudolycoriella; species Pseudolycoriella hygida. The sequence goes on along the minus strand of CM055404.1, from coordinate 68,261,047 downwards.
ACTCCTGGAGGTATTTTAAAAATTTCTTTTTATCATGGGCGCGCGGTAGCATTGCGCCCGTGACGCAAGTCCTCGTACGATAAAAAAAATCAGAAATTTTTTTTCGTAGGCTGCGGAACCATACATACAGCTAAGTTTTGACTTTTTTCCCTTGCGTCGTGACCCCCTGATGCCTAGTTTTTCAGATTCTACGTAAAATTTTGATTGAAATCGACCTTGTATGTATGTATGTAGGAATGTATGTAGTATTTTTGTACAGGAAGTCAAATGTTTGCGTATAAAACTGAAAGAACATAAAAACTGTAACACCAGTGTCCGGCATTTGTGACGCATTTTTTTAATCAAATTTAAAAATATTTTGAAAGTTTTTTTGCGTTTCGAAGCGTTCAGCGTCACCCAAATTGATATCAGTTGTTTTGGAAGAATGGACAACGACTTGCGTCACATTTCCTTTTTAAAAGGGTTTTTGTTGTGATTGGATTAACGCACAATGACGAAATTTCGTTGCTAAAACATCAAAGCATGGGCCAGAGATAAATTCTTTTGTATGATGTGTGGCTTGAAATGGGTTCTCGCTTTTGCCTAACTCAAACTCTCTGGAACATACTTTTACGGGCAACAACTTTCCACTCAAAGGAGAGGCCTCGGATCGATACTTTCATGGTCCTCAATTGCCTTGACAAAGTTGTCTTGAGAAGCCCTGCTAGATATTTTGTTAAACGCTAAATAAAGGCGTTTAAGCCTAAAGTAGTTGTATTATTTTCACAAATTCAGAAGACTTTTTTGAAAAATAATACCCACACTGCCTTAGCTAATTCTTTCTAGCGACATTTTTATAAGCAATATGGTCTTCTTAGTCAACTCGAATTCTTGAGAATGAAAATAATAGTGTTCTAGAATCCAAAGTATATTATTTTTTCGAAGAGCTAGTTGTTACTGGCATCACAAAAATATGGTCCAGCTGCTTCTAAAATGTAGCCAGATGCCAAGACGATGTACAGTGGCTTTATTAGATTGCGTTTTTTGTGGAGCGAAAACGTTTTTCGTTGCGAATCGAAGTCAGATGGCTTTTCGATAGAATTATAGGTCTCGTTATAGGTGTAATCAGCAATCAAAATAAGACGCGATTCTGATTGACCAAGCACTTTAGAAGTCAGCCGAACTGAATGTTTTTCTAATGCTTCTTCGCGACTAATGTGATAGTACCCCAAATTCTTCGGCACGAAATATTCCTCCTCCGCTGTGGATACAGGGTCGATCGTCCTACTTACAATTTCTTGAGTGGTCGAAAAGTTATATGCCAACACCTCTTGTTTCGTGTTGTTACGCAGAAGCAAGAGGAACATTGCCAGTGCTGTGCGGTTCGATCTGCTGGTTGTGTTTCTCATTCCTTGCAACAAAAAATAAGTGGTCAAGAGTAATTAATGCCTGCAGAAGATCAGATCATATTTTAATCCTGACCCGAATAACCTGAACCCGATGATCCAATTTAACTATTTCCTAGACTCGTACATGATCGGGGTTTACAAGATTGGCTTAATGTCTGTAAGATTAGGAAGAGAGACCCGAAAGTTTTTGAGTATAAAACTATTCGAAGTCAAAGTTGTGGAAATGGAGGATCTCTTTCGTCCATAGAACTAAAGGTCACAAAGGCAGGGTCCGTTTATAAAGTACAAACGTACCACAGTAAAAAAACGTAAGCTCCTTCCACATTTCGTACGCGTACTTTTTCTAGTCTAAGGCTGAACAGTGGGTCACTTTGATTTTTGAATTAGTGGGTGTGGTATTTTTTCGAAATAGCTTATCAAGACCTGATCTGACAAGGTGTTTCCAATTTCGCACTCAGTATATCTCGACCTCACGGTATGAAAAAAGCGTGAAAGCTCTAACAAAAATTGAACCACTTTTACATATGGGGGAGGGGTTTGAAAAGTTTAACTCTTGCGTTACGTAATTTATGAATGTCTCCTAAGTAAAACTTTGTTTGCGTGTGACTTTAGTTTTCATTTTACTTAAAATTGCACCTACGCTTGTCGAATCGCTCGCCTCCGCCTAAGAGCGAAGGTACGTCTTGGGTGGTAGCACGAAAAGTCACCCAGTGCAATAACTCTCGCTCTGTCCATTAACGTCCGTTCCAAAAACTCCCTCCTATCCATTAACATCCATTCCAATAACTCCATCTTCAATATCATCCATTTCAACAACACCCGCTGTTCATTAACATCCATTTTTTTTATTAAAAATAGTTGTTCGATTTAGGAACGCGCACGGAGGCCACCGTTTGGGCCTATTGAAAGATCCATTTTAAATAATAAACATATGCAAGGGACCCGTACGAATCAGAATAGATGTGGCAAACAGCATAGACGTTACAAAAAGACTCGAACGTATCTAAGTAAATATTGCCTTGACTCTTGAGTGTATGAAATTACGTCCACAATAAGTTGCACTGGAAAGGGCACTGCCGAAAGGGCAATATTGAAAATCCGTACGAAGCAACTAAAAACCTCTCCACAGTTTCAAATAAGCCCAGAATTTAGAATCGACCTAGAGTACTTAGGAGGGGCCTCTGACTTCCATGGACCACAAGTTCACCTCTTTTTTCTTTACAACACTGCACAAAAAAATAATCATTAAAGGAATATTCACGAAAAAGCAACAAATATCTTGTAGGGTCGCGTCGCGTAGCGTGAGCTTGGCCCATACTAAGAACACTGCAGCCCGAACTACTTAACATATTTTCACTAATTTAACTTCCGTGACTTACTGATGTCCAATCTTTCATTCAAAACCTTGCAGAACGATTTCCGTTTTAATTTCGCAGAGATATTAACGAAAAAGTTCCACCAACCTTAAAAAACCACATTTTTGACCACTTTTTCGACCGTAGCTTCGAAAGTTTTGGACCGATTTTGCCCAAATTCAATCCTGTAATAAATTTCCTGATTCAGGAAACAAAAAGTTTTTCAAAATCGGAAAAGATTTATGTTGAAAAAAACACGTTGGGCCGTAGTACAGATTCAGTAAAAAAGTAAAATTAGAAAACGGAGATATTAAATTGGAAAACGGATTTATAAAATGGATGGTAATAAACGACCGATAAAACAATTCAACTTTACCGATAAAAAATAATAAATGACCGATAATTATTTACCGATAAATTTTTAAACGTATATTCGAAGTATGATTAAAGCGCGAATATTTGGGGTAGTGACCAAAACACCTGATAACATTTTGTAAAAGGAAAAATTCCCAAGGGAAGTGACTGAAATGAAGGTATCGGTAAAAAGTTATCGATCATTTATTATTTTTTATCGGTAAAGTTGAATTACTTTATCGGTCGAATATAATATCCCATATAAAATTAGACAACGGAGATACAAAATTTGAAAACGGAGATATAAAATTAGAAAACGTAGATATAAACTTGGAAAACGGAGATATAAAATTAGAAAACGGAGATAATAAATTCGAAAACGGAGATATAAAATTAGAAAACGGAGATAACAAACTAGAAAGCGGAGATATAAAATTAGAAAACGGAGATAAAATGTACAGAAATGGAGATGAATGAAAAATGAAATGGTTGTCTCCGGAGTTATATAATCTCCATTTTTCAAATTTTTTATCTGCGTTTCAATTTTATTTTATTTCCGTTTCCATTAACTTCATGTCTCCTTTTTCTAATTTTTAATTTCCCTTTCGATTTTCTATTACTTTCAATAATTGAATTATTTATCTGCGTTTTAATTTTTTATTATCTCCTCTCGGATGATTTTTTATTTCCGTAATTAATTTAGTTATTTCAAAAACAAAATTTTCTATCTCCAAAAATGATTTTTTTATCTCAACTTTTTGGTCATTTTTATCTCCGTTTTAATTTAATTTATCTCCACTCTGCAAAATTTATCTGCCGAGTTATTTCCGTTTTCGCATTTTTCTTTTCCGGTTTTAATATAATCCAATTTTCAGTAACTGTTTCGGATTCGCTTGTCGATTTTCTTCAACAAAAGCTAATTCGAAATATTCCTCGCGAAATGATCCTATCTCTATAATCTTTCATCCCTTTCATTAGAGTGTGCAATTACACATTTTTGTGTAAACAAACAAGTGTGTCGAATACACACTTTTTCAAAATCAAGTACATACAGTGTGACAGTGTGTAAAATACACGCTTACAACAGGCTCTGGAATAAATAATTATTTTTGTGAATTGCACGTATATTCAATATGAAAGTAATTGCGAAGTTGTCACAAAAATTAAATGTATATACCCTCGTCTGTATCCTTTTGCATCTATTTTGCAATATATGACGGACAACACGATTAAAATTGTCTAACTGGTATCAATTATGTTCGAATATTATTCCGCTGAGTATTATAAGCAAAGTAATAGTTGCGATCTGAATCAGAAAATATTTGAAAAATCGACCATTCGAATTCGAAAGTTTATTTAAATAATCTTGAAATGGAAATTATTTGAATAAGAAAAAATATTAAACAAAAATTGTGATAAAATTGATTGATTTTATGAAAAAAAAAGTTGCGCCGGAATTATTTGTCGGCGGCTGGCGGCGGCGTGACGTTTTTCTGATGTTCGGCGGCGGCGCACTTTTTAGGCACTTTTTTCGGCGGCGCTCGGCGTACGCCGGCGAACACCTCTAGTCGAGATGTAAAGTAACGCATTTTACCCTTTGAGGTGAGCCGTTCCACTTGGTCTGAACAGAATTTCGGCACCAGGCTGCCCACTGTATTCCTCGCTCTAGAACCCAAGTGGGCAGGCTGGTGTGGAGATGTAAAGTGGCGCATTTTACCCTTTGAGGTGAGCTGTTTCGCTTGATCTGAACAGAATTTTGGCACCAGGCTGCCCTCTGTATTCCTCGCTCTAGAACTCAAGTGGGCAGGCTGGTGTCGAGATATAAAGGGGCGCATTTTACCCTTTGAGGTGAGCCGTTCCACTTGGTCTGAACAGAATTTCGGTACCAGGCTGCTCTCTGTATTCCTCGCTCTAGAACCCAAGTGGGCAGGCTGGTGTCGAGATGTAAAGTGGCGCATTTTACCCTTTGAGGTGAGCTGTTTCGCTTGATCTGAACAGAATTTCGGCATCAGGCTGCCCTCTGTATTCCTCGCTCTAGAACTCAAGTGGGCAGGCTGGTGTCGAGATGTAAAGTGGCGCATTTTACCCTCTGAGGTGAGCTGTTTCGCTAGGTCTGAACAGAATCTCGGCATCAGGCTGCCCTCTGTATTCCTCGCTCTAGAACTCAAGTGGGCAGGCTGGTGTTGAGATGCAAAGTGGCGCATTTTACCCTTTGAGGTGAGCTGTTTCGCTTGATCTGAACAGAATTTCGGCATCAGGCTGCCCTCTGTATTCCTCGCTCTAGAACTCAAGTGGGCAGGCTGGTGTCGAGATGTAAAGTGGCGCATTTTACCCTCTGAGGTGAGCTGTTTCGCTAGGTCTGAACAGAATCTCGGCATCAGGCTGCCCTCTGTATTCCTCGCTCTAGAACTCAAGTGGGCAGGCTGGTGTTGAGATGCAAAGTGGCGCATTTTACCCTTTGAGGTGAGCCGTTCCTCTTGGTCTGAACATAATTTCGGCACCAGGCTGCCCTCTGTATTTCTCGCTCTAGAACTCAAGTGGGCACGCTGGTGTCGAGATGTAAAGTGGCGCATTTTACCCTTTGAGGTGAGCTGAATCCGCCACATTCAAATCCAGTACAGGTCAGCACCACACAACTGAATCTGGCGCAACCGAAATTGACGCAACCGAATCAGGAAAAAGCGAATTCCACAAAAACTAAATCGTTGAGGTCAATTTCATCAGCAGTGAGCCACCGAGCCTCCTTAGCCTTACAGCGTCTCGAAGAGGAGAAGCGAATGGTGGAAAAGCTGGAGCGTGAAGCTATGGAACAAAAGAAAAAACGCGAAAAAGAATACCTCGACAGAAAGTACAGTATTTTGGAAAGTTATTCAAGCGACGATATCAGCGCATCAGAGGAAGAGATAGACAGTGTAGCACGTCAGCGGGTGTCGCAATGGACGGAAGAATTACCGATTGCAGGCCATCCCGTCATGTCTGAAAAAGTGGTGAATAATGTTGTCAACCCAGTCAGTCAACCAACATGTTCGACTACAGTTCAGACAATGTCAAGAAAAATACTACAACCGTTTGGCTTGACGTTGCCGTCATGGTTAGTCGCACCGCAGGTATCTTCAGCGAATGCAGCCAAACCAACGCAGGCAACACAGGTAGTGACTACATCAAACGGTTCAACAAGCGCTCCGACTTCAAGTGTTTACTTATCAGCATCAAGTAATAGTCAAAGGTCTGAGGAGCAAATATATTACTTCGGTCTGCGACCTGCAGATTCAACGAACGCTGTTCAGTGAAACGTGACAGAATCAACGTCAGCTCCATCGGCTTATAGAACGCAATTTCAAAGCCAAGAACCGAAAGTCAGGTTTTCAACTCGAACTGTATTCTCGTCGGTACCAAACAACGTTGAGATGTCCGAAGAGCAACTACTTCATTTCGGGTTGCGACTGACAATGGCGACTAACGCTGTCCCGTCAAATCTGTCCCATCCATTGATAGATTCATTATCAGCTGAGCCACAACTCCGAATTCAAGAGTCGAACTTCGCCAATGCAGAGCTTGTACCGCCAAAGAGTGAACTCATAAATACGAATCCACTGACGTCAATATATGCAGAGCATCAAATTTCGGAAAGAACCAAGAACTTGTTGGAACCGATAACGCCAAACGATCAGACGCAAAATTTTAATTCATTCCCAAGAACGTCGACGTGAATGAGTGCAACATACGATCGACCGTTTAACATTGGCCCAACAACATCACACCTTTTGATTGGCTCGAATCCGCAACAATCTCAAACGTCACGCCCCTTGACGCCACAAAGAGAATCATAAAAAAGCACGTAGCATCCAACAAATACATTGCGGAACCAAGTTACGTCACCAGCGACAATAGCCTGACAAGGTTCATTCTCAATATTTGTCGATGTCAATACGCCTATAATCGACTTCATAAATTAGCCAAATATTTTTCGGCCGAAAATTTCGGTGTGAAAATAAACACAAATTTATTGGACTCAAAGAAATATAAGCGCGCACGGCAAATTTTAGAGTCAACCACGGCGAACAAAACTGGACGAAATGAAGGTCGACAGCTGTGGAAATACCAAAATACCCACTTATACAATAATTACGACGTGGAATGGAGACAGCTACAGTGTCTCGTATCGAAGACGGAAAAAAGTCCTCAAATAGCTGACAATCAAATCAAACAATTCGTCAGCAAAAGATTCATCAGAAAATTATCACCGCCAAAGGAAAATCATCTTTACCGCATGTCTAAAAAAGATCACTTCCCAGACGAAATCGCTATTTTGCAACAAAACGTCAATCTTCCACCCAATGAGTATAACGACTTGTACAAAACTAGTCAAATTTGGCAAAATTTCGTGCTGCTCACGCTGACAAAACGCACAAAGTGGTTTACGATATCGAAGCCAGTAGAATCCGGTGACTTGGTACAAGTCGTCGACGAGAAGAACCTTCGAACTTCTTGGCCCAAAGGCATAGTCGAAAAAAATTTCACTGGAAAAAGAGGTAAGCGACGAATAGCAATGGTAAGCGCATTTCTAAAGACGAAAGACGGTCGTATTCATAAGATGTACAAGAGATCAGTTCATAAGTTTGTCTTAGACGTTAAAGTGCATGCCAAAGAAGAAGTTAACCGACAACCAGTGGAGTCGATTAACGGAGGGGAGATTGTTCGGCAGCACTGCTTTTAAGCTTGTTTATAAACTTGGCAAGGGTGGTGGTTTGACAGAAGGAAGAAGCCATTTATCATTTGAATCAAGTTCTAATAAGAAGCAAAGAACGGTTTTCGAATAAATTCAAATTAATCTAGTTCAACCTAAATAATTCATCGAAAATCTGTAAATAAATAGTTTATTGGAACGTAGTGTCAGTGTGTGAAATAGTTTAGGATAAGGAAATAGTCACAGAGGTAAAGCAAATAACGTTTTTAGTTTAAATCACGTTGGTGTAAAACTATCTTTTGTTTCGTTCATATTCGTTCAGGTTATCACTCCTGAAAAATTGTTCTTTATCCACCACAACGAGGGATAAGATATCGGTGGACATTTATATCGTAAGAGTTCATAAATTCCTTATAGTTTCACATAGTGAAAATTAAATTTAGTTTTTAGTTATTTACACACTGAGCTGCGCTAGGTTCTAGAGTTAAAAATAAGTGGAAAGAAGGAAACTAAAATGTAAGGAAGGATTTGTTTATTAGTTTTCTCGGTTTTTCAATGTAAATTTATTATTTTAGAAAATTTGAAGTTCTACGCCCAATTACGAAAAATACACAGTTGAATTGAATGAAACGTCTTTTTGATTCGACCGCAATTTCGTTGGCAAACTATCAAATTTACATCATCCTTCTTGGTCGTTGGGTCCACATCCACAGTCAATTCCCAACAGGTGTCACCAATTCTTCTCAGTGATTCATATAACTTTCCTGAAGAAACCAACTGTCTAGGTATTCTTATATAGAATTTAGCAAAAAATCCAAGATGGTGTCACTTTGACAGTTGACAGCCATTTTCACAAAATGCTAAAAAATTCTCCTGACTAAACTCTATAACTTTCTAGAAGAAACCAACTCTCCAAGTGTTATCATTCAGGAGCTAAAATTCGAAAACCCAAAAAAGCCTAATTTATACCTAACAAAAATCCAAGATGGCGTCACTTTGGCAGATTTCTGAAAATCCTAAAAAATTCTCCTGATCAAACTCTACAACTTTTCCGAAGAAACCAACTCTCTAGCTATTGTCACTCCGAAGCTAAAATTTGAAAACTCCGAGCATTACCTAAAAAACCCTCAAAATTTACCACTTTTCCACATGCCACGGCTTTGGGGCCGAGACTGACAATCCCTGAAAATTTCAGGAAGATCAGCTGTCTAGTTCTCGAGATTGAAAATTATTAAAAGATAGAACATAGAACGTAGAACATAGATAGAACATAGCTGAAAGTACAGAAAAATTATTTCGTCGTTGGATCCGGCATTTGTGACGCAATTTTTTAAACACAGCGTAATTTTGTTTGAAAAGAAGCGCTGTAATTTTTTCAGGAAATTAAAACTTTGAACACAAGATTCCATTCAAACAAACTTCTGTGTATTATCAGCGATAGCGTCACTTCAAGCGATATAATGAATTTTGGAACCGGACTTACGGGCTGCGTCACACTCTACCTTTTAAGAGGCTTTTGTTCTTATAGAACATAGATAGATAGATAGAAACCGACAGATCAGAAAAAAGTCATTCTCCATAGAAAAATGTTATTTTCAAACCTCGATATCTCAGCCAATTTTCAACCGATTTTGTTGAGTGTGGCCTCGTTGGAACGCTGCTGCGACGTAGTTTTTTTTTAAATACTTTGGAGGGGGAGGGGGCGTGGGGAAAGAACTCAAAAGTTCGTTGTTTTTGTATGTTTTTGTACGGGGTTTTTGGGTTTGTGGACGTTTTTTTTTTGGGTGTGAGGACTGCGTCACGCCCTCCGCTACCGCTCCGGGCATGATGAACGGGAAATAATGGGCAAAGACTACGAATGGAAATTTCAGGAAATGACTATGAATGAAAAATCATAGGAAATTACTATGAACGGGAAATAATGGGAAATGACTATGAACGGGAAATGATGGGAAATGACTAAGAACGGGAAATGACCATTGAAAAGTAAATAAAGGAAAATGACTATTGAACTGGAAGTAATGGGAAATGACTATGAACGGGAAATAATAGAAAATTACTACGAACGAAAAATAATGGTAAATGACTATGAGCGGGAAATAATGGGAAATGACTACGAACGGGAAATAATAGGAAATGACTATGAAGAGGAAATAATGGGAAATGACTATGAACGGGAAATAATTGGAAGTGACTATGAACGAGAAATAGCTATGAAAGGAAATGACTAGTGAACTAGTGAAACACCTTTCATTTATTTCATTTTTCCTGATTTTCCAACTACCTGATAGCAATATTATAAGAAATGTTTCGTTTGCTGCGATCGATATTTTAACTTAAATCCCAAAACATCTTTTGTTGAATCAAAAACAAACCAACAAACAATTTTACAGCACTGCTTACAGTAAACTGCATATTCAAACACGAAATTCTACGGTCGTTTAATTTCTGTAGAGATTTGCTACGACAGACTTATTCTAAGTTCGATCACAGAATACTTCGGCTTTCTGATTTCTGTCTTAGAGTACAGAAGTCATTCGACGGCCTAATTCTATGTTCAAACAAAAACTTCCACTGCGATCTGTTTTGTGTTCGGTACAGAAATCTTAAAACGACACCCTAGTTCTATATTCAAACAGAGAATTTTACGGCTGTCTGATGTCTGTACAGAAATCCTACGACAGCCTAATTCTGTATTTTTTTATTTTTTTTTTAAATATTATAAAAACGCAATGTTTGTTTGTTTGCATGTTTGTGAATAACGCTCAGCGTTACATCCCGTTATTTTGGCGTGGCATTATGCATGCGCGAGTATATAGTAAGTCTCGGAAAAGTGGTTGATTTTGTGATTTAAATAGAGAGTATCGGGAAAGTTGTTGATGTTGGTTTTATGTTATTTTTTAAAGTAGAATAGCTACACAGTTGGTTTCTTCGGGAAAGTTGTTGATGTTTGTGAGTAGACTTTTATGGTGGCCTAAGAAAATGGCTGCCAGCTGTCAAAGTGACGCAATCTTGGACTTTCTGCTATCTTATGAATTAGAATAACTATCTTTTGAATTAGAATAGGTAGACAGTTGGTTTCTTAGGGAAAGTTGTTGATGCTGGTGAGCGGATTTTATTGGTGAGGTAAGAAAAGGGCTGTCAAAGGAAAGTTGTTGGGATCGGTGTGTAGTGTATCGGGGTGACCAACAAAATGGCGGGCGATGGTGAGGGACGGACTTGGGTTATTTTGACGGTGATTTTGACGGGGATTGTGACAGGGATTTTGAAAGGGATTTTGACAGGGATTTTTACGGGGATTTCTACGGTAATTTTGAAGGGGATTTGGACGGGGATTTGGACGGGGAATTGGACGGGGATTTTGACGGTGATTTTGACGGGGATTGTGACGGGAAATTTGACGGGTATTTTGAAGGGGATTTTGACGGGAATTTTGAAAAGCGCCGCAGGCACATAAAGCGCCGCAGGCACATAAAGCGCCGCAGGCACATAAAGCGCCGCAAGCTAATAATTAGCGGGGGTCCAGGGGGCGGCAGCCCCCTGGTATAAAAAATAATTCTGCTTAATCACTTCAGCGCTTTATTTATTACAAATGCTCCAAAGCCTTAAGAGTGCCCTCGCATCCACGCCTCCAAAGCCTTCAGAGTGTCCTCGCGGGGTGCCCCCTATGGGGCTAACGGGATCGACTAGTTCCCTTATAAAAATCTAAGACCAGCTGATTTGTCTTTGAATACAGAAATCCTACTGCTGTGTTCAAACAAGGAAGTCCAGTGCGATCTGATTTCTGTTCAGTAGGGCAATCCAACTGCGCTGTTTACAAATTTTTCGAACTTCTCAACCGACATTTCCGAATTTCCGTTTGCAACGTATGTTTCTGTTTAATTGACGATCATATTTACGTTTGTCTATAGAAAATGCCGAATTCTTTATAACCTGTTTGGCCGAACACAATCGGTTTGTCACTAGTTCTTCTTTATGTGAATGCTAAATTATCACTAGTAAGTTTCTGATTTTAAGATTGCCAACAAACGAATGCGAGCGAGAAATATGGTTGGCAAATATGGGCTTAACTGAATGCAAACACAAATTCGAACGCGTATGTCAGAACATTTTTGTCAAACAGATTTGCTCCGTATAGAACGTCGAACATATTTATCTGCAAACGTTGCGCCTTACCAATATGTTGAAAAACCAGAATTGTTTAGTCACACTGATTTAAATAATCATGACCGCAGCGGTAGCGGAGGGCGCGACGCAGACCCCACACCCCAAAAAAACGTCCACAAACCCAAAAAACTCCATACTAAAACCTTTGGGACAAAGAGCCAAATATAGGCGAACTTTTGAGTTTTTTCCCCTCGCCCCCCTCCCCCTCCAAATTATTAAAAAAAACTACGCCGCAGCAGCTTTCACACGAGCCCCACTCATCAAAATCGTTTGAAAATTGGATGATATATCGAGGTTTGAAAATGACATTTTTGTATGGAGAATAAATTTTTCTATTGTTCTCATCATTATGGAAACTTTTTTTTCTGATCTGTCGGTTTCTATCTATCTATGTTGTTTCTATCAATCTATCTATCTATGTTCTATCTATTAATAATTTTCGATCTCGAAAACTAGCCAGCCGATCTACCTGAAATTTTCAGGGATTGTCAGTCTCGTCCCCAAATCAAAAATTTCATATGCCGCTTTTCTGGGAAAATTCTGGAAAAGCCGTGGCTGCCAGCAGTCAAACCGGCGCCATCTTGCATTTTCCCAAACAATAAATTAGGTTTTTTTTTGGTTTTCGAATTTTAGCTTCGGAATGATAACACTTGAGAGTTGGTTTCTTCTAGAAAGTTTTGGAGTTTGGTCAGAGGAATTTTTTTGTATCTTAAGGCTATGGTTGCCAGCTGTCATAGCGGCGCCATCTTGGATTTTTGTTTATACTTTTTCAGTTTTTGAATTTTACCTCCGGAATGACACTACTTAGAGAGTTGGTTTCTTCTAGAAAGTTATGGAGTTTGGTCAGGAGAATTTTTTTTGTATCTTAAGGAAATGGCTGCCAGCTGTCATGACGGCGTCATCTTGGATTTTCGTTCATGCTTTCTCGATTTTCGAATTTAAGCTCCGGAATGACACTACTTAGAGAGGTGGTTTCTTATAGAAAGTTATAGAGTTTCATCAGGAGAATTTTTTTGGATCGTAAGAAAATGGCTGCCAGCTGTCATAGCGCCGCCATCTTGGATTTTCGTTTATGCTTTTTCGGTTGTCGAATTTTAGCTCCGGAATGACACTTTTTAGAGAGATGGTTTCTTTTAGAAAGTTATAGAGTTTCATCAGGAGTATTTTTTGGTATCATTACAAAATGGCTGCCAACTGTCAAAGTGACGCCATCTTGGATTTTTTGCTGAATTATGTATAAGAATACCTAGACAGTTGGTTTCTTCAGGAAAATTATATGAATCAGTTGGAAAAATTGGTGACACGAAGTGTTCCGAAGGTAGCCGAAGGTGGCACGAAGTGTTCCGAAGGAAGGCGAAGGTGACACAAGGTATTCTGAAGGTGGTGACAATTTTTTTCGGAGAAAATTTTTTTAGATGACAATTTTTTTTTCAGAGAAATTTTTTTCTAAGAAAATTTTCGTTTCTGAGGAAATTTTTTTCAAAAAATAGAAATTTTTTCAACAACTGAAAACTTCCAAAACGACTGATATCACAACAAAAACCTCTTAAAAGATAAAGTGTGACGCAGTCCGAAAGTTCTTTTCCAAAATTAATGATATCGCTTGAGTTCCTTGTGTTCAAAGTTTTGATTTCCTGAAAAAATTACAGCGCTTTTTTTAAAACAAAATTACTTTGTGTTAAAAAAATTGCGTCACTAATGCCGGACCCAACGACGAAATAATTTTTCTGTACTTTCATTTGTTGCGTTGCAAAAATTTGACTTTTATTTCTTATTGCCTAGATTGTTTAGAGTAAATTTAAATATTTGCGTGTAAAAACTGAAAGTATTGAAAAATTATTCTGCTGGTAGGTCCGGCATTTGTGACGCAATTTTTTTAACACAACATAATTTTGTTTTAAAAAAATCGCTGTAATTTTTTCAGGAAATTAAAACTTTGAACACAAGATTCCATTCAAACAAACTTCTGCGTATTATCAGCGATAGCGTCACCTCAAGCGATATCATTAATTTTGGAAGCGGACTTTCGGACTGCGTCACACTTTACCTGATCGCAAATATCCACAAATTGGTAAAATGTGGAAACACTGATTGTAAATATTAACAAATTGAAAAGATCAAAAAAAAGTATGTTAACAAAATTGAAAGGAGTTCCTTTAAAAATTACCACGTATACAAATTACTAAAAAAAAAAAAAAACAAAAAAAAATTTACGACATTATGGACATGTGGGAGCACTGATCAAATATTAAGAAAGGGAAAAATGGAAAAGTAGGAGCACTGCAAAAAAATGTAAAAAAATTTGGAAAAAATGGAAAGGTGGGAGCACTGAGAACAAATATTAAAAAAGGGAAAAAATTTAAATGTGGGAGCACTGTTGTCAAATTTTATCAATTGGGAAAAAAAGCAAAATGAAGTATTGCAATTGTTATTGTTGATATTGATGTAAACAAAATGAAAAGACTTACCAAATTTATTATAACTCGAACCACTTTAAACACTTGCTATTAAGCGCGAAACTGCGAACTTTAATTTATTTTAGCACTATGAAATTGAATCGTTCTGAAAAGAACGGTTTGAAAAAAATTACTTGGAACTTTGTAAACTTGCTAACCGCTTGAAAAGTAATCGAACGTAAAATGGCTGACATCAATCGTCAATATAAAGGCTGTCCGTGAACATCGAAATGTAAGGGATGTGCAAGTTCGAAATGCTTGAAGAGCGTTTTTCTTTTTAAATTTTCGAAAATTAAGAAAGAAGTATGTGAATTCTGCGTGTAGTGTGAGGTTGCATTGCGTAAAGAAATATTAGAAAATGTTGTTTTCTTAATTTTCTTAATTTCTTAATTTCTCTCCACTGCATGTGCCTAAAGGTAAAATTGGAGAGAAATTAAGAAAACACACAAAACGAAACAATAGCGCATCCTACCATTACCACCCCCGGGCCTCCGGCGGTGCGATTGAGAGTGATTTGGTGGGTTCGTGTAGTGGGGGTTCCACCCCCACACCCCCGGGCCTCCGGCGGTGAGATTGAGACTGATTTGGTGGGTTCATGAAGTGGGGGTTCCATCCCCACACCCCCGGGCCTCCGGCGGTGAGATTGAGAGTGATTTGATGGGTTCCACCCCCACACCCCCCAGGCCTCCGGCGGTGAGATTGAGAGTGATTTGGTGGATTCGTGTAATTACATGAAAATTGTGGACCCAACTTTGTGACCTCATAAATCCTGCAACCAACAGTACACGAATTGGTCTTTCTATTGAAGGTAATTTGATAAAAATCGGCGGAACAGTTTTTGAGTATCATCTGTTTGACTTTTGGGCATCGTTTTGGAAAATGGCCACTTTGACGACACGCTACTCCAACACTATGCGACCGATTGTCACAAATGAGGTATCATTTGAAAGAACAGCTCACGCGCTGTGAGCTACCGTTGTTTGTGTTGAAAAAAAAATTGGGTTGAATGATTTGCTTTGGGGAAAAAATGGGAATTTTATGAAAATTGTCGACCCAACTTTATCACCTCATAAATCAAAAACGGGCCTGAATTTTTTTCTAATTGTTCCTGCATCCAATACTACACGAATTGGTCTTTCGATTGAAGGTAGTTTGAAAAAAATCGGCGGAACAGTTTTTGAGTAAGATCTATTTTACTTTTGGGCATCGTTTTGGAAAGTGGCCATTTGACGATACGCTACTCGAACACTATTCGACCGATTGTTGCAAATGAGGTATCATTTGAAAGAACAGCTCACGCGCTGTATGCTAACGTTGGTTGTGTTGAAAAAAAATCGGCCCAGTGCACAGGGCATTGGAAAAACTGCTCCCGTCCTAAATTTCCATCAATTAAACACTCACAACATGAGCGTATGGATGGGAAAAAATTGCGCATCATAGTTTTCTGATAGAATGCAAGTAGTAGAACATTTTAAGTGAAAGAAGTGATGGAAAAATGTTTCCCTTTGAAGTTGATGATAGAAATTTGTTAAAAACGTCGGAAAATGCGAAACGTTTTGACCCAAAACGATGTGAAATAGGCGAAAAAAAAGTTCTACACCCACCTAAAAGTATTCGGGCAACCGAAAGGAGCATTCCAAGTGAAAAAAAAATCCTCTCCGAATCTTACCTCCGATCTGGGTAAGAAATGTGAAATCGCTGCTCTCCGGCCTTACGTTGAATATATATACATATATAGTTGGTTTTGGGTTAAAATGTTTTTTGAGGGCGTGTTGCACTTTTTCCGAGGGTAAAACTCACAAATTAAGAGGAAGGGTGCCGCCTCATTTTATTCTTTCGTTTTCTTTGGTGTTTACTTTTTATGAGCACTCAGCGCCGTCTTATCGATTGGGCACAATTTTCAAATTTCCAAAAATTCATTAGAAGTTTCATCGCTCACAATATCAGCGGTGCAAAAAAGAAAAACCACAACAGTTGTAAGTTGGACATTTTCATATTGTATATTCCACACTCACCCTGCCTCGAGCGTTACGTATTTTATTGACGAGGTCTTTAGCTACCGAACCGATTTTCTATAGTGTTCTTTAAAACTTGGCGATACAGATCTCCCGCGTTTTATGCGGTGTTTTCGTACCGCATATCTTCGAACCGCATAATTCGAGCTTGATACCGTTATCAAGATTTGACATTAAAAATGTATTACCCGATGTGTAGTAAACAAATAAGTATTCATGTCATAACGTCTGAATGGATGTAGTCTCCGTAGACATGAAATTCTAAAAAATCATTTTTTCGCACAAATTTATAAAATTGTTCATAAAGTTGAGAATTTTTGTCACACGATGTGTTTATTAAACACGCTTCACTGGTTTTTACATATCGTTACAAAAATTATCAGTTCATCTTCTGCAACTCGTCACACATTGCTTTTATTCCTGTGGAATGCTAAAAGACTTTTCAGCGAATAAGATCTACAGGCCGAAGGACGAAGTGGCCAAATTTCAGTACGCCATCCGACAGATTCCCAAATTGAATCGTGTCAATGTAGCGAATGTTGTTCTTCAGATACAGAAATACAATTTTTAGACCACTGCGCGAACATTTCTATGCACTGTAGGCTGTTTATAAAATATGTCACGCTCCAAGAAAAAGGGGCTGTTCACAAATCCCGTCCGCACTTACTTCCATTAAAAATCCAAAATAAATGAAAAAGTTATGTCAATTGCGTATTTAAAAATTACTTTTTCGTTTACCCTCTACTGTGGTCTCTCTTGTCAAAATTTAACACACATCTGGTAACACATACACATTTTCAATTGGCAACACTGGCACAACTAAAGTCATCAACGACGCTGAAGAAAAAATTAACGAAAAAGGTGATTTAATTAATTCAAAGATTATTTGAATCCTTGTGAAAGTGTAACTAAAGTGCCATAATTTTGAAATCATTTAAAGTTCAGTAAGAATTATGTACCGTTCTGACTAAATATAACTTTTTTCGCTGCTCTGAATCTCCTCATCACACGGTGCCTGCATTATCGACTAGTTTTCGAAGATGTTTTCGCGCAACTTTATGTCACTTCAGTAGCTATGGAATCCAAAAATACAAAAACGATTAAGCCTTACACGAAAAGTAAACCTAGAAGTGTAAAAAAGGTAATTTTGTTCGAAGGGATGGATGATGTTATAAAGGATGTTGTTATGATGTTATAAAGGAAAAGTTTGTGTTGAAGTCGAAGTTCAAAGGAGCGAAAGGTACAGATGAAGAAATCGACCTTAGAGCAAAATTTTCGGAGGCCCGTAAGAGAGTAAAGGCAAAAATAAAATCATGTTTCAACGATTACGTTGATGACTGTGAAGACAAGCTGAAGTCTAACACTAAATGCTTCTTTGCCTTTACTAAGTCGTTAAGGAAAACAAACTCTCTGCCAAACCGGATGAGGCTGGATGATGAGTGTAGTGATGATAGGCAGTCGATTTGTAATTTGTTCGCGAGATTTTTTGATTCTGTCTACAATCCTAGCGTGGAAGTGTCAGAAGAAATTGTCTACGACTCGTTCTCTCTTACAGACGTTAATTCAATTTCGTTAACTTCATTCAGTCAAGAACAGGTTCAGGAAGCTATAAAGAGTTTTAACGTCAATAAGGTCTCTAGCCCGGATAATATACCGATGATGTTTTTCATAAATTTGGCGCTCTTGCTTAGTCTACCCCTATCCATTTTATTTAACAAATCAGTGACTGAGGG
Source organism: Pseudolycoriella hygida (assembly GCA_029228625.1). Taxonomy (NCBI): domain Eukaryota; kingdom Metazoa; phylum Arthropoda; class Insecta; order Diptera; family Sciaridae; genus Pseudolycoriella; species Pseudolycoriella hygida. The sequence goes on along the minus strand of CM055404.1, from coordinate 68,242,892 downwards.
GAAATTTCCGTCCAGATGGAAAGTGAGCTATGTCTCTCCTATTTTCAAGGAAGGGGATAAAGGAGATGTGAGGAACTACCGGCCAGTTTGCATCATGGTTGCTGTCTCCAAGATTTTTGAGAGATTGGTTTTCACGAAATTGTTTGATCAGCTGAAATCTCGAATTCAGCACTCTCAGCATGGTTTCTTTAAGAAACGTTCAACCCAAACGAATTTAATGGAGTATGTCTCTACCGTAGCTCAATCAATAATAAACGGAGGTCAAGTGGACACAGTTTACACTGATTTCTCAAAAGCCTGTGATAAGGTTGACCACTTTATCCTTATCAACAAACTGAAATCGCTCGGTTTCTCTGATTGTGTTCTGGTTTGGTTTAAATCTTACTTAAGAGACCGCTCACAATTTGTCGTGATTGGAGCCTCCAAATCGAATCGCATTACTCTGACTTCCGGTGTTCCGCAAGGCTCCATTTTAGGGCCATTGCTGTTGATTCTATTTATAAATGATCTGCTGTCAATGTTGTCGTCGGGTTCTGGATTCGCTGACGATCTAAAAATCTTTCGAAAAATCAAATCAATGTATGACTGCGAACTACTTCAGGATGATTTAAAAAAAATTGTCGATTGGTGTAGAGTAAACAAAATGGTAATTAATGTGAAAAAGTGTGCTATCATGTCCACTAGTCACAAAGTATAACTAGATATGCATACACAATTCACGGTGGGTTTTAACCGATTTAAATGAAAAGTGCTTGCACATTGGGTTTTTCTCTTGATTGTCTTTCTGGGATACCGTGGTAAACAGAAACAATAAAAAGTAAAATTTTTCACTGGAGAAATTTTGAAAAAAGTGATGAAAATGAGATTTTTTCGGGTTTTTTCATACATTTTCTTGATAAGTCTGAAAATGAAAAAACTGAAAGTCATTTTTCATGGGTTATTTGAATGCCAAATCATTTTATAACACCATACGAATTCGTTTGCCGAGCACTTGTGTCCCCATACAAAAAAATGTTCGTATGGTGTCATAAAATGATTTGGCAATCACATTCTCCATTAAAAATTACTTTTAATTTTTTCATTTTCAGACTTACCTGAAAAATGTATGAAAAAACCCGAAAAAATCTCATTTTCATCACTTTTTTCAAAATTTCTCCAGTGAAAAATTTTACTTTTTATTGTTTCTGTTTACCACGGTATCCCAGAAAGAAAATCAAGAGAGAAACCCAATGTGCAAGCACTTTTCATTTAAATCTGTTAAAGCCCACCGTGAATTGGCAATGAGGAATTGGAGCGAGTTTCGGTAAAAAAGGATTTGGGGGTATTAATTGATGACAAATTGTCATTCACTCAGCACATTGATGAAGTAACTAGGAAAGCCTACAGGATGTTGGGGTTCATTTTTCGCTCAGGAAAGTATTTTAAAAATCAAAGGAGCATGACGTTGCTGTTCAACACTCTAGTGAGAAATCGTCTTGAGTATTGCTCGTCTGTTTGGAATCCTTACTATATCAATGCAATCGATCAAATTGAAAGAGTTCAGAAAAAATTTACCAGACTGTTTTACTACAAGTTCAACTTAGGCAATCCCCGTCCTTCATATCGTGACCGTTTGAAACGTCTGAAGATGCACACCCTGGAGTCCAGAAGAATAGAGAATGATGAAATTACGTTATTCAAGTTGGTAAACAACCAAGTTGAGTCGTCATTACAAATGAGCCTCAGTTATAACAATCCGCAAAGATTGACAAGACAGAATGCTACATTTTACCTTCCAACGATGGCTACAAATTATCAACACAACTCTCCAATCTACAGACTTCAAAGGAACCATGATACTTTCTTTTCCTGTATGGATTTGCATAGGGATACATTATCCATGTTTACTTTTTCATGTGCTTACTTAAAACTTTTTTGTGTATAAATTATCGATTTCTACATGTATAAATTTATCATATAGGTGAATATGTTATTGGGCGTTGAGCCTGTTTATTCATCTTTAACCTGAATAAAATAAAAAAAAAAAAAAATAAAAAATAAAAAAAAACATTTAAAAATTGGAAATCTTTCCCCATGACCGGAGAGAAGCAGTTTTATTTTGAAGAACTGGCTAAAAATTTTACGCAAAAATACGAGGGGCACCCTAAAAGTTTCGGGAATCGGCTATAAAACGATTTTATTGCTTCTCAAAATAATCACCATTACAATCTATACACTTTTTCATCCTTAAAAACCAGTTTTCGAAACATCGAGTCCATTCGGAAGTTGGGATTTGGGCCACTTCTTGTTCATATGCCTCGACAGCAGCTTCCGCAGATAAAAATCGCTTCCCACGCAACTTATTCTTGACACTCGGAAACAAATAAAAGTCGCACGGTGCCAAGTCGGGACTGTAGGGTGGATGCAGCATCAAATTGATTTTTTCCTTCTCCAAGAACGTCGTGGTCAGAGCACTTGTGTGGGAGCTTGCATTATCGTGGTGGAGGAGGATCTTGCGATTTCGACTCTTTCCACGTAGTTCTTCAAATACTTTTGGCAAACAAATCGTAGTATTCCACTCTGAATTGATTGTTTTACGATCCTCAAGTGGTACAGTAGCCACATGACCACATTTCCTGAAGAAAGTAGCGACCATTTTCTTGGCGACGCTTCGAGCGCGAATTACCTTTGTTGGTAAATCTTCATTTTGAAACACCCAAACAGTGGATTGCTGTTTTGTTTGGGGATCATAGCTGTAAATCCAACTTTCGTCACCTGTTACGATGCTATATACTGAATCAGAAGCCCCATTGTCGAATTTTTTGAGAGAATCTCGGCACCATTTCACACGAGCCTCCTTTTGGTCGTCTGTCAATTTGTGTGTGATCCACCGATAACAAAGCTTCCGTGTGCGTAAATGTTCGTGTAAAATTGTTTGTATTTGACTTTTCCCGATCCCAAGGGATGCAGCTATCTCAGCATAGTTCACATGTCGATCGGCTTCAATCATGTTCCGGGCATGGTCAATGTTTCCATCGGTGATGGCTGTGGAAGGTCGACCTTCACGAAAGTCGTCACTGAGGTAAGTGCGTCCCGATTCAAACTCAGCGAACCACCGATAAACAGTGGTCTTGGATGGGGCCTCATCTCCAAATGCTTTTTGCTAACGATCAATACACAAGCCAGAGTCAAGCCAGACTTAAAGTCGTAGAAAATCATGGCTCTAAAATTTTCACGTGATAAATCCATTTTTTCTCTGCAATGACTTTTTGGAATTGTTGTATCTTTTGACTGCTACGATCGAGTTTCATTTTGATCATCATTTTTAAATCAGGAAAGACCAATTTAATTTTTGTGTAAATTGGCGAAAAGTTTACACGAGCCGATAAAGCCGATTCCCGATTTAGGGTGCCCCTCGTATCCTAGACTTACACCTATTAACGCAAAAAATATTCAAAGTAAAAATTTTCATTCGGAAAACTTTAACATTCTCCATATATAGCCACTGCCAGCGCCATTTAGTAATAATAATAATCTGCCTTAACAACCAATGAAGTATTAGGGGCTAGATCATTATTTACCAGTTTCGCTACTTTTGTGGTTCTACTTTTTTAGATCCTTTCATCACCGGAAAGTTTTTACTGTGCCAGTGGTAAGCTGTGCGACATCTGTGAGATGTACTAGGAGCGATACCGGCTCCCTCCAACAATGCCTTTCATCGGTAAGCCGTACGATGGCACTACACTCAACTTCACATGACTTGAACCGATTCAATCAGCTTTGTTTTTGTTTAAAAATCTAACAATCGTTTGCGGTTGAGTTTCGAACCAACGCACTGGTAACACAATCTAAAGTAGCAAGCAGAAGTGTTAACAACTACGCTACCAAGCGCCATCTAGTACAGACAATAAAATCTAAGAACTAAAATCACAACCTATCGGTAAGATTTTCACCTGCAAAAGATAACAGTTTTACAAAAATGCATCGAAACGGAAATATTGCGAGTGCAAGACATAACGATGTGGCTGGTATGTATGAAGGCCGAAGTTGACGCATGACTTGTCTTCCAGATAGTTTTGGTATTTCTGGTGTCAAAACCGTCATGAACTTTGTTATGACAATCTCAGTCAAATCGAATAAACGCAAAGTTTATGTAGCAAATTTCAGAAGACTTACCGAACACGATTTATTATATAAACATTTAGCTCGGATTGGTGTAGTAACTTCTCCAAAATGCATCTTCTGCAATGTTAACGATCAAACATCCGAACATATACTGAAATGCCATGGTTTAGACAACGTTAAAGCGAACATACTTGCAAAAACATCTAACGAAGAAGAAGTATTTTCTGAGCTATACTGGCATATCCGTAATATACAATAATTTTTCATGTTTAATTTTTTTGCTGCATTAGAAATAAAAAAAAAAAAATGACAATCTCAACTGAATGTACATACGAAATCAGCAAGAACCTGGAGGAAATAGACGAGCCAGACATCGAAACGTTTTCTTGTGAGACAAGAGGTTGTTCTTCACGATAATTGAGTTAGATAAATGATTTTGAATCGTTACCGTCGGTCTTTGTACTGATTCACCGTTTTCGATAGTGTTTAGATATAAGGAATGCTTTTTGTATGAAAAAGAGCAGTCGGTATAGATAATTTAAAGTTTCTTATTTAGTTTTTAGAAACCGAGTACGTAGGGGACATGTTAGATTAGATCCTTTATGTTGGCGAGCTGGTTTAAATTACTAATTATAAACGTCTAATGTCCGTCTGTTTATCCATGTGTCTATTTATTCGTCTATTCGTCTATTTATAAGTCTGTCTGTCACGATCCCGTTATTTTTGCGTTTAATTGCGTTTACTCTGACGAAGAAAAAAAAATGCTTTTTGATATGTTGTTGGATATGGTGCAAAACGTTGAGAAAACATGTTCCGGGGTTAGATATTGTTCTGAAATAAGGAAGTTATGGGTCAAGAAAAGGTGAAAATTGAAAATCGTCCAAAAGTCTTAGAGTTTTTGATGGGCTACAACTTTGTAGAAGAAAGTTTTTTGATCCGACTTCATGCGGAGGAGCTAGGCAGCGAAAACTGTTAAATTTTTGGGGTTTCCTCACTTTGTTTTTAGGGAACTTTTGCTCTTGGCCAAAGTAGAGATAAATTTTGAGTGCCAATCGATAGTGGAGGCTTGGTGCAACAAATTTGCTGAACAATGTTGGGTGAACAAGTTTCGTACTACCGTGCTATAGGTCGTTCTTTAGCGATTTTGTCCAGAGCTGGAGCACTTTCTAACCAATATCTCGGCCGGTAGTTGCCGGAATGAGGTCAGTGAGGTGTCAAATGAAAGGTTTCAGCAGTGTGAAGGTAGCGGAACCGATTTTAAGAAAATCGGTTGAGCGGTTCGGTGTCCAGGGTTGTTCAAAGGAGGCAAAAATGGACAAAAATTTGCTCCGCTGCCCGAAAATTACTGAAAAATTAATTTTTGATATATTGTCGGGTATTGCGCAAAACGTCGAGAAAACATGTTTCGGGGTGGGATACTGTTCTGAAATAAGAGAGTTATGGGTAAAAAACGGGTCATATTTGAAAATCGGCGAAAAGTCAGTCAAGTCAGGGGAAGTGTCAGAGTAGAATACGTAATTGTTTGTTTCTCTTGGGTGTAGCGGCGTGGATTCTTCCAAGAGAAACAAACAATTATTTGCATTACCGGCGAAGAAATAAAACACAAGAGAGTAGAATACGTAGCAAGTGCAACGCTGAATACGGGGAACGTTGAATACAGGGTAAGTGGAATACGGTGAACGTTGAATAGCGAAGTGGAATACGGGGGAAGTAGAATACGGTGGAAGTGGAATACGGGGAACGTTCAACACGGTGAACGTGGAATACGGGGGAAGTGGAATACGGTGAACGTTGCATACGGTGAACGTTGCATACAGGGAAAGTGGAATACGGGGAACTTGGAATACGGGGAAAGTTGAATACGGGGAACGTTGCATACGGTGAACGTGGAACAGGGGGGAAGTGGAATACGGGGAAAGTTGAATACGGTGAACTTTGCATACGGTGAACATGGAATACGGTGGAAGTGGAAAACGGTGAACGTTGAATATGGGGGAAGTGGAGTACGGGGGAGATGAAATACGGGGGAAGTGGAGTAATTTTGCGACAAAGAAAGTGTTTTGATTTATAGTGCCTTTCTCGCCCATTTGGATTTTAGTATTATTAGTGACGAGCGATTGTGCTCTCTACGGATAAGAGGAAAATTTTTCAATTACACTCTTATAAACGTTTATGCGCCTACGGAGGAAAGCGACAACGAGGTGAAGGAGCTATTCTACGAGAAACTGGTGGATGTATATGATGGAGTGCCGAAACGAGACATTAAAATTGTGCTTGGAGATTTTAATGCTAAAATAGGCCGCGAAGTATTTTATCGTCCCACAATCGGTAAACATAGCCTTCACGAAAACTCGAACGAAACTGGAACGCGGGTGGTTGATTTTGCAGCATCAAGAAACATGGTTGTCAGCAGTACCTATTTCCAACATAAAGACATCCACAAAGCGACATGGGTATCACCGGATAAACGAACCAAAAACCAGATTGACCATATTTTGATAGATGCACGTCACTGTTCAAATATGTTGAATGTCAGAAGCTGTACAGGACCGAATGTAGATTCCGATCACTACCTGGTGAGAGCGGCAGTTAGGTCTCGAATATCGGTTCAACACAATCGACAACCGGCATTGGAAAGGTGGGACGTGGAAAAACTACAGAACGAAGACATTAAACGTCAATATGTCGACAGGCTGGAGACGACTATTATTGCCGGAATGGTCAGCGAACAACGAAGCGTAGACGATGCGTGGAATCAAATTAGACGGAATGTAGAGAGCGCCGCAGCAGAGACAGTGGGAACGAGAACGGGAAATAAAAGAAATATCTGGTTTGACGATGAATGCCAGAAGGCCATGGACGACAAAAACGCCGCTCGCCTGAAAACTCTAAGTAGATTCACTCGAGCTGGCCAGGAAGAGTACCGTTCTAAAAGAAATTTCGAGAGAAAACTCTTCCGACGGAAAAAGCGACAGCGTGACAAGGAAGTTTTGATCGAAATTGAGACGTTTGGCAATCGGAAGGAGACTCGGAACTTTTACCGGAAAGTGAACGAATCCAGAAACGGTTACAGTCAACAACCTTTGCTGTGTAAGGACAAGCATGGATTGGTCTTAGCAGATGAGGAAAGGTGCATTGCGAGATGGGGTGAGTACTTTAAGGAACTGCTTAACCCGAACAGACCGCTCAACCGAGACGACGAAAACGACGAATTGCCATTTCAGACTGCGCAACCATACATAGAAGAACCAACGATGCAAGAAGTTGAAGCCGAAATTTTAAAGCTCAAAAATTTCAAAGCCCCGGGGACTGACAACCTACCCGGTGAACTTTTCAAGAACGGCGGCAACGCGCTATGTATGGAGATGCACGAGCTCATCATACGCATCTGGAATGACGAGGAGTTACGGGAAGATTGGAAGACCAGCATACTTTGTCCCATATACAAAAAAGGTGACAAATTGGAGTGTGGCAATTTTCGAGGAATCGCTCTGCTGAATATTGCTTACAAGATATTTGCAAATATTCTATATCAGCGCCTTCCTCCATACACGGAATCTACGATAGGTGAATACCAAAGTGGTTTTCGTGTAGGTCGTTCAACATCGGACCAGCTGTTTAATATCAGACAGATCTTGGAGAAGTGCAAGGAGTACAACATTGAAACACACCATTTGTTCGTTGACTTCAAGGCAGCCTATGACAGTGTTAGAAGAAGTAAGCTATGGCGAGTCATGGAGGAGTTCGGAATTCCCAACAAACTGATCTCGCTAACGAAGCTAACACTAAACGGAGCTAACAGCCGAGTAAGGATCCGCAATCAAATGTCAGAGACTTTCGACATTGAGGAAGGCCTACGTCAAGGAGATCCTCTTGCAACGCTGCTTTTCAATTTAACACTCGAAGCAGCTGTTCAAACCATGGACATAGACTCCAGCGGCACCATTTTCTCCAAGTCCAGTCAGTTGCTTGGTTTTGCAAATGACCTGGACATTATTGGCCGAACTATGGATGTTGTTAAAGATAAGTTTATGGCCTTGGAGAGGAAAGGTACCGACCTTGGGTTGAATGTCAATGACGGAAAAACGGAATACATGATCATCCCACCTACGAATCGATATCGGGAAGATAACGTAACGATCGACACACACACATTCAAAATGGTCAATAAGTTCGTATACCTTGGATCAGAGCTGAACATAAACAACGACATTGCGGACGAAATAAAAAGGCGAGTACCTTTGGGCAACCGGAGTTATTACAGCCTGCTGAAAATTCTAAAGTCCAAGTCAGTAAGCCGAAATTCAAAATGCGCACTTTATAAAATTGTGATCAGACCGGTAGTTACGTACGGTTCGGAGTCGTGGTGCTTGACACAGAAAAATGTACAATCTCTGCATACGTTCGAGCGAAAGGTACTGCGTACAATATTTGGACCAGTATTTGACCGAAAACTGAACCGATGGCGCAGACGATATAATCACGAGCTCATAGAGCTTTTTGGAGAGCCCGACATAGTCAGAACAACAAAATAAAATAGACTACGTTGGCTCGGTCACGTACAACGAATGAATGAACATCGTATTCCAAAAAAAATTCTGAAGTCCAAACCTGAAGGCAAAAGGAGTGCAGGGCGACCCAAGTCCAGGTGGAGCGACGCTGCTTTTGCCAACTTAAGAACTGTGGGAGTAACCAGCTGGGAGACGTTAGCTGCAGATAGGCCCGGTTGGAGAAGCATGTTGGAGAAGGCCAAGACCCTTAATGGGTTGTAGTGCCGGTAAAGTAAGTAAGTAATTATTAGTGGTAATATCAACGAAGTGATTTAATGACATGAAACATTACGCATCATTATTTAAAACGAGAAAAAATATGCTTTGACTCTCTGAGTAGACAACACGCGAAAATGATAAAGCCTGCGTAGCCCCTAGGGGCGGGTGTTCGACTAGTAATTCATATAACCGTTTAATAGTGTCATCAACGACGTTTAACTTGTGACCTAGTGGATGGTTTGAGAAGTAATTAAGCAGTCTACCAGACGCTGTAGGTTTAGCATACCATTTGTAGTCAATGGAACCATCCTCGTTGTGGATCAACATTAGGTCTAGAAAAGGTAACTGCTGGTTTTGTTCCAACTCGCAGGTAAATTGGATCTTACTATGAACTGAGTTAAAAGAGTCCATCACCTGCCTTATCAATTGTTTGGGAACTATCAGAAATAGATAGTCGACATATTTGACTAGTTCTTTGATATTATCCTTTTCCTTGGTCCAAGATATACTTTTATCCTGGTTATGCCGGGCCTGCATATTGGAACGGATTGGGATAGGTTTGTATTGTGTCAAAGTTTTCGCCACTGGTAAAATTCTTGTTTTGCTAAATGCTTCCGATTAATACTTTCGGTGCAAGATTCATTCTACCCTTTCGAATCAAATTATTCTCTTCTGATAAGCTAATAATAACTGTTTCTAGTGCCAAACATGCTTCAGACGAAGGCTTCAACAACAGAAACTGTAAATGATGAGGGCGCCAAGAACACGGAAGTCTTGGAAGAGCCGTCGGTGAATGTAGATTTAATGTTCTTTCATATTTTCCCAAGTTATGTAGACACTTTTTAGACCCGTACGAAGTACGTAGGTCTGATGCGTTTACTACCACGGTTGTTACATTGCGAATTCGAACCCGGGAGTACGGGGAAACCTTTTTTTATTGCCTCCAGATGACAAATCAGCGAAAAAAACAATGTCCGTCTGTCTGTCTGTCGGTCTGTCTGTCCGTCAACACGATAACTTGAGTAAATACATAACATACATAATACATAACTCGAGTAAATCTCTTCCGATTTTCAGAAACTTTTTTTTTTGTTTGAAAGATCTCGGCACAGCCGACAATTTATAGAAGAATTTTTGTCTGTGCTTAGGGCTCAAGTGGGCCTCATGTCGGTCCTAAGGTCGGCCCTAGCTAAAAAAATTTTTTTTGCTATGCTGCAGAGCAAATTGAGGGAAACATTTTTGTCTATGGAAGTATGTATCCGAGGCCTCTATTTGAGCGCTAGGTCAGTACTAAGGTCGGTCCTAGCCCAAAAAATAGTTTTTTGCTATGTCGTAGACAAAATTGAGAACATTTTTCTCTACTTGGAGGTCAATTTTGTGCGTTCGGAGAATGTTTTTACACCGTTACTTCGGACGTGTTTTTCAAAATTGCCCTAGGGGCCATTTCCAATACAGTCTAATGTGAACGCAATATTTACTTAAATACGTTCCAGTCTTTTCGTAACATCAACTCTGTTTGCCGCATCTATTCTGATACGTACGGGTCCCTTCTATGTTTTATTAGGGGTACGATATAACTGGTTTAAGAGACCCACACGAGCGTATTCCAATAACAGAGAAATTATTCAACGACTGGGATCAGCAACTCATAGATCGAAAAAAAGCTTCCATGGTCAAAAATTTTCCCCAAAATGAAGTCATCTCAATTGTGTCACTAATTTCTGATATCGTAGAAATCAACACATCTTGCCATCAAGTTAAATAACAAGAAAGCCTTTTTAAAGGAATGCATAATAAGAACGTTTGAAAAGTCGTTTATTCAAAAAATTCATTTCGAGCCGGGAAACGTTTTTAATCGGAGCAACATATTGTCATGTCTGATATAATAGGCAGTAACCACTTATCCGTTTTATATCGTTTTTATATCACCAAATATTTTACCTTGAAAATGTTTTCTTCGTGTTCATTAGAAACTGTTCAAGAAAAATTCCCGGACAAGGACCTCGATGATAAGGAGGCGAAAACGGAAATTGTTGCTGCATTCCGCAGATTTCGAGATGTCAAAGCCCGTGCAAAAAAGAAAAATGAAATTTGAACTACGAAAATTTATTCGATTAAAATAAAATCGTTCAGATATAAATGTGTGTGTGTGATGTAGAGTATGTAAATTATTTACTTATAATACAACGGAAATTTAATGAATGAGGACAAAGGATTAGTTTTAAGTCGAGGCTCCAATTATTCCAAAAATATTCACTGATTTCACTTAGTAACCTTTTCAATATCATTCAAATTTTATTCCCTGAAGACGAAAACTGTTTGTTTTACGAAAGCTCGGAAAAAATAAAAATATTTCAAAAAATAACCACGCATCCAATTATTAATAATGAATAAAATACTCTTGTTGTTTTCTCGTTTGAGTATTGGACGGACAACGATTTTTTTTCTGCATCCAGTGCTGGACGGCATCACTTGGGTCAAAATGAGGGGGGCGAGGGGAAAAAACTAAAAAATTCGCCTAAACATCGTGTCTTGTCGCAAAGGTTTTTGTATGGAGGTTTTTGCGTTTGCGGACGTTTTTTTTTGGGTGTGGGGACTGCGTCACGCTCTTCGCTACCGCTCCGAGCATGATTTTAGTCTTTTGGGAGGTCGGTGAAGCCTTTTCGCATATATCGCCGGTATTACGGCACTGTTATTTTTCATCTATGCGTCAAATGAATGATATGGATCTCAGAAAACGAGTCAAATTTTTTTTGTGGATCGGTTAAGATGTTCGGTGCTGTGACTCCATAGAGTGAGCCTAGGTCGGGCTACGTTGCCGCACCTTAGACATCATAGTTTTTCATGAATAGTTCCAATTAAAGGTTTAGAAAACCGCTTCTAAAGGTAAGTATGAAGATGAAACTGAGAGGAGACACTTTAACGAAGATGCCTTGGATATTGGAGCTCACGGCAATGCTCTATGTCGGTCCGGAAGTTGAGTTTCTTGAAGTTGAGAAAGTTTCTTTTAAATAAACTTTCGATTTCTTCAAGGAAAACTTTTAAGAAGCTTTGAAAAATAATTTTCGAAATTTTTAGGAAATTGACCTCAACTTATGCATATTTTGTGACAATAAATTTTTGCGTGAAAAACTAAAAGTGTTGAAAAATTATTCCGCTAACCATAACAAGAGAGAGGTTGAAAGGAATGACACGGAAGTGGAGTTTGACATTTATCGAAAACCAATGTTCACCAACAGGCTGATCATAAGTGATTCACACCATAACTACAAACACAAAATTGTGGAAATTGCAGGTGGTAATGGGTATCTGAGACGTACAGCGGAGAACATCATACGGAAACACGAAGCCAAGAAACTTAGAATGGAAGCGTCAGTTCTGTTTGACAACACCAAGGAAGAAGTGAAACGAATAGTCTACATACGCATTCTCAATTGGCGAGTTTGTACCGGAAGAACAGTTACCAAGCGGTCAACTTAAACGTATACAGCGTCCAAAAAGCAATCGGTGGTGCCAAAGACAAAATACCTGATATGCTGAAATCTGGTGTGTATGAAATAGGTTGTCAAGACAGCTGCTCCTTCACCTACTACGGTAAGTCCGAACGAAATCCTACGGTACGATACCAGGAGCATGATTACAGCATATCGAAGAGTGACTTTAAGAGCGCTCTTGCGCGACATATGGTCGAGAACAAGCACAAAACGGTGAGTGGTAGAAACACATGCGTGATTTTTTGACTGTAATGTATGCAGACATATAGCTTAATTAGGATGATTGTTTTAAAATTAGATTTAGTATGGACCGTACAAGACTTGTTGATGCATAAAATATATATTTTCTGTGAAAGAATAAAAAATAGTTAAAATCTAAAATTGTTGTGGTTTGGTCTCGAACTCATCCCGAACAGTGTTCTAGATTCAGAAACATTGTTGAGATTGTAACGGATGTCGCTCAAAAATAATCGAACTCTCTAGCAGAATCGTAGCGTAGAAAATTTGATCGTTACAGCTTGACTCTTCCTATTTCTTTCGAATTAACATCTGTAAACAATTATTTGAGACTAAATTTAGGCGAATATTCAAATGCAATAACTAATAGATAAATGTCACTCAACAAGGCTGGCAGCGCTCATGAAAAAAATGAGCGGCGCTCGCGCTCCCGCTCAGACCCTCTAAAAATGAGCGGCGCTCACTGCCTAAATTGCAAAAAAGTCAATGATTCAAATGTTCACCAGTGCTGTTTTTAGACACGTACGAAGTACAAACGGGTATTATACGTTTGTAACATAACAGAGTGATGATTTGCGTGCGTGCCTGAAGTAGTCTTAACCGCAGGGCCCCCATGAGCGAGGGAATGAGATTACGCTCAATCAGCGCGACCACTAAAAGTATGTTGTGCTCTCTTCAGTTCCGATCGGTGTGTAAATCATCTTTCGGATCCTGTGTAGGGATCGGCACCTATCTAAATACCTACTGATTCTACTCCACCTAGTTGTCTGGGAGGAGTAAGGGTCAGTGACCCCAGTACGATACCACCACAGTACACATACTCAAAAACCAACAGCCCCCGCGTCAGCGCCATAGGCACCTCAATCAGTGTTGGGGTCAGGTGTCGATGTTGTTCACACCTGAGGGCATTCTCAGAATTTTTGTGGAAATCGGTTGAGTGGTTCGGTGTTAGGAGTCCAAATTGATGAAATAGATGATTATTATTCACGAATATTGTATGAAATTAGAGAGGAACCTTTTTCCCCATTGGAACATGGGACCTGCAGCTCATATTACGGCTGCTAGTCAGGCGTGAGGAAGGTCGAGGACAAAAATTTTTATGATATATTGTAGAATACGTTGACGAGAACGTACTTTGACGTTCGTACTTCGTGAGGGTTTTTGCCACTAATTTAGATCTAGGTCAAGACCCTTGTTTACAACCAATCTTTCGTACTTCTACACTCTAAGAAATGTTCTGGGGGCGTATCCAAAAAAGCGAAAATGTGAAAATTAAAGACAACCTTAGTGAACACGAAATCTGAGAAAGTAGTGCCACATAAACTTGCAGTTGGATTCGCAAATTACTCAACCACTCAGCCAATGAAATGTTCTTTCGAAATCGAGAAAATCCACTCCTCAACATTGCAGGAAAAATTGGTACAAACAAAAGGTCAGTCCGGACAGGTATAAAATAAAAAAATTTAAGAAAATATTATTAAAATATAATTAATGAGCGCGTGAGCGCTAAAAATGAGCGGCGCTCGCGCTCCCGCTCGTGATTTTGAAAAATGAGCGGCGCTCGCGCTCGCGCTCCGAGCGCCGCTCACGATGAGCGGCGCTCATGCCAGCCTTGTCACTCAATGCACTTGCCACGTCTAACGGTATTCCCACTGAATTGTCAAAAACAAATTGCGCAGAAATTTCTATCGAAAATGGCAGAAAGAGCGGATTTGCGAAAATCTGTCGTCAATATCTTTGGACGACTTAAAACCAGTGCAATTCTCGAAGTATTCAAAGATAAGCCGATCTCACGTTCAACTATTTTTCGCATTTTGAAGCAATGCCGTGATGGTGAAGAGCCGAAAAAAAAGAAAAAACCTGGTCCAAAAATGAAATTGAGTGTCAGTGCAACCAAAAAACTGCTGTCATGCGCCAAAGACAAGGTTGGCCAATCAACACGCAAATTGGGTCGAAAATTTGGCGTTTCGCACACAATAGTCCACATGATTTTGAAAAAAAACAACGTAATGTATCGTAAACGAAAGCGCGCACCGAAGTATACAGCCGATCAACTCGAAAAAATACCAACATGCTGCCGTACACTTCGCCGAAAACATTTTGCTGGTGGAAAATTCATAATTCTGGATGATGAATCGTATTTTACATTTTCGCACCATGAATTGAGTGGAAACGACGGCTTCTACACTGACAACATTGAAACAACACCAGACAATGTAAAATACGCCGGCAAAATGAAATTCGAGCCAAAAGTATTGGTTTGGTGCGCAATATCATCGAAAGGTGTCTCAGTGCCTTTGATTCGACCAAACAAAGCGAAAGCGGTGAATTCTGACATTTATATTGATAAATGCTTACCGAAACTGAAGAAATTCATCGAAAAATATCACGATGGTGACAAAATAATGTTTTGGCCAGATCTTGCACGCGCCCATTATGCAAAAAATACACTGAACTGGTTGAAGAAGCAAAAGATACCGGTCGTACCGAAAAAGGACAATCCTCCAAACGTGCCTTAAGCACGTCCAATCGAAAACTTTTGGAGTTTTTTAAAACGTAAAGTTTACGAAAATGGATGGGAGGCTCAGAACGAACAACAGTTGCGGTCGCGAATTCAGAGAAAGATCAAGGAAGTAGACATTTCCGTTGTCCAAAGTCTGATTGATCAAATTCCATACATACTCCGAAAAATTGAAGACAATGGTCCATTAAGTGCACTGTGAATATTTTTCTGCGACTCTTTATTGATCAAACAAAGACACCGAATAAGAATTTTTGAAACATTGTTATTGTTTTTCAAATGCCACTTAATCGAATTTAGTCTCAAATAACTGTTTACAGATGTTATTCAGAAAATATGACATTTCCACTGTTCTATAGGAAATGCTTACATACTCATTCTACCGGGCAGGGCACGAGCGCCATCTCTTATCATTTCTCTGGTTTTTGCCTTTTCGTCCAAATGATGCATGCTTAGCTTATAGATGACGTCCTTTTTGAAAACCCATGTTCGAACCCACGATAACACATATACAGTTGTCCAAGACGAAAGTTCAAATGAAGTCAAATTACAAAATAGTTTCTAGAAATTTAGCCGCCAATTAAGGGAAGAATTTAAACCGATAATTCTAAAATAAGAAATGACCGAAGAAAATGAAGAATTGATCGCAAAAACATAAGAAACATTGAAAGATCAATTCTTTATTTTTTGCTATCAATTCTTATTTTCCTTATACAAAATCTTATTTAATAGCGATCGCTTTAATTACATGCCATTCAATAACACGGAAAACACTGACAGAATGCAATCACAAACACCAACAATTAATCTAACAATGACTTAACTCATAGGGTATACAAATGTGTTTATATAAATTTGTGAGACCATTTGTGATAGAATATTTATTGATTTCAGATACCACTGAAGATGACCATGAATAGTGGTCGAAATCTTTGGTGAAAATAAAATAAGTATTGAGCTATTCCAAAAAAACAAATTTTAATAATTTTTTAAAAGCATTCTCTGAAAAAACAAATTTTTTGAAAGTTTTGAAAATATTTTGTTTTTCGAAAAAATTTTTTATTCGGACGGGCAATTTCAAATCCAATTTAGTAAAGACGTTATCACTAGTTTATCGAAATTTCATAACATGAGGTGTACAGTACACTGTATTCACGACGGACGTAGGCTTCATATCGTATTTTACGGTTCCACTAGGCATATGTTGTATAAATTTGCATCCATGTGAGTAAAATATTTAGAATAAAAAGATCTTGTTTTAATGTGGCTGAAGTTAGGTCAAAGCCCAAAGTTTTTAAAGTTGGTTTTCTTAAATTTTTTAAGGAGGAAATGTGACAAAAAAAAGTGTTTTTCTTGCTTTTTGCACGCATTACGTATACAAGGAAAAAACCACTTGCGAAATATTTTCGTTGATTTATGAGGAATACAAGAAAAATCTACTTCAGAAATTTTAGACTTTAGACTAACTTCATTCACGTTTGTTTTACAGCTTTTATTCAATCGGTTTTTCCAAGTTTTAAAATTTTAGCCTACCACGTTGATTACTCTTGGTTGTTGTACGACTGGTTGTCACTTTTGTAGTTTTTTGTGCTGCTGTTTTAGTTGTACTTCTGACTGTTGTTGACGCTACTGACATTAGCGAAACTGTTTTTATTTGTTGTTTAGTTTCAAATGAATCACAGTTGGTAACATTTTCAGCTCCATCGCACCCGTTTATTAAATCGTTGAAAGCATTTCCTTCTCCACAATTATACATTCTCGGTCTACCCTCTAAGCAAACAAAATATTTTTGACAACTACTCGGCGATCGATAAAATCGGATTTCGGATTGTCCCAAGCCAGCAACCTTCAGTTCAGTTGGACAAGTAAATCCTAAGAATTTTTCAGCATTGCAATCGTGTACTTGATCTGGCCAGTCACAACGATATGTTTCTTGATTAAAAGCCAAACCATCGGGGCAGTCGAATGTATACCCTCGTCCATCGGCGCAGTTCATAAAACGTCCGCAATCAGCGTCATGTCCCAATCGGAAATAACCAAATTGATGAGGACACTCCTCAGTAGCCTAAAACATAAAAGAGTTGTCTATGATTGGAGTTATATCATTTGAATTAATTGGTATTATATAATAAGAAGTTAATGTTGAAATTGGTGCGTTAAGAGTTTTTATTTGAACGTTATATGAGATGAGTTTGTCTGATGAGAACAAAGCCATCAAGCTTTTCGATCAAAGGTTAGAGTTGATTAGATTACAGGAGGAGAATCATAAGATTGTGCAACGTTTCGTTTTAACTCGTTTCATCGAAAAATCGAGTTTTGCATGCACAAAATACAAGAAAATATGAGAAAATAGAGACAAAAGAGAAATAAAAAAGTTGCACAAACTTCTGATTCTCTCTCTTTAGAATAAGTGTGCGGAGATTATCCTGAATTTAGTGTAGTAGCCCACCCAAATATGACGGGTGCAAAAATTTTCTCTGCTTCGAAAATTTTTAAAAATATTTAAAAATTAAAGTGTTTTCGGCTTAAAATCGTTATTTTTTGTGTGTCTTCTGTTGTGTTTATCTCATCACTCTGTTTGAAAATGTTAGCATGAAAATATACCCTTGACGTTAGTCAGGGTCTTACGGCCGAATTAGGGTCGATTTTGTCCTTGTGTCCGTGTCCGTGTGTCGGCGTCCGTGTGTCGGCGTCCGTGTGTCCGCGTCCGTGTGTCCACGTCCGTGTGTCCGCGTCCGTGTGTCCGCGTCCGTGTGTCCGCGTCCTTGTGTCCGCGCCCATGTGTCCGCGTCCTTGTGTCCGCGCCCGTGTGTCCGCGTCCGTCTGTTCGCGTCCGTCTGTCCGCGTCCGTCTGTCCGCACCCGTGTGTCCATGTCCACGTCCGTATGTCCGCGTCGGTGTGTCCGCGTTCGTGTGTCCGTGTGTCCGCGTCCGTGTGTCTTTAGATACAAATCCAAGTTGTAATTACAATCTTTATCATTACAGCCTAGACTCGAAAAGTTGTCAGCAATTGCCAGAAATTCTCAGATCATTTTTGTCCATGGTAGCATAGGTCGAAGAGCTCGCCTTACAAAACTTATAAAACTACTGATATCACAACAAAAAAACTTATTCGAAGGTAAGGTGTAGAACAGTAAGTAAGTTCACTTTCAAAATTATTGATATCGTCAGAGGTGACGCTTTCGCTGATAAGGCGCAAACATTTGTTTGAATAGAATGTTAGCTTGTGGTCAAAGTTTTATTGTTAAAAAAATTTGCACCACTTTTTTTTAAAAAAAATTACGT
This sequence comes from Pseudolycoriella hygida, assembly GCA_029228625.1. Classification (NCBI taxonomy): domain Eukaryota; kingdom Metazoa; phylum Arthropoda; class Insecta; order Diptera; family Sciaridae; genus Pseudolycoriella; species Pseudolycoriella hygida. The sequence continues at coordinate 68,224,482 of CM055404.1, read as the reverse complement.
TGTGTTCAAAAAATTACAACACAAATGCCAGACCCAACGGCGAAATAAGTTTTCTGTACTTTCAGTTTTTACACTGCAGAAATATAGCTCTTCTTTCTTTTTGCGAAGATTGCTTAACATAAATTTATATTTTTACGTGTGAAAACTGAAAGTGTTGAAAAATTATTACGCTGGTGGGTCTGGTATTTGTGTTGTAATTTTTTTTGTAATTTCGTTTTAAAAAAGTGGTGCCAATTTTGTTAAGAATAAAATTATGACCACAAGCTAACATTCTATTTACACAAATGTTTGCGCCTTTTAAGCGAAAGCGTCACGTCTACCAGTGCCGGCGTGGCTACCAAAAGGCGAAATCTGAAAAAGCCCATATCTTCGGGCGCTGTTTTCGCAAACAAATGGAATTCAATGAAGTCAAAAACAGGCAGGCGAATTTTGTCAGTGTTATCATGCGCCACCGGGGAAAATTTTGGACTACCTTCACTTGTCCTTTAGGTAAATCGAGGAACGCTTAATTGCAGCAGACACAATTTTTTAACCTTATGGATCCTTTATGTCGGAATTTGAATAATTGAATGATTTCGTATAACGCGGCAGGCGACAATTTGTGGGTTCTTTGGCAGTTTTTAAACAAAATCGAGTTAGTTTTTTAGCGCCACAGCTGAAAATTTTGAAAATTTGGATTCGTTTTTCTTATTTTCAGCCTCAGTCTGGGTCCCCGAAATGACAGCCCGGGTCCAATGGATTTACTCTTCTCCGAATTAGCAAGAAAAAATTTGTCCGTCCGTCTGTCTGTCGACACGATAACTCGAGTCAATCTTGACCGATTTCCAAAAGTATGTTTTCCCCGAAAGTTGTGATCAAAATAAGTGAAATCAGTCAAGAACTTTCGTAGTAAAGATCGAAAAAGTAGTCGAAAACGTAACATTTTGAAGGACGGTGAAACTTTTTGGCTTATATCTCCGCGATTTACGAGAAGCCTTTCAAGGTTTTGAATTAAAGATACAGACTTCAAAAAACAAAAAAAAGTTGATTAAGTCAACTCACTGGTACTATAAATTATTTTTGGTGCGATATAGATGCGGTCGAAGGCTCAAGAGAATAAGAGTAGGACCGAAGCCTCTACTGAGCGCCCCAAGTCGGTCCTAAGGTCGGCCAAAGTTAAAAAAAAACTTTATTTGCTACGTTTTAGAGAAAGATGCGGGAAACATTTTCATCCATGGAAATATGGGTTTAAGGCCACTCCTTAGTGCCCTGAACGGTGCGTTACTAGACAAGGGTTTTTCAATTTGTCATTTGGGCGATTTCCGATGTAATCTAAGGCTTCAATTCAATAAAATTGCAAAGCATTCCTCGACACTCTATGGAAGTTTAGCGTTTGTTTTAATATGCAGTAAGATTTTGTAACAGTTGTTCTGATACTCCCAGGTCTCTTTGCAAATACGTGCGGATCACCTTAGCTATGTTTTTAAAATTTGTAATCTTTGCATACACAAAAGAAGGCCGGCACTGACCTCTACCGATATCAATAATTTTGTAAGTGGACTTACGGGCTGCGTCACACTTTACCTTCGAAGAAGTGTTTTTGGTGTTATAAATAAATTTAACTAATATAAATAAAATCTTTTTGTTTCACAAACTTAGCTTACAATAACAATTATGAATGCTTCGTCATATGAAGAAACCGGATCAGGACTTAACTTTACTTTACTAAGGAGGCAATGTGGCCATTCTCTCCCTTTACATCGCAAGGTAATGATTTGATATGGATACCAATTGTACCTATACAAAGTTCAAATAATTTTAGGGGTTCCAGAGCCAAACTGCATGGAAAAATAACCTTGTCAAAAAAAGGTGATTTTTTTTCTGTAGAGCAGGTACAAAAACTTTGTTGGCTAGTGTTACAGGCATCGGAAGAAAATTTTGTTTTGAATTCAGTGAGGCTTTCGATTAGAAGTAGCTATAGATTAGAAAAAGAAATCACTACAAACGACGTTCGATTGTTTAATTTTTAGACCCGTTCGAAGTACGAAGGTCTGATGCGTTTACTACCACGTTTGTTGCATTGCTAATTCGAACCCGGGAGTAAGGGGGAAACTTTTTTTGTTGCCTCCATATGACAAATCAGCGAAAAACACAATGTCCGTCTGTCGGTCTGTCTGTCTGTCTGTCTGTCCGTCAACACGATAAGTTGAGTAAATCTTGACCGATTTTCAAAAACTTTTTTTTTCCTGAAAGGTAGTCAAAAAATATTTTATGGGATTGAATCTGCGCACTGTCGGCCCAAGGGCCGCCGAGCTAGGGCCGTTTAAGTGGTTTTTGGTCCTTTGCACACAACTCGAGTAAATCTTTTCTGATTTTCAAAATTTTTTTTGTTTGAAAGAACTGGGCATGGCCGACAATTTATGGAAGAAATTGTTTTTAAATTTGAGTCCTTGGACTTAGCTAGGGCACTAAAAACGAGTCTCTGCTAGGGCTCTATGTGTTTTTTGTACATAATAACTCGAGTAAATCTTTATCGATTTTCAAAAATTTCTTTTTGTATGAAAGATCTGGGCATGACCGACAATTTTTGGAAGAAACATTTTTCGATTTGAGTCTTTGGACTTAGCTAGGGCACTAAAAAAGAGTCTTTGTTAGAGCCCTACGTGTTTTTTGTACATAACTCGAGTAAATCTCTTCCGATTTATAATACATATAAAATTGTAGCAACTGATCGTTAAATAAATAAATAAATAATAATAATAAATCTCTTCCGATTTTCAAAAACGTTTTTTTGTTTGAAAGATCTCGGCACGGCTCACAATTTATAGAAGAATTTTTGGCTGTGCTTAGGGCTCAAGTGGGCCTAATGTCGGTCCTAAGGTCGGCCCTAACATAAAAAAATGTTTTTGCTATGCTGCAGAGCAAATTGAGGGAAACATTTTGTCTATGGAAGTATGCTGTTCACATCCAGCGGTTAGAGAGTGTTCAGCGGCAATTTGTTCTATACGCTAACCGTGATAGACACATCGACAGTTACAGTGAAAGTTATTGTTTACGTCCATATGCCGAGCTCAGCCTTAAATCACTTCTACGACGCCGCACCGACGCAGCAGTTTTTTTCATTCACGATATTCTGACTGGTAAATTGAATTCGAAGTTTCTCCGCAATAAGATTATTTTGAATGACGGCTCTAGAGTACTACGTAAATTTTCTATGATTCGGATAACCGGTACCAACTGTGATTATTCACAGTTTTCACCATTTAATTTCGCCTGCCGGTTATTCAACCTTGCTGTTGCTCATGTAGATCCGACGCTTCCTTCTCTCGAATTCAGGAATAAAGTACATGGGCTTGATGATTCGATTTTTGGCTCATTTGGTTTGGTTGGATAGTGTTTGCTTGGTGCTTCCTTTCCACTTCTATGACAACCGAAACCGGAAGCACTAACCCGGTGATTAACTTTTTTATACTTTTCAAATTTTTTAAAAATGAAAAAAAGATTTTTTTTTTCATGTAGCCGATATTTTGCTGTTCGAAATATTTTATTTGACGATGCCTACGGCTCAACTTGACGACTCCTTCTTGGTGGACTTAATTATTATGCTTAGTGTCGTTTATTTATTTATTTATTTCACCTTTGACGCAGCTTTTTGCGAAATACTTTTTATTTTTTATTTTTACTTTAAATTTTATGACCAAGCTCTTTGAGTGCTTTTTATTTACAATTTTAATTTTGACTACATAGTTTTTCTTTCTCTTTGTTATTATTATTGTTTGTTTTGACTTCTTTCTGGTTTGTGAGTTTTATTTTTTATTTTGTGATTTTTGTGTGTGATAATGTTATTGTACTTTAAGAGTATTATTTGTAACGTTTTCATGGTTTTTGAACGAGGGTTATGACAATAGTCATAGCCACTCTTTTTCCATGTCAGCTTGAGAAAAGTAGACAATAAAATTAATATACATTCATTCATTCATGTGTCCGAGGCCTCTACTTAGGGCCCTAGGTCAGTATGAAGGTCGGCCCTAGCCCAAACAATAGTTTTTTGCTATGCTGAAGACAAAATTGAGGAGAACATTTTTCTTTATTTGGAGGTCAATTTTGTGCGTTCGGAGAATTTTTTTACACCGTTACTTCGGACGGGTTTTTCAATATGGCCCTACGGGCAATTTCCAATACACTCTAATGTGAACGAAATATTTACTTAAATACGTTCCAGTCTTTTCGTAACATTAACTCTGTTTGCCGCATCTATTCTGATACGTACGGGTCCCTTCATATGTTTTATATGAAATTGACTTCATAGATTAATGTAGAGGTAAATAGTAAATTTGCTTATTGGTTTGTGTGAGCGCTTCAGCTGCTAACTAGTTGGTCGAGAATTTCATGTCAAAATTATAAATTTGCTAACTGTATTTACAATTCGCTTGCATCATGTATGATAAGCATAAATAATCAAAGTCACACTCCCTTGAGATGTGATCAAGTTTTATATTTTACTGCACAAAATTCAATTGCCAAAGGTGAGTGGAGGTGGCATCCAAACACAAAAAACCAAAAAAAGTTTGGAAAGTCGTGCAGGTCGACGACACAGGTGAAAAACATAAACTTCCTGAACTTCAACGTGAAATTTCGGATACACATGAACGGGAGGAATCGAAGTGAATTTGGCAGATTACACGCATTATTATTGTCGCCCCGGATGATAACAAAACAAACTGGAGTGGATTAGAAATCTTCTAGAAAATTGTCGAATCGAAAAGAATATTGACTAGGTCGTTCGGTGGATAAGAATTCCAAGCTGGCTGAAGCTGAAGAGAAAGAGGCATTGGTCGCGGTTCAAGTGCATCAAAATAATTTGCAACATAAGTGCATCCCGCACTCTATTCGACCATACCACACAGTCCAGGAAAATCAACCGGTAAACCAGACAAACGATATAACTATAAAGAAGTCGAGGACGACGAAAGCCATTACTGGAAACTATTTTCGCGACAGAATTTCACTCAACTTAAATGATTGTGTCGGTCAGGTAATTTACTTTTCACAAATGGAAACAGGTAATTTATGGAACAGGTAATTCACTATTTAAATGAAAAAGAAAAAATAACATGAATGTAGCTAGTCCGACCCCTAGTCGAGCGACATCAGTTGTTGTTAGTTTTTAAGAAATACACATATTGAGTGGCGATCCAGCGCTGTCGGCAATAATAGTGTGCTGAATACATTTGTGAACAATAACCTATAATGTACTGAATACATTTGTAGGCTATAACGCTATCACTGCTGGCTTGATGAGCAAAAAGGGAGTATCTCGTTATGATATGCTCAGCATTGCAACAACGAAATACTCACGTTCAAGCTCTACTGGTTTCAGTGCACAGGCGCCAACTCGTATGATGTCAAGTCAATTCAAGGAGATTATCCTGAATTGAGTGTGCCTTTGTCCAACAGTCTGTCAACCACGTTATCGATTATTACTGTTGAATTAGATAGCGACGTATGCCAAAAAATTCATCGAAACAACACCAAATGCGAAATTTGTCTGATATGACAACACCGAATTTCATTCATAAATACCTAAACAACTGTCAAACTCGCGTCGGCAAAATTAAATTTTTTCAATTTTAGCCTCCGTATCTTTGACATACAGCAATTCAGCATCAGCACACAAGAAATGTAAACAAATTTAATGTTTTGGTTTGTGATATTTTTTGAAAATAACATAAAAGTGCGTTTTCGTGTAAAAATTATTGAAAAAGTCTTTATTAAGTTGAATTAATGCTAGAAGTGACTAACAGTGGCAAATAAATCCTGAATTTTTGATTCAAATTGAAGTGAAAAGTTATTTTTTTTTTTTTTGAATACATTGTTTTTGTGTTGATTGTTCGGGTAATTGTGTTAATTATTGTATTTCAACCTTTGAAATAGTATTGCGCGTAAATGGACATCAAATTTTAGTGTCAGAAAAGTTTTTCTTAGGTTATTTTGCCATAGAAAAATAAATGTAAAATAAATTCATTCAAAACCCAACATCACAACCTGTCAATCTCGCGTTGCAATTCAGCAACTGTCAAACGTACGTACGTCGCTATCTAAATCCACAGTTATTGTTTTTTCGACATTGATGTCTTTTTGAGTGAATACGGTTTCTACTTGGAGTACTTGAACACATATGTCGATTTTTTCAAACTTGACGTTTCTGTCCAAGATGGTGTTGAAGCAGAAATCGACAAGATTTCTTAAATGTTTGAAAAACTTTGTTACGGTCGATAGATCCTATCACAACAAAAACCCTTTTAAAAGGGAAATGTGACGCAAGTCCTTCTTCCTCCTTCCAAAACAACTGATATCAATTTGGGGTGACGCTTAAAGCTTTGAAACGCAAAAATTCTTTTGGAATGTTTTCATTTTTGATTAAAAAAATGCGTCACAAATGCCGGACCCCCGATGTTATAGTTTTTCTGTTCTTTCAGCTTTCACAAACGCAAAAATTTGTC
>CM055404.1:68202566-68217500 GCA_029228625.1 Pseudolycoriella hygida | reverse complement strand
CTCGCTTTATTTTTTTGCTTGTTCAGTGTTAAATTTTTATTTATTTCGAAAACCGAGGAGGGACAAAGCAAATGCAAGTCCCCCTAGCTACGGGCCTGCGTGAAAGGCTTCGCAAGACCAACGAACGCTTCGAGTACCAACCAAAGTGCAAACGAATGTGCGAAAAAGCAATATCATTGCAAATAACGAGACAAACAAAATTATTCGTATGAATTTTTTCGTTTCTGGCTTAAAATTTGAGATATCCACTCAAACCTCTTGCTAGTATTGCAACACTTAATGGTATGTCTCATATGCGGAAACGCAGTTTTCGAACAGCACATGTCTGAAAACAAAAGAGAGTCTGCAGAAGGCATACATAAAAGCATGTGACGATTGTAGCGAAAAAGAAAACATTACGGTAGCGAGCCAACGATTTGCACACCAGAGTTTAAAACAAATTCACTGTTAATTACACCATTACACAACTCAGAATTGAATAAGTACATTGTAATCTAAGCAGATTTTCACATCCGAAAGTAAGCCATAAGGCGCGGCGACGAGTTCTTTAGATGTACGACGATTACACCAGTTATTTAACTTTGAGTCCGAGCAAGAGAATCACGTTTTATAAAAGCAGATGTTCGACAACAAAGAGAACAATGAGGAAATGCGTATAAAAGACACGTGTCGCTTAAATCCAATAAAGATTTTATAATGAAATGTAAAACAAATTCACCAATTTAGAATTATACGAAAGAAATTAAAACTAGATAGTGCAAAATGAAACAGTAATCACAGAATCAAGAAAAATACTTTGAGAGAGCGTCGCAAAAACACGACCGCTCTCCACCACGCAATGTCTCAATTATATACGGACTTTTCTAAAGCATTTCATCGGATTGATCACGGCTAATTATTAAAGAAACTAAAAAATTTTGGTTTTGGTACGTCTCTAGTACGATGGTTCAAGTCGTATCTGGAGAATCTATCACAATATGTCCGTATTGCTGGATTGAGTTCAAAAAGTATCAACTCCTCATCTGGAGTTCCACAGGGTTTCATTTTCGGACCATTTCTATTTACCATTTTCATAAATGATCTGTCCTCAATGCTCTCAATTTGCTTTGGCTTTGCGGATGATCTAAAATTGTTACGAAAAATTGTCACCGAAACTGATTGCTCTATGTTTCAATTGAAATTATCCGATTGCATGATTTGTGTGTAAAAAAACAAATTGGATCTTAACGTAAAAAAGTTCGCCATAATGACCTTCACAACAGAGACCTGCATGGTATACTTTTTCACTATTTTTTGATTTTTCAAAAATGGTTAAAAACTGTACTAGGGCCTCGTAGTTTAAATTGTTATTTAATTTCGAATTTCAAAATTCGGTAACTATTAAAACCTTAAAAATATCAGTTCTAATAATAACCATTTATTTTTTGGTTCTATTGTTAACCATATAAGGTGAATCATGAAAGTATTTTTTTATGTTGGGAGTTGATTATTTGCCGTGGGAAACTAAATGTTTGTTATTGTTTATTGGCTTTATGCGGCATCGGTAGAAATAAAATGTTTTAGATTTTGTTTGCTATATTTCGAACGTTGTTTGTGTTCGTCATCAGGCTAAATTTTACAAGAAATAAAAGGAGAAGGAGAGAAATCATCAAAAAAAAAAAATCATCATATGTTTTTCTACAGGGATTACAAGTTGATGTTTATATAATTACCGTTGGAGAATCTGCTTCAAAATTTTATAAATAAATAAGTATAAACTAAAACAATATCACAGTTAGGGGATGAGCTATGCTCTTATGTTGGTGTCACGTGTAAAAAATAATAAATTAGGACTTAGGACGTTTAAATTATGGAACAATAACATATAAACCAGACATTGCAATTGATTATTATCACAGAATGTTTTATGTCGTAAAAGTTGTCATGTCATGCTGTGTTATGTTCGTTTCGTCGTTAATGTACTAGAATTTCCTAAAGTGTTGCCATCGTTATGTTTGCGGGAGATGTTATTCGTTGCATGCATTTTCATTAGATTGATATATGAACTGTGTAGACCAGCTTTGTCGATTTGCGTGTTGACCGTATTTACTGACTTGTGGATATACATTTTTTCAGCTATCAATCCTTGCCAATAGTTCGGAATCTGCTCAAGAATCGTTACATTGTCAAAATCAAAATTGTGTGATTTTGTGACCGCATGAATAGTGAGTCCCGTCGTCTCTTTTTGTTTCTTGAGATGTACGTCACTGCGGTGTTTAGCCATACGATCTTTTAATTTTTGTTTCGTAATACCGATGTAGATGGCGTTACACTCATTGCACTTCACCTGGTAAACTACTTTGGATTTTTGTTCTTTTGGAACAGTATATTTTATCCTTGAATAAAGGTTCCCAATTTTGTTTGTAGTTTTGGTACGTCTCTAGTACGATGGTTCAAGTCGTATCTGGAGAATCGATTACAATATGTCCGTATTGGTGGATTAAGTTCAAAAAGGATCAACCCAACATCTGGAGTTCCAAAGGTTTCATTTTCGGACCATTTCTATTAACCATTTTCATAAATGATCTGTCGCAATGCTCTCAATTTGCTTTGGCTTTACGGATGATCTAAAATTGTAACGAAAAATCGTCACCCAAACTGATTGCTCTTGTTTCCATTGAAATTATCCGATTGCATGATTAGTGTGTAAAAAAACAAATTGGATCTTAACGTAAAAAAGTTCGCCATAATGACCTTCACACCAGAGACCTGCATGGTAGACTTTTTCACTATTTTTTTATTTTTCAAAAATGGTTAAAAATTGTACTAGGGCCACAGCGTAGTTTAAATTGTTATTAAATTTCGAATTTCAAAAACCTAAAAATATCAGTTCTAATAACAACCATTTATTTTTTGGTTCTATTGTTAACCGTATAAGGTGAGTCATGAAACTATTTTTTATGGTATTAAATGAAACAAAAAAAAATGGTTAGAATATGTACCCAAACATTTTTTGATAGTAAAAAAATCGCGCTCATTCTTCAAAATGTATGGCCATTTCGGCATAAAGTTTCTAGTATTATAATTTCACCAAAATATAACGGTTTTAAATAGCACCATAAATGAATAATATAATAAAACTACAAAAAATGGTAATCTATTAAACCAAAGAATTGATGGTTTAAGGGATAACTATTTTTTGTGGTCTTATTTTAAACCGAAATAAAATGGCTTCTTATAAAACCAGGGAAAAGTGTAGTGAAAAAGTATACCATGCAGGTCTCTGATAAGTACTGATAAGTACAAACTGAACTATCAATACAAGATCGGTGACAATATTTTAAACAGAATCAATTTTGAAACGTGATCTAGGTGTATGGATTGATGACAAACTCTCATTTAATGATCATCTGCATTTTACCACCCGCAAAGCTGATCAAATATTGGGCTTCATTTTTCGTTGCGGAAAGTTTCTTAAGAAGTCTCCTAGCATGGTAATACTATATAATTCGTTCGATCGCAGTCGACTGGAATACTGCTCTACGAAAAACATAAAAAACCATCGAGAGAGTGCAACGAAAATAAACCAGGATATATTATTTCAAATTTGGATTACTAAAATCAGAATACTTGGATCGATTCGAACACATGAAAATACATTCTCGAATCAAGGCGGTTAGAGAATGATGAGATAACGCTATACAAAATTATGCACAATATCATCGATACATCATTAATTCACTCATTGTCATTTAACAAATAAGTGAGAACGAATCGCCAACCTCACCGTCAAACCTTCTACCTGCCTACTGTATCGTCCAATATTGAAGAAAGTGAACCAATGCACCGGATCCAAAAAAATCATGACAAGGTCTTCTCCGAATTGAATTTATTAACAAGTTCGTTTTATTAAACAAGTCTTGTGTTAAAAATAATTTTAAATTTTAGATTAAGTTCGATTTGGTTATTAACAATGAATCATTTTTGTTGTGATTAAGATTGTTTGATTAAGATTTAATCATTTTAATCATTTAATCATAATCATTTTAATTAAGATTTGATGACATTGGGAGAAATCCTGTTTATTTGATCTCTAAATAAATTAATATATAAATAAATATAATAAAGATCGTCCGTATTTATAAAGTTCTAGTGGTGACATACACACGATTTTATAATATTTTCTGGAAGCTGTAACATCAGGGCCGTATCTAGGTACTGCCGGGGGTGGGCTCCGCCCACCCTGAGATATTTGGCGCCCACCCTCAGATTTTCGAAAATGCAAGCTTTAGTCAATTTTGATTAATTTGGGCCATGTTTGCTTTTAACAAGTGTACAAATGAAACACGATTTCGAAAAATTTCGCTCGCGTACTTTTAATTCCTTTTAAAATTTTGCATTTAAAGAACTTTTCATAGAGATACATTCTATGTTTCTATACTTTTACGATTTCTGCTTAGCGCAAAAATGAAGAATATGTGTAAAAATAATGTTCAAATTTCAATGTCATGGAATGCTGTTGGACACTTCAATTTGAATTAAAAGTCGCGAAAATTTCGGCGCTATTGTCATTACTTAATTAGTATGTGTTGTGACTACTTTTCGTCGTGGGAGGCAAAATACTATTTACAGACTCAATTTGTAAACTTTTTAAAAGCATGAGCTCATGAGAAAACTTGCTGAGTATAATATATCACATAAGGATTTATTTTGCTTTATTTCTATAACTTTTTCATTCTGAAGGCGCTCGCTCACCCTGATTTAGCTGTCTAGATACGGCTCTGAGTAATATCGGAACGGATTCCCAAGTAAAATCTTAAAAAGTAGCTACCATGGGTTTCCATTGAAAACTTATGAAGAATTTGGCCGAAATAATGAACTTAAAATGTTCTTCTCAATTGTTTTACAAGTAAAAAAAAATTCTCACCTAGATGGTCCTATTTTTTACATTTCACCGGACGTACTTTACGGTAGCCAGTTTCCCAATCCCAATCGAGATTTCTATTGAAAAATTCGTATAAACAATAAGTCTTTTTTCAGGATTTTTAGCTGAAGAATATCGAATACCCCCATCAAATGCTCGAATGTTTCCTGGTATTTGTAGTGGGCCAGATGAAAGATACATGGTAGAAGGTCAATGTGACGCTTATGTTGAATGTGTGAAAGGTGAGGCATATGAAAAGCTGTGCCCTGACGGACTTATGTTCTACAGTAAGACACGATTACGAGACTATGCGTGCCAATATCCCAATGAAGTAGATTGCACTGGTCGTGAAAAACTTCAGCCACCAGAGGTAATTACAGCTAAAACTTTTTAATTCTCAAACACAATGAAAACGAAGCTGTTCCAGCCAACTAGTAGATGTCCACACCAGTTTGCTAAATTTAGAATAGGCGATTCAGCACACTGTAACACATATATGGATTGTGAAAATGGTATAGCTCACCGCAAAAATTGCGGTGATGGATTAGCATTCCATCCCTTAACGCACAACTGTGTTTGGCCAGGCGATGCTCCAGATTGTGATGCTGAAGCATTTTTAGGTTTTCACTGTCCCGAGCAAGTAACTGGCGATAGTAACGAAGTGCAAGCTTTCATTTCACCGGATGATTGTCAACGATATTTTGTTTGTGTTGATGGAAAACCGAGACTGAATATTTGTGGTCCAGGAAGTTATTTTGACGAAAATGTCAATGATTGTGCACCAGCGGAACAGGTAGCAGCTTGTAAAGATGGAGTTCGTCGTCGGTAAAAATTCTAAAATCTAAAGATGGATCAAATTTTTCGTTTTTATTTATGAATGAATTATTATTGTTATTGCAATTGATTGCTTTTTTAGGGAAAGAACAAAAATGTAATCAGCGCTAGATATTTGTTAACAAAATTAGAAATAATAACTCTATTTTGACTTTTTTTTTTGATATTTTGAATTGCTACTGCAATCTTCTGTGATAGGAAATCTTTCGACCACCATTGTAATGGGTATATGAATAGCGATAGAGTGTAGTCAAAAAAGTTAATATTGGACTTATATTTACAAATGGCAAATCATCTATGAAAAATCATCGATGCCAAGTCATCGATGACAAATCATAGATGACAAAGCGTTCGATCAAAAATCATCGATGACAAAGCATCGATGACAAATCATCGATGACAAATCATCGATAACATATCACAGATGACAAATCACCGCTGAACGATGCACAGACAAAAGGACGGACGAACTTGAAGGGTGAAAATACAAAGTGACTATCGCAAGGTAATAATGATCACAACAAAAACCCTTTTAAAAGCTGTGCCCTGACGGACTTATGTTCTACAGTAAGACACGATTACGAGACTATGCGTGCCAATATCCCAATGAAGTAGATTGCACTGGTCGTGAAAAACTTCAGCCACCAGAGGTAATTACAGCTAAAACTTTTTAATTCTCAAACACAATGAAAACGAAGCTGTCTTTGTCCCTTCTTCCAAAACAACTGATATCAATTTGGGTGACGCTTAACGCTTCAAAACGCAAAAAATACTTTCGAAATATTTTCACATTTGATTAAAAAAATGCGTCACAAATGCCGGACACTGGTGTTATAGTTTTTCTGTTCTTTCAGCTTTCACATCGTAAAAATTTGACTTGTATGTAGGAATGTATGTAGTATTTTTGTACAGGAAGTCAAATTTTTGCGTATAAAACTGAAAGAACAGAAAACTATAAAATTGGTGGGTCCGGCATTTGTGACGCATTTTTTTAATCAAATGTGAAAATATTTTGAAAATATTTTTGGCGTTTCGAAGCGTTAAGCGTCACCCAAATTGATATCAGTTGTTTTGGAAGAACAGACGACGACATATCAAAAGTTTTTTTTTGAGCCGCCGCCGAAGCCAAACCGAAGCGCGGCGGCTACTACTTTCATGGGCGAAAATGATCCCCTTAACTGCCTCTACAACATATAAAAAGTTTTTGTTTTGAGCCACCGTCGCCGCCATACCGAAGCGCGGCGGCTACTACTTCCATGGGCGAAACCCTCAACTTCCTTGCTAAAGACGCTTGCAATTCTAGCCAATCGCTTAATCTTTGCTAACGCCGCTCCAAATAATTTTTTCTGGCCTTCAGCCATTCTATAAAATTTTTAAAAAATGTAACAAAAAAAAAATAATCGATGAAACGACAAATTTTTTGCACAATTTTTTTTACAAAAAGCTAATCGCAGAACGACAACTTTTTTTGTTTTAATTCAAGATCGTAAATAAGAAAATTAACCGTCGAAACGATTACTATCTTATCACAAATCGAATTTGGCTTTTGATCTACAATGTAAATAAAAATATAATTCGACAATTAATTTTTATCACGAATTTTTGTTGCTTAAAGGAACAAAATAAATTTTGTCTTTGCAACACGATCAATGTAGAAGCACTGTGCAAATTCCTTAAAGGAAGAATGTGAAGAATGTAATATCACTTTAAGCACAATAATTGCTTCGGTCAACTCCAATCAAATAATTGCTAGAGTGACAAAATGCTTACTTTTCTTCGAAATTCAAGGGAATACCTGAAAGGAAATGTTTAAAACTAAAACTCAAAAATATATGTTTTTATAATCGAAAATATTTATTTAAAAATGAATGTTAAAAAAGTAAATATTTTGATAAATTGAAAATATTTGCAAAACGGACCCGTACAAAACCCGAAGCATTAAGGAAAATATTCGCATGTATTGCTCGTATGGAAAGAAATGAGTAAAAGAATGTGAAAAGATGTTTTACGGGGAACGGGATGAGGTTTATGATTCAATTTATCTTAACCAAAAAAAAATCCAAATTGGCATTGACTTTTTTGGGAACATTAAAGGTATCAGAATCATAGTTTCAGTAAAAATTTTTGAATTATAATAAACGTTGAATTAAAAAATTCAAAAAAGTAGATACAGTTAACAAAAACCAAAACTGTATAAAATTTTGAAAATACAAATAAAAACATAGACCCGTACGTATCAGAATAGATGCGGCAAACAGAGTTGATGTTACGAGAAGACTGGAACGTATTTAAGTAAATATTGCGCTCACATTAGACTGTATTGGAAATTGCAGGTTGGGCAATATTGAAAAACCCGTCCGAAGTAACGGTGTAAAAAAATTCTCCGAACGCACAAAATTGACCTCCAAATAGAGAAAAATGTTCTCCTGAATTTTGTCTACAACATAGCAAAAAACTATTTTTTGGGCTAGGGTCGACCTTAGTACTGCCTAGGGCCTTAAATAGAGGCCTCGGATACATACTTCCATAGACAAAAATGTTTTCCTCAATTTGCTCTGCAACATAACAAAAAACATTTTTTTATGTTAGGGCCGACCTTGGGACCGACATGAGGCCCACTTGAGCCCTAAACACAGGCAAAAATTCTTCTATAAATTGTCGGCCGTGCCGAGATCTTTCAAACAGAAGAAAGTTTTTGAAAATCGGAAGAGATTTACTAGAGTTATGTACAAAAAAACACGTAGGGCCCTAACAAAGACTCTTTTTTAGTGCCCTAGCTAAGTCCAAAGACTCAAATTGAAAAATGTTTCTTCCACAAATTGTCGGTCATGCCCAGATCTTTCAAACAAAAAAAATGTTGAAAATCGGTAAAGATTTACTCGAGTTATGTACAAAAAACACATAGGGCCCTAGCAGAGACTCGTTTTTAGTGCCCTAGCTAAGTCCAAGGACTCAAATTAAAAAAGTTTCATCATAAATTGTCGGCCATGCCCAGATCTTTCAAACAAAAAAAAATTATGAAAATCAGAAAAGATTTACTCGAGTTATGTGCAAAAGACCAAAAACCACTTAAACGGCCCTAGCTCAGCGGCCCTTGGGCTGACAGTGCCCAGATTCAATACCATAAAATATTTTTCGACTACCTTTCAGCAAAAAAAAAAAGTTTTGAAAATCGGTCAAGATTTACTCAAGTTATCGTGTTGACGGACAGACAGACCGACAGACATTGTTTTTTCGCTGGTTTGTCATCTGGAGGCAACAAAAAAAGTTTCCCCCTTACTCCCGGGTTCGAATTCGCAATGTAACAGACGTGGTAGTAAACGCATCAGACCTACGTACTTCGTACGGGTCTAAAAAGCGAAAAAGGTAATATAAAATTCAGAAACGAAGTCATCGAATTATTCAAAATGGAAATAATATAAAATCAAAGTGGAGATAAATAAATCGGAAACGGAGATGCTGTTTTGCCGTTTTTAGCATAATTACTTACGTTTTAGAATGACTGGAAAATTAATTTTTGACATGCTGTTGGAGATGGTCTGAAATGTGAAGAAAACATGATCCAGGGTGGGATATTGCTCCCAAATAAGTCAGTAGAGTTTTGGATTGCCCACATCTTTGTAGAACATTTTTTGATCCGACTTCATCGGGAGGTCAGTTACTTTTTTGGCATGAAAGTGAGCCTATTGTGTGGAGTAGGGTGTGTTTTTGAGTATCAATCGTCAAATGAGGTTTAGGGCAACAAAATTGCTGAATAATGTTGGGTGAAAAAATTCCACACTCCCGAGCTATAGGACATTTATGGGTATTTATTTATGAGAGTTCCGGCGGGAATTAGTCGATGGTCAGCCTAATATTCAGATTCACTGACACCTCGACACTCTCTTAATATTATACCATTTATCATATTAATTGCCCTCTATTAGAATAATTAAGAAGTAAAATTAAAGACATAAAAGCGCGAATCAATTATAGGATTTTTTTTTTGTTCGTTATTATCTGTGATACGTAGTTGTTTAAATTGAAATACAATAAAAATAAGATTAATATAAATTAGAGTTTGAAATGCATTCATGGTCCTTCGAGCCGGATGAATAAGAGCCAGTGAATCAAGGAATAAAATATACAGGCCACAAATCAAACAATATTTAAGTGAAATTAAGTGTATTTCACTCCATCTAAAAAAATCATTGCAACGTCAACTCAACAAATCTAATTGGTGCGAAGCGCAACCGTTATTTAAATTTTTGGTACGAAGTACAACCGTTATTTGAATTGCACAAATTGGAAACAGAGGAAAATTTACATTGGATAATTATTGGAATCTCAAGTTTATCCGTAAATCTACGAGAACGAGATTTGGCGCGCAGAAATTGGGCAAGGACTCAAGCGTCGATTTTCACATAAGTTTATAATTGGAAAGAGCTACATCCAGCCAAATTAAGAGTGAAGCACAGAAGGCAAAATCGTAAGACGTATTAATTCAAAATATAATTTAATTATTTGATTGAATTTCACATTTATTATTTGTTATCGGGAAGATTAATTGCTCAAAATTTAAATCTCACACATCTGATATGCTTGATGCACATTACTAAATTGAATCGTGTTTAAATAAATGTTATAACGGTCCAGTAGATCGATTACTTTAGTGTCTTAAAAATACCGACGTGCGAGGTCTGATTTCTAAGGTGAATTTAGCGCCAAAGTTGGGAATCACGAAGCGGATAGAATTTAACGGTCCAGTAGATCGGTTTTCCTTATTGTTTTAAAGATATACAGTCGCTCGGGAGCTGATTCCTCAAACAAATTTGGCGCCAAGGTTGAGCGTTGTGAGGTCGAAAATTTTCTAACGGTTTTAAGTTAACGGTCCAGTTGATCGGAGACCGCTAGTGGGAAGTTTTAGGCGGACGGGCTTACAGTTTACAGACGAGCTTCGGCGCCAAAACCGTTGTTAGTTTAGCTGCTGGATTTAAAATACTTACCAATAGCTGAAATTAATAAAACAAACGATTAATTATTTAACACACTTATTGAATTTATTTAGTTACACTTTAATATAATAGTTAATATTTTAATTCATCTCCGAGATGGGGACAAAAATTAAAGCGCAACGAGCCAATATAGCGAAGTTCCTTGCGTATTGCGAGGGTGTAATGAATATGCCGGAACCCAATCTGACTAAGGGTTATCTGGAAGCCAAAAATAAAATCATTTCTGAATTATTTATTAAATTGGATAATTCGAATGATGAAATGATTGAGGATGCCGATGGAGAAGTAGATCAGTCAATTCAACTCGTTAAAAGAGAATTTGATAAGGCATTTGCGATGTACGATAAAGTCATCATCAAGATTCAAAGTAAGTTAGATAAAATGGGGAAAACGTCCACTCAGCCAGCCTCAATTAATTTACCTCCTAACCTGACTCTAACCTCGGAAAAGTCTAAACTCAAACTAAAGCCCATAGAAATCCCTATGTTTGCCGGGGAATACAAGAAGTGGATCTCTTTCAGGAGTATATTTGATTCGATGGTCCACAACGATAAGAAAATGGATAAGCTAGAAAAAATGCACTATCTCAAATCGTGTCTTATCGAGGATGCTGGTAGGATCATATCCCAATTCGATATTACCGCAGAATCGTATGATGAAGCCTACAAGGTCGTCACAGAGCGATTCCATAATGAAGTGATTCTGGTTGACACTCATGTTATTAGCATTTTGTCCCAGCGAACTCTTGCGTCTGAATCCAGTGCCGGTATTAAAGAATTAATGGACACCACCACAGAAAATCTGCGAGCTCTTAGGACACTAAAAATTGAAGTAGATTCGTGGGATCCCATTCTGTTGCTACTGCTGGTACAAAAGTTAGATAGATTCACTAGACGTTTGTGGGAACAGACGTTACAACCGAAGGTTAGATCAACAATGGCTCAGTTTATCGAATTTCTGAGTAAGAGGTTTCACGCGTTAGGTTGTCAACAAAATTTCAACTTTGCCATCGAAACATCAACGGAATTCCCCCAATCAAAACACCGAAATTTTAAGAAGTCTGTTGGTAATGAACGCATTGCCCAAAATGGTCAGAATTTCCCACCTAGGATTTATCAAAATTTTCATAATGCTTCCCAACCCAGACAAAAGAAATGCCCCTTTGGATGTGGAGAAAACCACAATCCCACAGAGTGCGAAGATTTTCGGAAGGCTAAAACGCAGGTGAAAATAGATCTTGTAAGAGGTTCTAACTTATGCAAGAACTGTTTGAAGAGTCATTCTGACAGGTGTACGTCAAGACCAGGCTGTCAGATATGTGGAAGGTATCACCATACACTATTACATATGGAGCAATCTGATCCGAGGATGACAACCAAGAGTACAGCGTCAAACGTTACAACGAATGGGAACCAAAAACAATCCCACCAATTCAAAGACCCACAGAGGTCGTTGAAAAATCATCATGCACATACACAAGCTGAGTATCGCGTTCAAACATATGATGACGGGGCGAAGGACTCAGAAAGCATTGCGTGGAATGAACCAGTTTTACTAGCAACAGCGATTGTTCTGATACGGTCTGAGAGAAACAATAAATTTTACCCATTCAGAGCCCTCCTAGATCAAGCAAGCGAAGCGTCTTATATCACGGAGAGCGTTTCTCAATTTCTAGGCCTTAAAAAGAAATCGGTAGAAGCTTTGACCAGTGGTTTAGGTGGAGTCACAACAGGGAAAATAAAATATATCGTCGATTTCGAATTGGGATCCAAAAGAAATCAATCGTTCAGTATAAAAGCTCAGGCCCATAGTACGAAAAATT
Organism: Pseudolycoriella hygida; assembly: GCA_029228625.1. Taxonomy (NCBI): domain Eukaryota; kingdom Metazoa; phylum Arthropoda; class Insecta; order Diptera; family Sciaridae; genus Pseudolycoriella; species Pseudolycoriella hygida. The sequence continues at coordinate 68,204,947 of CM055404.1, read as the reverse complement.
TCGGAACCTTTACCATCGATGAACTTGTCGAAAGCCGATTGGAATCACGTTAAAGATTTAAATTTGGCGGATCCAGAGTTCCGGATTCCGGGAAAGGTTGACTTATTATTGGGAGCTCCAATTTATGGTTATTTATTACTACCTGGTCTGATCAAAGTTTCGTCAACAATACCAGTCGCTCAAAACACCGAATTTGGATGGATATTGTCGGGCGCCACAAGATCAACACCACGCAAGTTAAATAATTTCCATTTGAAATTAGACTTGGAAGATCTATTGAGAAGGTTTTTCGAACAAGAAGAAGTTTCAAAAGAACGAATTCTTACAAATGAGGAGATTGCATGCGAAAATTTCTTCGAGGAGACGGTACAGAGAGATGAGGAAGGACGTTACATCGTTGCCCTACCCTTCAAGAAGGACCCTAATTTGCTAGGCTCATCAAAGGGTCAGGCTGTTTCACGGTTGATGAAACTGGAAGAGAGGTTACAAGCAAATGAGGAATTACGGGACGAGTACACACAAATTCTAAAAGAATACGAGTCGTTGGAACACACATCGATTATCGGCGAACTGGATAAATCAAATGAATCAACGAGTTATTATCTTCCTCATCACGCGGTATTTAAGCCAGAATCATCCACAACGAAAACCAGGGTGGTATTCGACGCATCGGCAAAGACAACTGATGGTGTCGCGCTAACTGATCTATTGATGACTGGGCCAACACTTCAGCAGGATTTAATGTCGATACTGTTACGATGGCGACTGCACCGCATAGTGTTTGGAGCAGATATCGCGAAGATGTATCGACAAGTGAAGGTAAGAAAACAGGATCGAAAATTTCAACGTTTTCTGTTTAGGGAGGACATGAATCAACCGGTGGTAGAATACGAACATAACATGGTGACTTTCGGAATAACTTCGGCAACATACTTAGCGATCAAGTCTTTACAACATATAGCAAAAGAGGAGCACAAACATTATCTTGAAGCGTCAGAAGTTATCCAGAGAGATTTTTACATGGACGATGTTATGTCAGGAGCGAATACAGTACAACAAACAATCAAACTCTTCAAGGATATGAAAGAATTATTGCAAAAGGCAAAGTTTCCCCTAAGAAAATTTATTTCAAACTCAACCGACGTGTTACAGACGTTACCAGAAAGTGACAGGGAATTACGACTACCTTTGGATATAAACATCGACAACATCATAAAAACATTAGGTATTCGTTACGATCCTGCAACTGATGCTTTTCGATTTAAAGTAAACATAGAAGAAACGAACGAAGCACCTACAAAAAGAAGTCTACTGTCAGAAACATCGAAATTATTTGATCCTTTGGGATGGTTAGCGCCGGTAGTCATTAGAGCAAAAATCATGTTTCAAGACCTTTGGCAAGCAGGTCTGGATTGGAAACAGAAATTACCAAAAGAAATCGCTGAGTTGTGGTTAGAATTTCGTAAAGAATTACATCAACTAGAAGAAATCAGAATAGATAGATGGATTCAATTCGATGCAGAAACAGATAATCTTGAATTACACGGATTTAGTGATGCATCAGAGAAAGCATACGCAGCGGTGATATATACACGAATCGTAAAGCAAGATGGGGCAATTCACATAAAAATGTTAACGTCCAAAACTAGAGTAGCACCTATAAAAAAGGTAACGTTGCCACGCTTAGAATTATGTGGTGCAGTCCTATTAGCAAATTTAATTGAAAACGTTCAAAGAGCCTTAGATAGAAATAAAGTAGAAGTTCAAGCCTGGACAGACTCAACAATTGTGTTGGGATGGTTGAGAACCAATCCCGCCAAGTTAAAGACATATGTAGCCAATAGAGTCGTAGAAACGAACAATTATCTAAATGTGAGCCAATGGCATCATATTGAAGGAGCGAAAAATCCAGCCGATTGCGCCTCAAGAGGGATAAACCCTACGGAATTAAAGAACCACAGTTTATGGTGGAACGGACCGGAATGTTTAAGGGAAAATAAGACGTCCTGGGAACAAGACATAGAAATCCCACCAGCCACTCTAGAGCTCAAACAAAAAGTATTAGCAACGCGCATAATAATGGCGGGTGACGTTGTAGGGAAGTTAATTGCAAAATATTCAGATTTTAGGAAATTAGTCCGAATGATCGCTATCCTGATGAAATTTATTGATAAATTAAAATCAGTGCGGAAATTTCGAAATGTAAATGCTTCTTCTACATTCAGCATCCACAAACAAAGTAAAAAAGCGACACAAGTTGTAATTACTGCGATAGATCTACGGAAAGCAGAATTACGTCTTATAAGGCTGCATCAAAATGATGAATTTTCCAGAGAAATTCACGACCTAACGCAAAGAAACCCAATTAATAATAAAAGCAA
>CM055404.1:68165226-68202066 GCA_029228625.1 Pseudolycoriella hygida | reverse complement strand
AAAAATCATGTTTCAAGACCTTTGGCAAGCAGGTCTGGATTGGAAACAGAAATTACCAAAAGAAATCGCTGAGTTGTGGTTAGAATTTCGTAAAGAATTACATCAACTGGAAGAAATCAGAATAGATAGATGGATTCAATTCGATGCAGAAACAGATAATCTTGAATTACACGGATTTAGTGATGCATCAGAGAAAGCATACGCAGCGGTGATATATACACGAATCGTAAAGCAAGATGGGGCAATTCACATAAAAATGTTAACGTCCAAAACTAGAGTAGCACCTATAAAAAAGGTAACGTTGCCACGCTTAGAATTATGTGGTGCAGTCCTATTAGCAAATTTAATTGAAAACGTTCAAAGAGCCTTAGATAGAAATAAAGTAGAAGTTCATGCCTGGACAGACTCAACAATTGTGTTGGGATGGTTGAGAACCAATCCCGCCAAGTTAAAGACATATGTAGCCAATAGAGTCGTAGAAACGAACAATTATCTAAATGTGAGCCAATGGCATCATATTGAAGGAGCGAAAAATCCAGCCGATTGCGCCTCAAGAGGGATAAACCCTACGGAATTAAAGAACCACAGTTTATGGTGGAACGGACCGGAATGTTTAAGGGAAAATAAGACGTCCTGGGAACAAGACATAGAAATCCCACCAGCCACTCTAGAGCTCAAACAAAAAGTATTAGCAACGCGCATAATAATGGCGGGTGACGTTGTAGGGAAGTTAATTGCAAAATATTCAGAATTTAGGAAATTAGTCCGAATGATCGCTATCCTGATGAAATTTATTGATAAATTAAAATCAGTGCGGAAATTTCGAAATGTAAATGCTTCTTCTACATTCAGCATCCACAAACAAAGCAAAAAAGCGACACAAGTTGTAATTACTGCGATAGATCTACGGAAAGCAGAATTACGTCTTATAAGGCTGCATCAAAATGATGAATTTTCCAGAGAAATTCACGACCTAACGCAAAGAAACCCAATTAATAATAAAAGCAAAATATTATCATTGAACCCATTTTTAGATACAGACGGATGTCTAAGAGTGGGAGGTCGTCTGCAAAATTCGAATTTGGAGTACGAAAGGAAACACCCCTTAATTGTAACTGCGGGAACTATAGCTAAGCTGATAATTACCGAAGCACATAGGAGGACCTTGCATGGTGGGACAACCCCTAACAATGAACATGGTTAGGGAGTCCTACTGGATTATTAATTTGAGGCGACAGACCAAGCAACACAATTTAAACTGCGTCAAATGTTGTCGATTCAAACAAAAACTAGGTGAACAAATTATGGCGAATTTACCACGAGCTCGCGTCTCAGAAGCCACCGCTTTTACTCACACCGGCTTAGATTACGCTGGGCCATTTAATATTAAAGCTTCCAATGTTCGATCACCGCCCACTCGCATAAAACCGGTAGTTATTAACGGTGAAGTCATTAAGTCAATACCTAAAGTACCAGTATATGAAGGGTACATTGCACTTTTCGTATGTTTCACCACCAAGGCCATACATTTAGAAGTGGTAAGCGACATGACTACGCAGGCCTTTTTAGCAGCATTCGATCGGTTTGCCAATCGTAGAGGCACTCCGGAACATTGCTATTCCGATAATCCCAAAACGTTTATTGGAGCAAAGAATGTTTTAGATAAAGATCAAAGGAAATTGATATTAGAATACAATACGGTAGCCCGACATTTAGCGAACGAAGGTGTTCAGTGGTCTTTTATCCCACCAAGAGGACCTCATCACGGTGGAATATGGGAATCGAATATCAAATCTATGAAGCATCATCTTAAGCGGGTAGTCGGTAATATGACATTGACTTTTGAAGAACTAACAACGGTTTTGGCGAAGATAGAAGCTTGTTTGAACTCTAGACCGATGTGTCCCTTGAGTGATGATTGTGATGATTTGTCAGTATTGACTCCAGGTCATTTCTTGATAGGAAGACCCCTTAAATCTAGGCCGGAAGGAAAGTCTGTCGACAGGACTGAGGGGGTACGAGAACGTTGGAACGTAGTTCAAAGGATCCAGAGGGATTTTTGGGAGACGTGGAGTAGGGAATATCTAAATCAGTTGCAACACCGGCCGAAGTGGCAAAAGCAGGGAAGAAATATTGAAGAAGGAGATATTGTTTTGTTAAAGGAGGACAACATTGCTCCTACGAGGTGGCCCTTGGCGAGGGTAGTGAAGGTTCACCGAGGTCAGGATAAAAATGTAAGATCCGTTGTTATTAAAACTCATAATGAGTCGGGTAAATTGACCGAATTAGAACGACCTATCGTCAAATTATGTCTGCTTCCAATAGAACACGAGTCACTTAGTCTTGAAAACAAAATTGGTGCAAGTGATGAGCCAAAAGCAAACTAATTTCACATAGAAATCAATCAATCTAACATCAAGAAAGACAAGACATTAAAACAAGTTAAAATCAATCGGATGTATGATAAGACGAATTGGAGCGGTTAGGTAGAGTAAATTAAAACATTGTTACGCTAAATTGAATTAATCGTCTTACCATGCCAATGACATCAAGCCAACGTATCGAAACTACAAGCAATCCATCATTTCCACACATCAACCGTTCCTGTACCTATATAGGGCCGTTTTTTAGCCCTAGTATTGCCCAATCATTTAGCACTAGGGCGATACAAAAGGGAAGTTACAAATAAATTACAAATAACAACATATACTTAATTACTTAATAATACTTAAACATTTTTTTTTTTATCACAGAACAACAGTCCAAATCAGTAAACGAAAATTGGTTATCGTTGGTTCTTTAATGTCGATCTAACGATAAACGGATCCAACGTTTTTATACACGATCTACCGATCGAACGTCTCCAAACAAACGCTACCGACATTATGTTTGGTTCCAAATTGTATCCTGGTTGTTTTTCGTTCCATCTGTAACAAACAGAAAATGATTTAACACAAAGCATCGAGTTCAAACAAATTACATGAATACTTATCTGACATATTTCGTTGCACATTCTTTATGGCCGGCGTATACAAAAACTTTCACTGGACGACGAAAGTTTATCAACAAGTCTAACCGTATTTAAAATCCTAATACAGTCCAAATCGATTCAACCTGGAGTTCATGAAGAAACAAGAACCTACTGCGAATTGAATTATGGGTCAATCACATCAACAATTAATCACACACGTTGTTTAGAATATGTTTTGTTTGGAATACGTTTACGATTTATAACGTGTTGAGGAGTTTTGGAGCGGGGATGACGCTTTCTTCTCGAAAAAAGAAAAAATTAGTTGATCACTTTTTTTTTTTTTTATATATAAATTGTTTCACTCGCGACTTTATTTATTATTGTTTTTAAACATGAATGTTTCAACCCGGGGAGTAGTCGATGGTCAGCCTAATATTCAGATTCACTGACACCTCGACACTCTCTTAATATTATACCATTTATCATATTAATTGCCCTCTATTAGAATAATTAAGAAGTAAAATTAAAGACATAAAAGCGCGAATCAATTATAGGATTTTTTTTTTGTTCGTTATTATCTGTGATACGTAGTTGTTTAAATTGAAATACAATAAAAATAAGATTAATATAAATTAGAGTTTGAAATGCATTCAGGAATACGGACGAAAGTTCGGACATGTCTCCAGACTTCGATTCGGACAGGAGAAGATGTTGGATTTCGGTGTTGCGGGTACAACACTGGGGAATTTTCCTTTGTACAAAGTGCCACGAAAGCCTAGGTGGATAACAAAAGTAGCGAATTTGATCTTTCCCCAAAAGTCAGTTAGACTTAGGTCGATAACAAAACTAGGAAATTTTCCCTTTTACATATTGTTGCGAAATAAAAGGTCGATAACAAAACTAGGGATTTTTCTCTTTTACGAAATGATAATTTTACCTTTTTCGAAGCGTCGAGATAAATTGGTTCGGACGCGAATTTGAAACGGTATTCGGACCTCAATTTTAATTGGGATTTCAACCGCGACTTGGAACGGTAGTTCGGGAAGGGGTTTGGGCGTCGAAGCAGACTTGCGTCACACCTCCTCTGTAGGAGGTTTTTTTTGCAGAAATCAGTAGTTTTGTAAGTTTGTAAGCAACTTTTTGGATGACTTATTATTAGAGGTATGAATCATCCCTCTGGAATCTGAAAGTGGCGTTATCCCGGGATTGGGCCATATTTTCCCAAAACCATGAAACAAGTGTACGCTAAAATTTAATTCTCTTCGATGTTTTTTGACAAAATTACCTGCTAGTCTTGCTGCCTTCTGTAGATACCGCTCAACGCGATTTAATTTTTGGTGTTGCTTTGAGAACCTTGTTATGGTGTACAGTGTTTTCAAACAGTGACAAAGGAGGAGTCACAATCATATCAAACAAAAAGGACTATTATGGCAAGATGAGGACGTTGGTCTCCGATTTTAAGTCCTTCACGTCCCTCCAGGAGGACCCCACCGAGAAGACGGAAGGTAGAGTGAATAGGTTCCTTGATAAACTATACCACGCGACAACATCAGGAAGAGTCTAAAAACGTGGAAAACAATTCCCCCACGCCTGTTTGGTCAAATAAAACTTCACAAAACGGGCAACCCCATCCGTCCTATAGTCTCAACTATCGACACAGCGGCGTACAAAATGTCAAGGTTCCTCGCGGCAATACTACGTAAATCATTCAAACCCAAATAAGAAGTAAAAAACTCACAACAATTCATTAGATTGATCCGTGGAAAACGCATAGAGAGAGGCAACGTATTGGTATCATATGACGTAGTAAACTGCTTCGGAAATATCCCGACAGGAAAAGCTCTGGAGCTCATAGAAAGGGATTTCCATCTCACAGAAGCACACACACCGATACCCAAAGATGAGTTCCTAAGAATGCTGAAAATTTGCCTCCAAGAAGCAAACTACTTCGTGTTCGCAGGCAAATTTTACAGACAGGAAAAAAATGTTTATGGGGTCGTCACTCGCACCAATACTAGTAGAACGGGTAATTGAGGACATTGTAGACAAAACAATAAATGAACTTAACCTCACGCCAGATTTTTGGTCAACATTCGTCGACGACCACCTAACTTCGATACCTCGAGACATGCCACAGATGCTATTAAACAAGCTTAACTCATACGATACAGACGTCTAGTTCACGATGGTAGTTGAGGACGAACAAAGAAAATCCATTGAGTTTCTCGATCTCACATTGTACAACAAAGGTGATAAAATCATCTCGAATTGGTATCACAAACCAATAGCGTCAAACAGAATTCTAAACTTCTACTCAAGGCACCCTAAACACATGATTACCAATGTTGCCAAAGCGTTTATGAGAAGAGTTCTCACGCTACGCCATAGAACTTTTTACTTTGAAAACAAAGCCTTATTGACAAAACCTTATTGACAAATAAGCAGTTTTGAAAGTGGAGTTTGCTGAATATCAAACGCGATATAAGGAATATTACTATGAAGACCTATTTAGTAATTGTGGTTCTTCTAAGCAGGTTTGGAGGAACATCAACTCCATTTTAGATAGGTCAATCCGAAAGAAGCAGAAGGTTTCGCTCAAGAGCGGAAATCAGATTGCCGACAATGATTCGGTTTCAGAAAGTTTTTTAATGAATTCTTTGCGTCCGTAGGCAGTAATTTGCAAGGCTGGCATGAGCGCCGCTCATTTTTCAAAATCACGAGCGGGAGCGCGAGCGCCGCTCATTTTTAGCGCTCACGCGCTCATTAATTATATTTTAATAATATTTTCTTAGATTTTTTTATTTTATACCTGTCCGGACTGACCTTTTGTTTGTACCAATTTTTCCTGCAATGTTGAGGAGTGGATTTTCTCGATTTCGAAAGAACATTTCATTGGCTGAGTGGTTGAGTAATTTGCGAATCCAACTGCAAGTTTATGTGGCACTACTTTCTCAGATTTTGTGTTCACTAAGGTTGTCTTTAATTTTCACATTTTCGCTTCTTTGGATACGCCCCCAGAACATTTCTTAGAGTGTAGAAGTACGAAAGATTGGTTGTAAACAAGGGTCTTGACCTAGATCTAAATTAGTGGCAAAAACCCTCACGAAGTACGAACGTCAAAGTACGTTCTCGTCAACGTATTCTACAATATATCATAAAAAGTTTTGTCCTCGACCTTCCTCACGCCCGACTAGCAGCCGTAATATGAGCTGCAGGTCCCATGTTCCAATGGGGAAAAAGGTTCCTCTCAACTGCCTCTAAAACTTTCCAAGCATACCTCTAATTTCATACAATATTCGTGAATAATAATCATCTATTTCATCAATTTGGACTCCTAAGACCGAACCACTCAACCGATTTCCACAAAAATCCTGAGGATGCCCTCAGGTATGAACAACATCGACACCTGACCCCAACACTGATTGAGGTGCCTATGGCGCTGACGCGGGGGCTGTTGGTTTTTGAGTATGTGTACTGTGGCGGTATCGTACTGGGGTCACTGACCTTTACTCCTCCCAGACAACTAGGTGGAGTAGAATCAGTAGGTATTTAGATAGGTGCCGATCCCTACACAGGATCCGAAAGATGATTTACACACCGATCGGAACTGAAGAGAGCACAACATACTTTTAGTGGTCGCGCTGATTGAGCGTAATCTCATTCCCTCGCTCATGGGGGCCTTGCGGTTAAGACTACTTCAGGCACGCACGCAAATCATCACTCTGTTATGTTACAAACGTATAATACCCGTTTGTACTTCGTACGTGTCTAAAAACAGCACTAGTGAACATTTGAATCATTGACTTTTTTGCAATTTAGTCAGTGAGCGCTAAAAATGAGCGCTGATGAGCGCCGCTCATGAGCGGCGCTCCGAGCGCGAGCGCGAGCGCCGCTCATTTTTAGAGGGTCTGAGCGAGAGCGCGAGCGCCGCTCATTTTTTTCATGAGCGCTGCCAGCCTTGGTAATTTGGCCAATGTTATTCCAGAGATGGCCCACGATGACATTAATAAATTTCAAACCTTGACCTACAACCCGTTGTCAATATTTTTTAACCCAGTGAATGAAGAAGAAGTGCTTGCTATTATTTCGTCAATGAATGTTGACAAGGCTCCAGGGTTTGATGGTATTTCTGTTGGATCACTGAAATGTACCGCGCATAGTATATCGTCTTTTTTATGTGACATTTTCAACCATTGTATTTTTTATGGTATATATCCTGATCTTCTCAAGATTGCGAAGATTGTCCCTGTTCACAAAGGCGAAGCCAGAGATATTATGAATAATTATAGACCGGTTTCTGTCTTGCCAGCAGTCAATAAAGTTTTGGAAACCATCATTCAGCGTTCGATTTATGATTTTCTTCACGGGTGCAGTTTTTTTAATGATAGACAATATGGCTTCAGGGAAGGGAGCGGTACTCATACAGCACTTTATGAACTAGTTAATATGATCAACAAAGAGATTGATGGTAAAAAAGTTGTTTCTGGACTGTTCATTGACTTGTCTAAGGCCTTTGCTTCTGTTGTTCATGAACTGCTTCTAGAGAAACTGAAGTATGCTGGCGTTAGAGGAGTCGCATTTGATTTGGTAAAGAGTTATTTATCAAATAGAAAACAATTCACAGAGTGTAATGGCATTAGTAGTAATCTTTTAGACGTGACTATGGGTGTCCCCCAAGGAGGGGTTTTATCTCAATTGCTTTTTATTGTGTTTATCAACGACCTGCCAATTAAATCTGCTCCTTTTGGGTTTGCAGATGATATTAATATGTTTGAATCTTCAACGTCAGTCTCAGATAATATTTCGAACCTTTCTGACGATTTGACCGTCATTTCTGAGTATATTCGATTGAACAAATTGATTTTGAACTTGAAGAAGACCAAGGTGGTGCATTTTCGTAAACCTACTGTAAATATTTGTGGTGCCCCTTTGCTAAAGTTCAATGGGGTTATTATTAAGGTTGCGTCTACAGTCAAATGTCTTGGTTTGATACTGGACGAATTTGTTGATTGGGGACCACATATTGAGAAGTCTGGTAGGGCTATATCTCGTCGTATTGGTGTTTTAAGGAAATTGCGTTTTTTTCCAAAGAGGATTTTACGGTTAATTTACTTTTCAATGATTCATTGTCACTTGACGTACTGTGTGGGTATTTGGGGATCAGCGAAGGATACTTTGATTGAGGAGCTACACTGTTTGCATAAGAAAGCCCTTAAGGCCACTCATAAACTGCCTACAAGTTATTCGACTTCTCAGCTTTTTCAGGTTGAATTTCCTACGATGCTCACTGTGAGGAAATTATACAGGCTCGCGATATGCAAGTATGTGTATTGCTGTATAAATGACATCAAGCACCACTCGTTAAACTTCACTAGTAACTTTAATCGCTACGAGACAAGGTACTCTTATTTGTTAAGAAGGCCTCGATTTTTTTCTAATTACGGTAAACGATGCTTGCTCTACTCGGGTCCAACGTTGTTTAACGCGCTACCGATTCATGTTAGAAACTCAACACATCTTCAAAGTTTCATTCATTCATGTAAAGAATTTTTGTTGAACTTAGACTAATATCTTGATCAGTCTTTGGATATCACTTCCATTTTTTTTTAATATTTAAATCCTTTTTTTTGCGCCGCAATAGCCTTTCGTCTCTCCTTTTCTATATTCGAACTTAGTCGTTTTTGCTTTTTGTTTTCTTATTTTTCAGTTTCTTGCTATGTGCCAATAGATACTAAAAGTTGTTTTAATGATTGGATTAACTTTAACTTTAATTTTCTGTAGCTCCTTTGAATTGCTTGCATACTGGAGCTACGCAGATTTATGTGAATTCTAGAAGTTTTTTTTATTATAATTCTTGTGTTTACAACATTTTTACGAATATAGGATTCAGTTTTTTTTGTCATTACCTTATTACTGAATAAAGAAAAAAAAAGCAACAATCAGAAGAATTCTGGTGAAAAATAACTTTCCTGTGAAAATGATTGACAGCCTGATACACCAAGTTTGCAATTCTCTAAATAAAAACTCCAACCAGACCCAAAGCCCACCTAATGAAGTCAGCTACAATTGATCCAAATGTAACGTGCGTAAATTCTGCCCACCTAATTTCAAAATGCCCGGGATAATGCAACGGGGCAGCTCGGTTCTTTTCTGCAGCTATTGCTGCGAGCTGTCTCGTTTTTTCACCGGACTGGTGAAAGAAGGAACTTACAGTAGTAACGTTCTTCATGACCTCTTTCATGATTGGTAGTTCACAGGTAGCTTTCCAGCTCAAATTTGCTCGATGCCCGATGCACCAAATTGTGATGAAAGGACCATTGCTTTTTAATCGCTGCCACAGACCATTAAGAGGACCAGTGTTTTTGTTTTCGCCATCGGTAGCCAGCGAAGTAGTCTTGGACAGTACCACATCCCAGTCTAAAATTTCATTAACAATTTTCTGTGTGACTACTTTATAAGACATAGCTGACTTGCCAACAGGAACATCGAATCCCAAAAAAAACGTTTTTGTTTGTCCGTCGCCTGTGATAACGTGTATAAGCACATACACGTTATGCTTTTGTGCACGGTCAACTGATCCGTCGATTCTTAACGACATTGCCAAAGAATGAGACAAAAGCAATTTGAAGCGTTGTACATCGGCCTTTACAATGCAATCCACCAAATCAACATGATGAGATGGCGTTGTATACAGCAAATCCATTTCAACTTTTACGTTGCCTGTATTTTTTAAATTTTCGGCTAACTGGAATGCAACGAGTCGTGATGGCCAGGACCACATATTTCTTCCGGCGTAAAACAGAAACGTCATTGCATTGAGTCGATGTTTCACCTGAAAAAAATTTGTTTAAAAATATTTCTTCTCGAATATGGAAGTCTATGAGTTAATTTACCATTATCGATAGAAATTGTATGTTTTTGAATTGCCGTAGTGGGAGGAGTCTGATCAGTTTCTCCGACGAAACGTCGACAAGTGCGGGCTATTAGCTCTAGCCATTTTCGCTGTGCACCAAGGAATTTGAACTTTTCCTGACGCTGTACGAAACGACCCAAAAAATCCTCCAATCTTTCTCCTGGCAGCATCATATCAGCACTTATATCAGTTCGAATGTTTTCTTCAATCGAAAGTATGGCAGCTTCATCAAGTTTCTTTCAAATTATGGCACAATCATATTCGAAAAATTGTAAACATTTTTTAATTAACGTTGGAATCTTCGTTTTGATTTGGTTTCAAGTAGAGCGAAAAATTGATCGCCGGACGATTTCAAAAAGTTTTCTTGAAACGTGTTCATATCTGCGTTGAACTGCTTGAACTCACAGTGGAAAAACGGTATCAAATTATTTTGGGAATTTCTAAATTTTCGACAATTTTGAAAAATTTAAAAATTTTGAAAATTCGAAAATATTAAAACATGTAAAAATTAATGAGTATATCAGAAATTATGAAAATTTTAATAACCAGGTTCTTTTACAGAACTTTTCCATAAAAAAATTATTTTAGAGAATAATCGGAATAGTCAATTTTATTTATAGTTCTATTGGAAAATCAATTCCAGCATCAATTGGATGCCATAATCAGTGGCTGAAAAAAAGTGAAAACATGTCTATTCATTACAAGTCACAAGTATACAATTCGTACCTTAAGTGTTCAAACAATAAATTTAGAAACAATGAACAAAGCAAGTGTGAGTCCCCGTGAATCGTATCAATTCTAAAATCAAAAAAGATTTTTTGAATTAAAAAAACTCTGGAGAACAAACACCGCTTGTCGGTCGATTTGATTAGGTGACAAGTTGTCATTGGGGTGCTTCCAGGTAGCTAGATGTCTGCTTTTATGTTAGTAGAAGGTACTTTTCACTACAAGGTTTCTTTCAGCCGCGAAATAAATCATGCGCTGTCCGTTTTCATTCGTTCCACCATGCAAACTGTATCTTCCAATTGTTGGTCTGAACACTTTCTCTTTACCCACTTTGGCGTTGAAATCTCCCAAAATCGATTTTGATGTCGTGTGCCGGTAGTGTAGACATTTGCGAGCAATTCATAATATTCGTCATTGAGTATATCTGACGATTCATAATGTGACGCGTGTACATTAACTAGGGAGTAGTTCTTAAAATGGCCTTTAATTCGTCGCACGCATGATCGCTCGTTGACCTTTCGGAAATTTAGAACCAGGTGTTCAAATTTTCTAGCTGCCAGGAAGGCAGTACCAAGCATATGGTCTCGACTTTTGCTGCTGTGAAAGGTGATGTAGCCATCATAGAGGGAAATTTGTGAGTCTTTATTATATCCGCTCTCTTGAATAGCTGCAAAGTCGATTTTGGCCTTCTTCAGTACATTTGTCAGTTTTGTGACTCTTCCAACATCTCATCATCAACATCTTCCGACATCTCACGTTCCATGTTCCAATTCACATATCCTTTATCTGTTTCCGAGTCGTTGCCGAAGGCCTCCCAGCATCCGAATGAGACCGCATGTTGTCTCTTTCTTCTCCTGCTTTCGTTGCAATAAGTTTTCCACAATCGCTCGCAGTCATTTGTCCCAGAGCCAGGTCGCAAGCCTCGACTCCAACCCCCTATTCATCGGAGGACCAATTTTGTTTTGTGATGGTAGCCCAACTGACTAGGGCTTTGTATGCTGCCGTTGTCTCTTGTTGATGAGATCATCTGCTACCATACTAAGTCGCTACCCCATCTTGATAGCGCCTAGCTGCCTTCGACCCTTCGTATACGTGACCGACCGAACGTATACGTACTAACCGAAGACAGCCCATCTCATCCTTATGCTAAGTGACCCACGCTACTGCACCAGGGTTGGTTACCTGATCGTTCATGCGGGTTGCTCACTATAACAGGTGTCACCACGGGTAGGATAGGATGTAGGAGTAGGTGGACAGAGGCTAAGGTACATATGGAGAACTATATTACGCATAACACACCATTTGAACAATGTTCTGCACCATCTTTGTCATTCTATTGTTACCACAATGAAAACACTCAGTTACTGCAGAACACCGTTCATTTGACAACTCGACATGACATGACTTTAATGTTAAAGGTTTTATTCGTTTATTCGGTATATATTTTTTGTGGACTTGATGACTTCTAGTTAAAACCTTAATTGATAATTGTGTGGAAAAGGGATGAGCTAATGCTCTGTTAGTATCACGGGCGCGCGGTAGCAATACAGCTAAGTTTTGACTCCCCCCCCCTTGCGACGTACCCCTCGGAAAATATTTTTCCCGGATTCTACGGAAAATTCTAAGGCGAAGTGTCTTTTCACTCATTAAAATCGGTTCATAGGATCCGACGATATGACCTTTAGAAAATGATCATTTCCTATACAAAAAGTGCATTTGCATAGAAGCCAAAGATAATGGCAACATCCTACGTTAATTAGTTAATTCCAGGGCCATTTGTATGAAAAACCGTAAAAAACCACTTTTTTGGCTGCGGCTCGAAAACGGTTCGATAACTTTTCTCGAAAATTTGCAGGGACCTTTAACTCGGCATTCTACGCCATATGAGATTTTAAAAAAGGGGCGGTACCGGCCTCGTTTGGGTGCGCTCATGGAAGCTCCCATACAAATCCCATATAAAAGACTATTTTGTATGTGTTTGTGTGTGTATTCAAGGTATGGGTCAAACATGAGCAAAATTTTTAGAATGTAACCTGAGGCGGAGGTGAAAGTGGCGGCGGACAGTGGTGGCCGCCACCGCAAGTTATGGCAGCCGCGCGAGATGCCGTGGCGACAAAAAATTTTTATGAATGAGGGTTGTAGAGGAAGTGACTGTGATCATTTTCGTAGATGTAAGTGGTGGCCGCCGCCGCCAGCTATGGCAGTCGCGCGAGACGCCGTGGCGCCTAAAAATTTTTATGAATGAGGGATGTAGATGAAGTGACTGTGATCATTTTCGTAGATGTAAGTGGTGGCCGCCACCGCCAGCTATGGCAGCCGTGCGAGGTGTCGTGGCGCCAAAAATTTTTTATAAATGAGGGTTGTAGATGAAGTGACTTCGGTCATTTTCGTAGATGTAAGTGGTGGCCGCCGCCGCCAGCTTTGGCAGCCGCGCGAGGTGCCGTGGCGCCAAAAAATTTTTATGAAAGAGGGTTGTAGAGGAAGTGACTGTGATCATTTTCGTATATGTAAGAGGTGGCCGCCACCGCCAGCTATGGCAGCCGCGCGAGATGAATGAGGGTTGTAGAGGAAGTGACTCTACTGCCAAAACTACTAATATCACAACGAAAACCCTTTTTAAAAGGGAAATGTGACGCAAGTCCTCGTCCCTTCTTCCAAAAAAAGCTGATATCAATTTGGGTGACGCTTATAGCTTCGAAACGCAAAAAAATCTTTTGAAATATTTTCACTTTTGATTAAAAAAATCCGTCACAAATGCCGGACCCTCTTAACGTAATAATTTTTCTGCGCTTTCAGACTTCACACACCAAAAATTTAGCTTTGCGCGATGTGTGGAGTACAGGTAGCCAAATTTTTAGGGCACGAAATCTAAAAACGCAGAAAAATGATTACGTTGGGATGATCATTTCGATCAGATGAAATTCAATACTTTCTCGCACTCATCACAACAATCAACATGGATTCTTTCCCGGTAGCAGGGTAGAGTCTAACCTGATGGTGCTTTCAAGTCTGGTACATGACAGTTTTGAAAAGCAAGAAACTTAAGAAGTTAAAAAGAAACAAGTTCAAACCTCGGTATTTTACTTCAAAACGCTTTCAAGATGACAAATGTTTCGTAGCTACTTCATATTTCTGTAATAAACGAATGTGTCAAACAATTTTACAGATGTCAGTGCTGACTATTCGAATCGACTGATGTCCATTAATTGTTCGCGTTTCCCGTAACTTCCAGAACGAATTTTTCGATGAAAAAAGGGCACAACAAATGTGGCAAATGTGCAAAAAATACAGCTCAGTACTTGAAAAAATAGAAAAAAAGTACGTATACTTGAAAAAAAAAACACAAAAAAAATACGGATCGCTTAATACGTCGACGAAATTCTGTTTGAGCCTAAACGGCCGTACGCAAAATTCACGAAACATAAATTTGGAAATGTATGTGAGAGGTTGGAATCGACATAGTGCTAAAATTTTCAAAATTTCGCAGGTTGGTTGTGAAATAATGAGTTCAGACAAACATAACCGCTGAAAAGAACGTTTCCACACATTTGTATTTTCGGAAAACTTTTTCAAATATAGACGATATTAATAAACTGACAAAGTTCAGTAGTATTTTTCATTGAAAAGTAGCATTTCCCGCAACTCCCTGCCAATATTCACTTTGAGGTCACTTTTCAGCGCATTCGAGTCTTCTCTTTACGAATGTGACGTCCGATTTGTCTTAGGTGTTAAAGCAAGGAGGGAATGTGCTATAATAGTGAGGGAGGTTTCACATTTGAAACAAATGTGTCGCAAATGTGACGCAAACGTGATTCACATATGTGACTCACATTTTTCACATTTTCAAATGTCATGGATTATTTTGTTGCGGCACTCATCAAAAGTATTTCCATCACAGAAATGTGGCAAATGTGACACATTTAAGCTGGCAACAACAAGAAAAATTTAAAAAATGGGTCAAAAGCTTGAAAAATCAATAATTTATACACAAATGTTTAAAGATCTTCTTTTCATTTGTTCTGATCGTCAAAGCCATGAACTTTACGTAGTCGTGCTACCAATTACACACAGCCGAGCTAATGGGAAAAATTAGTGTAAAACTCGAAAATCGGTTAATTTGTTTGGAAATTTCCCTAGCGATTTATATATTTCCAAATTTCATTTCACTGTTTATTTAAGAACTTTCAGGTGTAAGTTAACAAAGCCGACAAGAGTGTACGTAATACAAATTTGCGATGGCTACCATGAAAATAATTAACCATTCCCGCAACTCCCAGATGCCACGACTTTTCAAAAGTTTTCCCGGAAAAGCGGCATGAGTAATTTTTCATTTTGGCCCGAGACTAACATTTCCTGAAAATTTCAGGAAGATCGGCAGTCTAGACCGGCAGAAACCTTGATTGAAAGTTTGTGTACTTCTTTGCACAAAGGGTATGGTTAGCCCCATGGAGCCAAAATATTCAACGTAAATACTATCTTCGATTGTCGTTGAATTGTGGTAATCTGCTTAGCAGAATAATCCAAATTAAAAAATAACCGAAACAAACTCACAATTCTATTACTTCCAAATTGTTCAAACGAAATGACATGCATCCAATCGTTGGATCTGGATTGTATAAAAGGGCGAGTTGACATAGTCTGAGTATCATTCTATGGCCATCGTTGCTGATATACACATGGTCTTAAGACCACTTTTAGTTTTTCGTTTTTTGTTAAACCATTGGAAGTAGGATGAAGAATTGTGAGTGGCTTTTAAATGTATATTCTGTCCATTAATGTTCTTTAAAATGAGAATATTTGGTGGGAAAATTTATGGCACCAACTTCTTAACATATTTTATGAATTTCGCATCAATGTTGTGTGTGTCAACGTTGCTAGAATTCTTAGCCTTTGCCTCAGCTACGTAAGCTCCCGGATATGGCATTAGGAAGGCATTGATCTGTTCGAAACTCGATTTGATGTCATTCCTCATTTGGCGCATCTCGGGAGTTTGTTCATTGGTGGCTGTCAATATGTCTTCCATATCCATAATTCACTTCCTCCGGATACGGCCAATCACGAACGAGAAAAAATAATTTTTCAAATGATATCTCAGTCGTTTGGTTCATCGCCAGCCGTGCGTAATCCGTGAAAAAATGTAAATCTCCCGAATTATTTTCCTGAATATTTTGCATTACATTGAAATATTGAAGGGACGACATAAGCGTGCTGATGGCAAATATCGCCGTACAATCTTTGACGCTGCTGTCATGTTCGTAGATTCCTTGCGTGTACAATACAATAAAAGCCACTTTCTCTCCGTTGCTGTAGTCATGGGTATATATGTGGGAGTACATCCAGATTCCAGTCGTTTGTCGCTTCTTACCACCGCTTCATCGGAAGCCGTTCAACTGTTTGTCAACTCTATCCTCACCTATCCAATCGCCTAAGTCGTGTTTCTCGTACTATTGAAATAAAGTAAAAAACATATGAAGGGACCCGTACGTATCAGAATAGATGTGGCAAACAGAGTTGATGTTACGAAAAGACTCGAACGTATTTAAGTAAATATTGTCTTACCTCTTAAGTGTATGAAATTACGTCCACATTAAGTTGTATTGGAAATTGCCGATAGGGCAATATTGAAAAACTCGCCCGAAGAAACGATGTAAAAGAACCCTCCCGAAAGCACAAAATCGATCTCCAACTAGACAAAAATGTGTAACGAATCCGCGGCCTCGCTCCAATATAATATAACTAAATGTCATGAAGGGAACGTATTCCGCGATCATATTATTTGTAAAATACCTTAAAAAACATTATAACGTTGTAAGAAAAGAAAGGCAGGGGTTTTCTGATACCGAAATGTCGGATGTAAGAAAATCCCACATTAGTATCTTTCCCCTGCCTCAATTTGATAATAAAAGCGTCTCACACAAATAAAACTAGAAATAAACTAGAAAAGAAATAGTGTTATAATCATTGTAATTTAGAACATAAGTTTTAGCTTTAAGGAAATAAGGACCACACTGTACTCTGGTACAATTTCATTCGTTCAGTTTGTTCGAGAACTTCGAATGAGTACTTCGCGCCATTCAGCATCAAATAAATAGAAGTAAAATCGAAGAATCCTCGATTGTTTTATCAGTTCGATTATTACATTCGACGTTGACGCAAGGAAAGTATTAACGCGATTTATAAAAGTGAATTTTCCAAACGAATTTCATAAATTATATATTAAATTTTGTGCATTGAAATACTTGTCAACTCGATAGTGAATGATAAAACGCGCCGGTACCGGTTTCTGTAAAAAAAAATTAAATAAATTTCATGTAACCCAATTATCGTCCATTTTGGCACTAAGGACGCATTGGGATAAATCAAGTGATAGTGATAAGAAAAGGTCGTCGTACCTAAGCCCGATATTGTCCACAAAGGGCAATATCCACTATAAATTTCAAGTGTTAATAATTAAGTGTGGTTCAGCGCCTTGGTCATTCCACCAACATCCATTTAACCGATCGCACACGTTGGTACATTGAAGGATTGAGCTCCAACGGTTCGTTGTTTATTCAAAATATATTTATTGCGCAATATTTATATTAGGCTAAGATCAAATGGAATTCCAACCGTGTGTTGGAATCCCATATTTCATCTGAATTACTATCTGCGAGGCATGATGATAATTCCGATTTAATTATAAGTATAAAATTTCGATCAATCAATTTCAAATATTGTTCCTATTGCTAAATAAAATCAATTGGTGTGAGATCGCGAAATCCGTTTTCTTTTTTATTCGTTCCGAAGACATTTTTTGAATAGCGGTAAGTTTCGCCAGAGACGCCGTATAACGGGCATAACTCTCCGTGTCAAGCCAGTGGAAAGGCCACGTTATAAATGTTCGCCTCAATTTTCTCTACAACATAGCAAAAAACAATTTTTTTTGTTAAGGGCCGACTTTAGGACCGACCTAGGGTCATAAGGAAATGCCTCTGGCATATACTTCCATAGACAAAAATTCTTCCCTCAATGTGCTCTGCAATATGGCATGTTAAGAAATGTTTTTTTGGTTAGGGGCGACCTTGGGACCGACCAGAGGCCCACTTGAGCCCCAAGCACAGGCCCAAATTTGTTTATGAATATAATTTGGTACACGGTTGCCTCTCCAATAGAAAAAGAATCAACAAAATCGGTTAGGATTTGCCCGATTTATGTAAACAAAAACATGCTTCAGGGTCCTGGCTGAGTCCAGGGGCATCTTATCAGAAAACTTCCTTCCAAAAAATGTGAGACATTCCCAGACCTTTCGATTAAAATTTTTTTTTTGAAAATCGGAAGAGATTTATACTCGAGTTATGTACAAAGACTCGGTTTTAGTGCCCTAGCTAAGTCCAAGGACTCAAATCCATAAAAGTTTCTTCCATAAATTATCAGCCATGCCCAGATGTTTCAAACAAAAAAAATTTATGAAAATCGGAAAACATTTACCCGAGTTATATACAAAAAACACTCGATTTTAGTTACCGCAATAACTTCAGTAAAACTCAACCGATTTTCAAAAACTTTTACTTGAACCACACCGACTGCTTGATCCAGCTATTTCGGAGGCCGAAGAATTTTGGAGCAATAAATATGGTGACCTGCCGGAGGAAATTTTCAGAAATATTCAGAGAGTTTGGGAGTCGCATGAAATTGATTCGAAAATTGATTCAATCAATGATTCAACAAACACATTGGTAAACAAAGCAAGACTTTTGGCGAATTCTATTTCTGAATCCGGTGCGTGGTTGCAGGCACTACCATCGCCACAGCTTGGAACTCATTTGACAAACGAAGAATTCAGAATCGCAGCATCGTTACGTTTAGGAGCACCGATTGTTCAGCCACACACTTGTATATGTGGAGAAAAGGTTACGAAGTATGCCCACCATGGTCTTTCATGTTCAAAAGCGAAAGACACAAGATCCCGACATGCAGCAGTGAACGATTTGATACATCGAGCCCTTAAATCAGCCGAAATACCATCAATTTTAGAACCACCAGGCTGTTCTCGTCCTGATGGAAAGAAGCCTGATGGGATGAGTCTTGTTCCATGGGCCAGAGGACGTTCGTTGCTTTGGGATTTCACATGTGTTGACACGTTTGCTCCATCTTACTTAAATTCTACATCAAAACAAGTTGGTTCTGCATCGAGTAAAGCAGAAAGAGATAAAATCACACATTACAATGAACTTTTACATCAATTCATTTTCGTGCCGGTCGCTTCGGAAACATCAGGTGTCATAGGGAAAGCTGGTCTCGAATTGATTCGGAAAATTGGCAGAAAAATTTCAAATGTGTCGAATGAAAATCGATCGACATGTTATTTGATTCAACGCGTGAGTGTCGCTATACAAAAAGGTAATGCTGCTTCAATTTTAGGGACAATTCAAGAATCGAGAAATTTGAGCGAAATGTTTTATATTTAACATTGTAAAGAAACTTTATGAAAATAAACACCTCTAATTTGTTTTTTTTCCCTGAAAGCTAATCGAAATATGTTTAATGGGATTGAATCTGGGCACTGTCGGCCCAAGGGCCGCCGAACTAGGGCCGTTTAATTGGCTTTTGGTCTTTTGTACATAACTCGAGTAAATCTTTTCCGATTTTCATAAATTTTTTTTTTGAAAGATCTGGGCATGGCCCATGAGAGAAACTTTTTTGGATTTGAGTCCTTGGACATGGCTAGTGCGCTAAGAACGAGTCTTTGCTTTTATTTTTGTACGAATGCTGTAAGTTGCGGGAAACGCGAACAGTTGATGGACATCAGTCGATTCGAATAGTCAGCATTGACATCTGTAAAATTGTTTGACACATTCGTTTATTACAGTTCAGCTTACCGTTCAACTATAGTGTAGTGAGGTGCACTGAGGATGTATTTTACATTATAGAGATAGCTTGGTACCCGGACTTCGACCTGAATGTATAGGACCTCAGAAGTTGGGTCTCAAATATCTCAAATATCTCACGGACAAAATTTACCAGACCTAATAGTCCCGGTTTAAATATCACCATATAAAAAAACCCAATCAATTTTGGAATTTATTTCAATAGCGCCCCATTCCGTGAAAAAAATGGACATCGTAAATAGCAAGGTCGAGGTGGGGCTAACGATCATATTGGGAGACCAAAATCCTGTTAGTTTGCACGTCACACGAAATTGTTACATCTTGTAATGAATTATTTCCGCAGCATTCAACATAATATAATTTCGCTCACCTAGAACGTAATAACTAAATTATACTACGATGTCTGTTTCGTGCCAGGGTAAAAATAAATTACAATAACATAAAAAACAAAGGGCTTCCCATAAAAAGCCTCAACGTCGTAAGTATAACATTTCATAATGAACCTACGAAAACCAAGTTAGCTATATTGTGGAATTACTTTGAAAATTCAAAGGCAATTATGAGAAACCTGTACAAGTAAAAATAATTTCAAAAAGTTTTTTTGAGAGACAGATCTCCTCATTTTTTTATGACAAATTAAATATTTTGTTGAGTCGATGACGGACAACATAAACTGGGTCTAACTGCCATATAAAAAAATTTCAAGGAACAAAAAAATTTGAAAAAAAAACATTTTTTAAGAACAAATTCCTGAAAAAAATATTTTGAAAAAAAAACAATTAAAAAGACATTTTTTAGAATAAAATACAATTGAAAAAAAAAAATTGTTTTGAAATAAAAATTGAAAAAAAAAAATTAAAAAAAAAACATTCTTGAAAGAAAAAACTTTCATGGGCAAAAATATCTCATTTCTATTTTCTCTACATCATATAAGAAAAATGTTGTGCCAATGCCGGCCTTAGGATCGACCTAGGGCCCGAAATACTTCAATGGAGGAGAATTTTCTACTCAATTTGCTTTACAGCATAGCGAAATTTGGGTCAGGCCCAACCTCAGGACTGACCTCTTGCCCTAAGTAGACGCCTCGGAGCCATATTTCCATGCACAAAAATGTTCTACTCAATTTTCTTTACAAAATAGCAAAAAAATTGACCCGGGACCGTCCTGTGGCTCTAAGTAACCCAAATTTTTCCTTGACTACAATTTATACATGAAAAACATGTAGGACCGTACTCGACGTCTTTTTTGGGACTTAGCTAAGTCCAAACTCAAAACATATAACTTCCATTAAATGTTGGACGCTTATTGACCTTTCCAACAAAGAAACTTATTAAAATCGGTTAAGACTGCTCGAGTTATGTACATAAGACCGAAAAAAACTTAAACGGCCCTAGCTCAGCGACTCTTCGTCCAAAATGGCCCATTTATCCCAAACCGACTTTTGGCAATACCTTTCAGGGGAAAAAAGATAGTGAAGGGTATTGTAGTGTAGTGTAGTGAGATGTAGTCGATGTAGTGTAATGCTTGCAGTGAGATGTAGTGTAGTGTAGTGAGATGTAGTCGATGTAGTGTAATGCTTGCAGTGAGATGTAGTGTAGTGTAGTGAGATGTTGTGTAGCGTAGTGAGGTGTAGTGTGCTGTAGTCAGATGTATTGTAGTGTAGCGAGATGTAGTAAGGTATAGTGAGATGTAGTGAGGTGTAGTGAGATGAAGTGAGGTGTAGTGAGATGAAGTGAGGTGTAGTGAGATGTAGGATGTGTAGTGTAGTGAGGTGCAGTGAGGTGTAATGACATGTAGTGAGGCGTAGAAAGGTGTAGTGAAATGTAGTGAGGTGTAGTGTAGTGAGATGTACTGAGGTGTAGTGTAATGAGATGTACTGAGTTGTAGTTAGATGAAGTGAGATGTACTAAGGTGTAGTAAGATGTAGAATGTGTAGTGTAGTGAGGTGCAGTGAGATGTAGTGAGGCGTAGAGAGGTATAATGAGGTGTTATGAAGTGTAGTGTAGTGAGATGTACTGAGGTGTAGTGAGATGTATTGAGATGTAGTGAGGCGTGGTGACATGTAGTGTAGTGAGGTGCAGTGATGTTGTGTTTTATATTATAGATGTAATGCCGTAAACAAAAGGCGTGTAACGTTTTATAGAAAAATTCTGACCATCACGAGCAAATTAGTTTGATTTTGTTAAAAATATTTAAATAAATTCACAATTTGGATATGCACAATTGACCTCAGAATATTAGCACAAAATACGAGAAAAAAGTGAAAAATAAATCACAATCAATGAAGATTAAAAAAAAGAATTTGAGAGAGCGACGTAAAAACACGTCTGTTCTCTAGGAAAACAGTGTCCTGCTCTACGAAACACAATGTATTGCTTTTTTCGGACTTTTTTTACACCCTCCCCTGTCATATTCTGTCTGTTTTTCCGAAACCCCTCCCCCCGAAACAGACGTCATATTTTCATAATAAAAAAGTGGGTTATAGACAACAAAATTGGTTACATATTACTGGCGCCATGCGGTGTACTGATATACACTTGTATGATAATAACACTACACATATTCTTTCCATGTGGGCTTGCGGATTATATAAGTATCTGTGGATCATTCATAAGTGTTGCACTAACATTTCAGGAGAGGTCCGAGCGGGCCGAACCAACGGTCCTTTCAACTCCTAACAATTGCAGGTTAGGACATTCACTGCCGCAGCAAATGCAAGTATGTGCCATCGCCAATCGCCACTTATTAATCCAAAGTTTTATCCCTGGACTACAAGAAAAAGTCACTTACTGAGCAAAAATAATTGTATTCTTACTTAATCTTACGTATTCTTACTTATAATTGTATAAAACTCACATGCTTTGGTTGTATATGTAAACGATTGCGATTGCAGTGATTCAAGACCTAATGTCGATACATATGGGACTCTTCACTTCATCTTTTAATTTTTTTATTTTTTTTTGAAAACACGTCTGTTTCCTGGGAAACCCCCCCCCTCCCCCTGTCATATTCTGTCTGTTTTCTCGGAACCCCCTCTCCCTAAAACCAGACGTCATTTATGGACAGTCCCATAGATCAAATGAAATTAAATTATGTAGTCGAAGCTTTTCTTTCTGGGACAAAATTCGATGGTGGTGTATGATATTCCTTGCGGCGGATGTCATGTCCAAAAAGGATACCTGGGTGAGACATCGTGGAATCTAGAGGATCGATGTGGACGTCCCGGAGGACACGCCCGAGATCTGAAGAACATCGACAAGAATCCGAGAGCAACACCGATTCAACAGTAAAAGGATTCTGAAAAAGGTTAGACACAAAGGCCTGATGAAGATCCACGAAACCAACCAAATTCTGCTACACGAAGAGTATGCAGTCAATTTCAAGCGTGACGCGGAACATGTAACGCCGGTATTCTACAACCTGCTTAAACAAAGTGAACGCAACCGTCAGTTCAACCAAAAATTGAAATATTTGAATTGAACCAGTCATTGAAGAAGTCATGTGATGAAGGAACTCTCATTGAGGCCAAACGGTTCTTGTCA
Organism: Pseudolycoriella hygida; assembly: GCA_029228625.1. Classification (NCBI taxonomy): domain Eukaryota; kingdom Metazoa; phylum Arthropoda; class Insecta; order Diptera; family Sciaridae; genus Pseudolycoriella; species Pseudolycoriella hygida. Next base: position 68,179,047 of record CM055404.1, on the reverse strand, counting down.
GGAATCTATGGCCATTTCGCAAGTAATATCGATAAAAACAAGAATAGACTCTGTGACAATGCCGCAAGTAATGCTTCCATGAACAAATATTTAGAGGAATGTTGGAAAAATCAATTTAAATTAATTTTGAGAAATGATCAATTTGATCGGTTTGGTAGTGAATTTGTCAATGACTTAAAAACGGATGATTTTTTAATTCAATCAGACTCAGACTCAAACAAGTCAAACATAACCAATGTTTCCTCGAATGACAGTGGAATATCGACAGATTCCGTTGACATAAATGATTTGTTGAATATTCAGATGGACACCGACAACAATCCAACAACTGTAACCCTACCATCGAAATTATCAACGAACCCAACATCAAGCAGTACATTCGAAATTACAACACAACGGATAATAATCCAAGAATTTCTAAAAACATATCACAACAAAAACCTTTTTAAAGGTAGAGTGTGACGCAGTCCGTAAGTCCGCTTCCAAAATTAATGATATCGCTTGAGGTGACGCTATCGCAGATAATACGCAGAAGTTTGTTTGAATGGAATCTTGTGTTCAAAGTTTTAATTTCCTGTAAAAATTAGAGCGCTTTTTTTAAAACAAAATTACGTTGTGTTAAAAAATTGCGTCATAAATGCCGGACCCACCAGCGGAATAATTTTTCAATACTTTCAGTTTTTACACGCAAAAATTTAAATTAACCTTAAACAATCTACGCAATAACAAACAAAAGTCAAATTTTTGCAGCGCATAAACTGAAGGTACAGAAAATATATTTCGTCGTTGGGTCCGGCATATGTAATTTCTATGGATCTTTGAAATTCTCACAGTTATAAAAGAACAGAAAACGTTGGATTGTTTGCTTATTTGTATATTTAGGTACGTTCGAGTCACTTTGCCACATCTATTCTGTTTTTCACATCTATTCTGATACGTACGGGTCCTTGGTTATGTTTCAACCTGCGTTTACACTACTATATCGAGTGCACGTACGAGGACAATTTCCTTTCACTGTTTGCCTTCGACTGATGAGTTACGGTAGATGGAACCTTCGTACGACGAAACAGTGTCTGAGTTAGAATAAACGAACTCAAAATTTCCTTACCGAATAGCCCTGTAGGCTCAATAATGAGTGCTTTGAATTAACCTTATCTGAAATCAATTGTTCATGTTGGATTGAACCACCCCTGGAACTATTTAAGTTTCAAGGCTAAAGAAAAGTGTGTAGGAGTAAGTGGGTAATATAAAAAAGAGAGCGTCAGATTGCAACCACTAAATCCAACAAAAACGCAATTTTCAAGCTTTGACAGAAATGAATCATGGACATTTGCCTTTAGCTCTGAGTAATGTAGAAATTTTTCTCAAATTCGTAGCCGATGAAGATGGATGTTAAAGGCATCCGAATGAAAGGCGAGAAATAAATATTCTACAAAATCTAAGCCAAATCTAAGTCGTGAAAATGTTTGAACTACCTGTTACCTGAGCTACTATACCATCAAAGTGTATATTGCTATGAGATTGGGAAACACTTTTCTCGGATTTTTCTGAGACTCAAGGATGAAAGAATGAAGTAGTATGCTGCCAATGTTCGGTTGGATGTAAGAGGTCAAAATTGCATCTTCGTGATGTCATCACGCACTAAACTGGTCTATGCTTTCTTGTTATTTCTTTGCCTGCATCCCGTGCATTTCGGATATCATTTGTTCCTGCATACAAATCGACCATACCTTAGTTTTTGTTAGCAAAAAAATAAATTTGTTTTTCATGTATGTTTTTGCTGACAGTAAAAAATTATCTGATTTAAAAAATACGTGTGCTGAAAAAAGAATCATTTTGCTGTTGAAAAATATGCGGTATATTCTCCTTGTTGATATATCTAACTTGTGTATAAATAATACCAGCTCATCTCCCGATGTAAGATTCAAATGTTAAAAGTTTTACCTCTTAGTCAATGAAAAGACGTTGTGTTATGTGAATCGTTATAAAAGTGCTAAAATTGTTTATTGAAATTTGACTGGTTGCTTTAAATTTTATATCTAACATCATTTTACGTGTGATTTTTAATGAAACTGAAAAATATTTAATGACATGTCAAGGATAACATTTGCTGCAATATTTTGTATGGGATTATTGGCCTATGAAGGTGATTTTTATTTTACGCCGGATTTAGAGTTAAAAAATCATTTTTATGCTTCATAGTTGGGTCGAAAGTGAAATGTAAAGTAAACTATAGCCCCTTCCCTCTCTCGGTTCAGCTATGAGGCATACAAAGCTTAATACGTCACACGAGAAGGGACTTTCTGCCTAATCCCTTGTAACGTAAATAACTATTCCAATTTATGAGTAAATAAAAATCTTAAGTAATTGAATATTGTTCTAATGGGCTGCTGATGGTGATTGTAGCCCCCACCACGTATATATATATATACATATATATATATATATATATATATATATATATATATAAAAGAAATAGAACATGGGTAACACCGATTGTGTAATAGTGCAAGATTATAAAACAATTTTTGAAGTATTTTCAACAGGCCAAAGTAGGTCAACTCGCCAGTAAACGTACGTGATTGTTTTTTGTTTATATTTCGTAGTGCGTGAGATCTATGAGACATATTCGAAGATGTAAGTAAGCTTTTTTCATGACCCTTCTTAGAAGTTACCTTAGGCAACTTTAATCGGTTGAATTTTTTACTTGATACGATCTGAATATTTTAAAAATTGTTAATGGCTGATAACACTCACAACCTTTACCTTTAACAAATTTTTTAACTATATAAAAACAGTTTTCTTGCACAAAAAAATTAGTTTTTTTTTAGGATCAGAATAGGTCATTTTGGGTCGATCTGACTCAAAAAAGATTTGATTTGGTTTAGGTCGAAAAAAAAATCAACCTGAACCTGACCTGAAAAAGCATCCTGGTCTGACCTGATGACCTGAAACTAAAATTGATTATTTGTAGAACCCAATTACGTTCATAAATTACGTAACGCAAGCCTCTGTCACGCAAGCCTGTCATTTTGACAATTATCACTTCGCTTGATAGGATTCAAAACTAGATTCCATAATATTACTACTCCCATATTATATGCAAAATGAGACACTGCGAAGAGCTCAGTGAAGCTTCCAATGGACCCAGTATTTGTAAGCTTTTTCAAAAATTTTGCGTTACGTAACACATGTTCAGACTCCCCTCCCATCTGTCACAAAATCTCACGCTAGGCACGAACCCCCACCCCTAGAGTGTTACATAATTTATCAACGGCCCCTAATTCCAAAAAGATGGGTTTTAGAATTTTTGTGATCGTTAGTTTGATTTTAGGATATCTATGAGTATTGAGAAAATTGTTACATTTGTGTTTGAGAAATGTATTTCATTCAAGTTAGTTTGTTTATTAAGTAGCGGTAGCTACTTAAGAGTGATTTTGCGAAAACTTCGAACGATTTCGTACACTTTTGGGACAACATGTCCTACTTTCTCCCGATGAATGTGCCATTCGATTCCTTGTTTTATTGTAAGAAAAGTAATTTCTCATTTTTGTAAAATTTGATATCTCGGGAGAGTTATGGTGCTCAAAGTAAGTGCATGTCAGGGAGTGATAAAAATGGTTTTTTGGATATAACTCGTTTAAAACGAAATGAAATCAAATGAACTTTTATGGGATGGTAAGCCCCAATGATACAAAGGTTTTTCATCATTGGATTCCTTGGAGCCTTCCCCCACTCCTGAGTTATTACTATATTTAGGTGAAAATTTCGTGAACGCTTTACTGCTTGAAGCAGCGATGAACCGAAAAACTGAAAATGTGGTGTTCTACTACCCCTACTATAAGACCATGCAAAGACTTCCCCGAAGTTAGACTGTTGCACCGGTCTGGAACAACTTTTGTAAGAAAGGTCAATTTTCGACACTTTTTCTTGACTATTTTCAGCGAGGGGTGGCGAACTTCATTTATTCCATTTATTTTTTTATTCCATTTATTCCATTCATTCCCATTTTTTTTTTGTTGTTTTTGCGAAATATCTGAACCAAACGCGTCACAAGTTAGACAAATAAGTTCGAAAAAAGGTTTGCACAAATTATAAAGCATTTAAACCATCTTGAGAATAAATTTAATTTTTTTTTTTTGGAATAAATGGAATAAATTTACTTTCAACAAAAATTCTTTTAAGTTTTCAAAAGTGGGTTTTTTCACTTTTCGACACATTAGTATGGCTTGTTGTGTGTGTTGCCATCAAAATCAAGTCTATTTGAGGTTTTGACGAATTTCAAAAAATTTTCATTTATTCCATTTATTCCAATATTTATTCCATTTATTCCACTTATTCCATTTATTCCCATTTATTCCATTTATTCCCATTTATTCCATTTATTCCCATTTATTCCATTTATTCCCATTTATTCCATTTATTTCATTTATTCCATGAACCGCAGAAGTGCGTCACCCCTCGATTTTCAGCTGAATAAGTCGTCTGTATAACTGCCCTGAAACATGATCTGCAGCTGGATATGCGGAAAGAAGCTGTTCACAAGTGACGGTGTACTCTACGGAAGGGGGTGGTGGTTACCAAAGAAAGCGTGAAGATGTTGAGTATTATATGAAAATTTAGAACGTTTTGAACACTTTTTCAATGTGAAAAAGGAGGGGGGGGGGTAAAAAGTTCTAAAAGACAGTGTGTGACGTCATTTATGAATGGACCCCCACAAGTATTTGATTTGGTCTAAATCTGACGTTCATAAAGTGACAATTTTATTAGGGCAAAAGAGAAATATTGTCTACCCTACTCACACACTACGAAAACAAATATGAACCAGTACTCACAATCAGTATTGCATTTCATGGATCTGGTCGAACTGCAAGAAGACACTCTTTTCTCGAAAACGTATAAGCAAGGCTGGGCTCGGAAAATTAGAATAATCCGCCTAATTACACAAAAACAGAAAGAGTTCATCGAAAAATTGTTTGATAGAGGTAGATTCACAAAAAATAAGATGGCACAATTAATGAAGGATGAGATGGATGGTAATCACTTTTATTTCACTCCTCATGAGTATTTAGAGCCGAAGCCCATACGAGATCTCATCCAACAATTAAAGAAAAGGAAAGCAACGTTGAAATAAATTTGAAAAAAAATGTGAAAATTGTCACTTATCTTTACGTTTCCTTTATGAACGTCAGATTTAGACCAAAATCAAATATTTGTGTGGGCACGTTCGATGCACGATGGGCACGATGTCAAATTTTACAAAAATGAGAAATTACTTTTCTTACAATAGAACAAGGAATCGAATGGCACATTCATCGAAAAAAAGTAGGACATGTTGTCCCAAAATCGTTCGATATTTTCGCAAAATCACTCTTAATGGGAATGCTCGGGCTGTCTGTCTGTCGTTTTCAACCAAGGCCAACTATGGCCATATTTGAGTCAAATTAAGCCAAATTTGAGTCAAATTAGGCCAAATTTGAGTTAAATTAGGCCAAATTCGACTCAATTTTTGCCAAATCTGAGTCAAATTAGGGCAAATCGAAGTAACCCCTGAGTCAAATTAGACAAAATCAATGTTGAATTTGGCAAAATCTGAGTCAAATTTGGTCAAATAAGAGTCGAATCTGAATTAAAAATGTGAGCCGAATTTGACCAAACCTGAGCCAAATTTGACTAAATCTGATTCAAATTTCCTATCAGGCCGAGTTTAAAATTTGACTCAAGTTTGACTGCTACTTTCTTATACCATTACATTGGTCTATAAGATCAAAAAACAGACGACCTTTCAATAACATTTCAATAAGTTAATCAAACTTACAATGTAGAAACTAGGGATAATCCCATCTTCTACACTCCGAAGTACACACATCGTGCAAAATGAACCATTATAACGAGTATTTTTTTCTAGTTAACATTTTTAATGTAAGGAATGAGCTACTCTCTTGACTGTCAAATGGAAATGTAAATAAAAGATGGAATTATGAAATTGAAATAAAAATTAGAAACGAAAATTGTATATGTTTAGTTATGATTAGTGTGTTATTGGGCCGTAAGGTCTGTTTATTGATCAATAAATAATTAAAATAAAAATTTAGTTCAATAATAATAATAACTAAAAAAAAATTTAGTGTATCGTTAACGTGATACGTGTCGTTGGACTCTAGTTCTCTATGACAGCTCGATTGGTACTACCACGAGCTTAGGTTTGCTTCTCCCCCATTGTCGACTGTGAAAAAAGCGAATTTTTACATATATTTTCAAGGTTTGTCTGAAAGTGATGAAAAAAAATTGTTGCCATTTTTTTGTTTTTTTATTGATAAATAATGTTAATCTGAGCAAAAAATTGTTCTACGGCATTTTATTTTTTATATATTTTATTTTTTTTTATAAAGTTAATGTAGGTGTTTCTTGTATTATTACTTGGCACATCACACTAGCTTTATAAAAAACTTATATATTTGTAGATATGCCGTAGAACAGTTTTTTGCTCAGAATAATATTATTGCTGATTATAAACGTCACAAATAGAGGTGTGCGCCGGTCGAAAAATCTTGGCGGCGGCTAGCCGAGTGTGACGGTGTTGGCGGCGGTGCATCGATGAACGATTTTATCGGCGGATCGGCTCAGCCGCGGCGCGCCAACCAATTTTTGAAAATTTTCTAAAAATTTTAAAGTTGCTATTAATGTACATTTTCTCACATTTATGCCGATCGTACGTCCCCTTTAGATTTCACTCAAATCACTTTTAGAAAAAAAAGTTTGCGTAATTGACTCATCTAGAAAATTCCTAAAATCGGGTAAAACCGAATTATACTTAGTATATTAGTATTATTGGCGACTAAAGCATCGGTAGTTCAAATTTGATTTTACATCAAAAGTGGCTAGTTACGTCTGAATGCTCTGAAGAAGAAGAAATAATGTTAGTTTTCATACCTGAATAAATTCATTGCGCCATCACTTTTTCATAGCTGAATACGGCTTCGCCTTTAACAAATTTTACAATCTATCTTTTCTGTAACACACAGTTCATATCATGGTCAGCTGTAAATTAAATGTATTACCTACAGAAGAATAGATTGTGGAATTAGTTTAAGGCAAAGCCGTATTCAGGTATGAAGAAGGGTTTAATTGTGCTATGAATCATCATCATTATCAAACTTTATAGATCATTTGTTCCTTTCGGTGTGAGGTCCTTACGCCCGGTGATCGTGTACCACCCTTCTCCATACCCTCCTGTCCTGTGCCAAGGAGATGGTGTGTTCGTCGAGAGAAAGTCCCCTAACTTCTAAATCACACCCGGGACCTGAGCATTTAATAACCTCTTTGGCAGCCTGCTATTGCCCATCCTCTGAACGTGCCCGTACCATCGCAGACGATTAACCCTTGTCGCCTCTTCCACTGATGTAACCTCTAAATTTTTCCTGATGTCATCGTTCCTGATATGATTGTCCCACTGCTCCCTCCGATTCACCCTCGCTATGCTCCTAAGAACCCTCATATCGGAAACCTCGTACATGAGAGCTTCAAAATTTCCAACTTACTGCAAACTACTTATTTCCTAGATTTGGCGACATGCATAACCTTAGTTTTGCTGACACTTATTCGCATTCTGTACTCCTCATATGACAACATTCAAGCAGTCGATATTCCTCTCCAAATCACTGGTATTATCTGCTAATAGAGTTGAGTCATCCGCATTCTGCTACGAAAACACTTCTTATTCTTCTTCAGAGCGCACTAGCTATCCTGTGATTCTCACAATGGTTCAAGTTAACTAACTGTTGCTCAGAAAAATCCTTAGCATTTGCTTTCATTATCAAATGTTGCAAGAGGCATTTCACAAAATTGACTTAATTTTCAAGCCGATGAAAATCAAGGGGGTACCGACTACAAAAAATCTCAAAAAAATCACAAAAAAATCACAAAAAATCAAAAAAATCACAAAAAATCTAAAAAATCACGAAAAATAAAAAAAATCACGAAAAATCAAAAAAATCACAAAAAAATCAAAAAAATCACAGAAAATCACGGAAAATCTCAGAAAATAGTCGAATGCACAATACTGTTGTAAAATTGAATAAGACCAAATTTACGGCGCAACAACATGGACGTTTGATATTTTCGCTAAAAAGAGTAACGATGCGAACTTCGTTGTCGAGGAAGTATGTTTAGACCCGTACGAAGAGCGAACTTCTTCGAAGAGGGGTCTTATGCGTTTACCAAGACGTTTGTAACCAGTCGATTTGTGGTGGAGGAGGGGGGGGGGAGCATCGAATATAGTCCTTCAATGCCGAATCTGCAAAAAAAGTGTTGTCCGTCCGTCTGTCCGTCATCACGATAACTCAAGTAAAACTTCACCGATTTAAATTTTTATTTTCTGAAACATAATCGAAAAAGTGGTCATGGGATTGTTTTTAAGCATTTTCGGGCCAAGGGCCGCCGAACTAGGGCCGCTTAAGTGGTTTTGGGTTTTTTGTACATAAATCGAGTAAATATTTTCCTTTTTTCATAAAATTTTTAGTTTATGCCATTGGACTTAGCTAGGGCTCTAAAAATGAGCCGTCGAATCGGGCCCTACATGTTTATCATACTACTAGGGCCACAAGTTGGTCCTAAGGTCGTCCCTGGCCCAAAAAATTTTTTGTGCTATGTTGTAGAGAAAATCGAAGCGAATATTTTTTTCCATGGAAGTTAGTGTCCGAGGCCTCTGCTTAAGGTCCTAGATCGGTTCTCGTAATTGTAACACATAAGTCAAACGAGAAAAAAATCAATGTAAAATAGATCACAAAAAATTTCTTTTTTTGTGCATCTCTTGTATAGAACATTATGAACTGAAGGTGCATTCAGAGACCCGGTTTCGTCCTATGAGGTTTTTCTGTAGCCAAAGATCTCAAGCTAATTTTTTTTATTGAAAAAAGGGGAAAATGAGGTTGGAATATTTTGAGTATTTTCACTATAAATAACATTGTAAAAACAATTCATTAATGTTTCCATGAAATGACTTTTGTTGACGGTCAAATCTTTGTATTTCGTATTGAGATTTAATCCGAGTTTTTTTCATTTTTATTGAAAACGAAGTGAGCAAATGTTTTGCCTAGAATTGAGTAATGTCATCCTATAGCAAGAATAAAACCGTTTCGAATAACTTGCGTCTTTCAAGCAAGTAAAAGCAGAAGATCTTCGAATAAACTGCAGGGAGGCTACTGCGGAAGATTTTTTTCCTTTCTTTACCAATCCAATTCCACTACAGCCAAAAATTACTCGATTTGAACAGTAAGCCCAAAATATACAATCGAAGTGCATTTAATATTCATTTATATAATCTTAGTTCACACATTTTCTGTAAAAACATTTAATGTATATATCTACTTTAGAGTCCACTTTACAGTAAAGCAAGCGAACTTTCAGCCTCTCGATACAAAAAAATATTTATGCAACACAAAATGTATAAAAATATCTCAGTTCACGGTTTCACAAACTAGGTTCTTGACTTTGTCTAGATCATTTAGTCCACGTAGAAGAGAGATACTATTTTACAGTTCTTATAGCATAAAATACTATTATGTAAACATCTTTAGTCATTCCTTAATAAACCCTTTAATCGAAAAGACGTGCTTGGATTCAAAAAATTGTCTCAAAATTTTCCCTCATCCCTGAACGTCAAGCATAAATATCAATCAGCTGTTTATTTAGCGAACGTGAAATTTTGTATACACATTCATCTACAAATTTTTTCGTGAATTTTTGTAAATGGGAAAAACCTAAACTTGATTTTCGCTGGCGCTATAAGATGTATTGGAGTACTTCTATTTATCCTTGTAACGGTTTATATTTAATTTGTATGATTTGTATGGTTACCCCTTACGGTTTTACAGTTAGCTCACTCGTTGATTCCGAGCTCCCGTAACTTTACTTAACTTTAGTAGGATATAATGAAACTAAGCAAGAAACGGTAAAAAACGCTACTAACATTTGACTCACTCTCCTAATTGACCGACAGTCTCTATATTTTCTCCTCATTCCTCTCCATATTGTTTACAGCTTTGGGATGTGCATTTTCGCCAAATTAAAAAAAAATTCACTTGGACTGTATGTGAAAGTAGATTTTCTTTTCCACTTTGAACGAATACTTAAATGAAACTGATCCAATTTATGTAATTTCCTCAGAGGGTAATGAGGGTCTTGCGCCACGTGATTTACAATAACTCAAAAAAGGACATTTTCCATATACAAAATGTGTCATTTTTAAATCATTGTGAATCACACCGGTGCGATCCTAGCAGTCCTGCTTCGGGAAGTCCATAGCTTTTATTTGACACCCCACTGGCATCATTTGACCAAATATTCACCAAAACAAGTTCCCGGTTTTGAAAAATTTGTGTATTTTCTTTGGTAGTCGCTTTGAGCAATCCCTGCATTTCATTTGACAATCAATTGACCGTAATGAGGACGAGATATAATTAAGAACCCTTTCCCGATTGTGAAAAATTATCAAAAGGCTTACTTTGAGCACTCACAGCTCAGTCGGATGAGATCCGATAAAAATTGTTCTTTAACAACTTCTTTCCAAGCACGTTTATCTCAAATTCTCAACTAAAGGTACGATTATATTGCCAGAACATCGCAGCGAATATTAGCATCTTTATCATATTTGCTTCATAAGAGAAAGAGAGTAAAAAGAGGACAAAAAATAATCGCTCGCGGTTTGCGATTTTCGCTCGCGATTATTTTTTGTCCTCTTTTTACTCTCTTTCTCTTATGAAGCAAATATGATAAAGATGCTAATATTCGCTGCGATTTTCTGGCAAAATAATCGTACCTTAACTCACCACGACCCATTAAAATATTGCAGATTCATACTTCTAAACGTATTTCTTTGAATGAATGAATGAATGAATGAATTTATTATTTCAAGTTTGAATATTTTACATGTTTTGAATACATCATTTAAGTTTCAGTGCGCATTGCACAATTAAGAAAGACAACTAAGCCTTTCCAGAAGGATGACATGGGGTTCAATTTTTTATTAGAACTGCGATATCTCTTTCTACGTAGTGAGGCGTGTGCGAACGAAGCGCCACCAATCAACATTTTGTCGTTTCTCTGATTTTATGATGAATTTGAGTTACAAACACTGATATTCTTATTTTTCGACAAATTTCTGAAACTGGAATAAATCACAAATAATCACAAAAAAATCACTAAAAGATTAAAAAATCACCAGAAAATCAAAAAAATCACAAAAGAGCAAAAAAATCACAAAAGATCAAAAAAATCACAAAAAAATCAAAAAATCATCAGAAATCTTAATCAATTTTGGAGTGATGAAAACCGTCGGCGGCTGGCGGCGGCGGGCGCCTGAACACATTTTTATTCTTTGGCGGCGGCACTCGGCTGAGGACCTCCAGCCGGCGGCGCACACCTCTAGTCACAAGACACTAATCGCATGACACCATTCCCATCTGTTTACTTTTTTCGAAGTTTAAAATTTATGTGGACGTAAGACAATATTCACTCTTGTATTTACTTAATACGTTCGAGTCTTTTTGTAACATCAACTCTGTTTGTCGCACCTATTCTGAAACGTACGGGTCCCTTCATATGTTTTTTTGTTTGAAATACCTGGGCATGCCTGACATTTGATGGAAGAAACTTTTTCAATTTTGGGCTTTAGGACTTAGCCAGGGCCTTAAAAGTTAATCTCTACTAGCCAAAGTGTTTTTTCTCTTAGGATGCAACTTATTGCGTATTACTTTTACTATGAACGAGTGAGCTCTTATTTGAATTATTTTGTCATTGACATGACGCTCAGACATTAACACATCTAGAACAGTTGCGTTATGGACATAATTAGAAGAGATCAACATTTCGGCATCTAGTGCCAATCTTCAGTCAAGTCATGCACCTTGATATGCTGATGGACGTGATGGACAAAGTGCTGACGTATCTATTTGTCGCGGTTAGAGGTATTTTTAGACTAGCGAATTGTAACGGAAATGGTTACAGCTGCCATCTGTTGAAGTTTTATATGAAACATTTCTTACTCTAACCCTGAATGTATTGTCTCCAAAGTTAACTCAAGAGCTTATTACGTTCATCAAAGCCTATGCGATCTTGTAGCGGCAGATGCCAACATATTGTAACTATGTAATGTTAGTGTTTTAGTTTGATTTAAACTGTTGCACACATATCGATTTACCGTTCTATCTAATGATAGCAAATCGGTTAAATCATGGGCGGTCGTTACGGAGAACAATTTCCGGCTATGTGAGGGAGCACACAAACTCGTAATTAATTCAGAGAATTTGTTGGTGAGTAAACCCAACTATGAAAAGCCACTCGACACTTTTCAAATCTCTACGGATTAAAGCCCGCAAAGTTGGAATCAATCATAGGATACAACTAACACATTTTCTCTAAAATTTTATTCTATACGACTTTGCCTCTGACAGTTCAATTCAATTCAGTAAATCTCTATATTGCATAGTTGAGCCAAGAAACTCAATTTCGTCCATTCGATTGGTTCCAGAGCCCAGACCGCTGACCCGATTTCCAAAAAAATGCACATGGTTTGTGAGATCAAATGCCTTCATTTCACCGACCTCCGACCATCGAAAATTCACGTCTTTGCACACTTCTTCGACCACATCTCCGGAACTACTTGACTGATTTTGCTGATCTTTGAACTTAAATCAAGGTATATATGCAGACGGCTGGTTTTTTCGCAAGCAGTAGAAATGGTACAATACATTAAATTACAAGGAGCTAGAACGACACATTTCGATTCAGAGTCAGAGGGCGGGCGGAACGCAGCGGAGCCCGGGGACCTTTTCACCACCGTAGCCGAAATAAGCGCCGTTTTAGCTCCAATTGTTGTATACTTTTTTTTCGCGCAGACGGACAAAACGCCAGATTTCGAACAAAACTCAACAAACTTAAATTCAGAATTCTTGTGATGATCGTAGTGTACTGCGGCATTTAATTTTATTTTCAGTCGGTTTCAAATTATGGTTGTTGTTGATTCCTCTTAATCCCGCTGAAAATTGTCGGCCATGCCTAGATCTTTCAAAAAAAATTTATGAAAATCGGAAACTCGAGTTATCTACAAACCCCTTAAACGGCCCCAGCTCGGCCGCCCTTGACCAAACGGTTGTGCACTTCCTTCAAAAACCGTTTGAGAAGGCGCTTCTTCTGCATATTTTTTTACATTTTTACATAATTTCGAGATTATTTGTTGTTGACGCCGGTTTTTTTTTCATTCATAAAAATTTTTTTTTTTCAACTGTTCGATATTGGCGCGTTGTTTTTTGGTGGTTGCTGCTTGGGCGTTTGCCGTTTTTTCTCCGCTTTGCGATTCTTCAGGATATTGTGATTTTTCGGCATTTGGCGGTTTATATGCGATTTCGGATTGTTGTTACGTTTGTTATTGTTTTTTTTATTGTTGTTTTGTGGCATTTTGTAATTTTTATTACCTTTGGCAAAGTCCAATGCGCCTTTTGTGCCGAAGGAGCCTATAAAAGAATAACTTATTAATTTTAAACACCAATTGCAAAAATATACTTACGATATTTGCAAAAATTTGAGAAATTTCTTCCATCTTTTTTCAATGTTATTCACGAAATGACGTATTACTTACTAACAGTCAAACGCATTGCACAGGGTTGCCGCAACGTAAACGAAGTTGTCGCATAACATTGTGCGCTCACACGTACAACAGATACTTATTGGACCCGTACGAAGTACAAGAGGTCCTATACGTTTACTACAAACAATTTTATTGTAACATGGGGTAGATCGAGGTGGGAGTGGGGGGATGCATCT
>CM055404.1:68134386-68148091 GCA_029228625.1 Pseudolycoriella hygida | reverse complement strand
GAGAAATTTTTTTTTTCTGTGAAGGATTTTTTTCCGCGAAACTATTTTTTAAAGAAAATTTTCTTTTCTAAGAAAACTTTTTTTCGGAGAAAACTCTTTTCAGAAAATAGAGAATTTTCACATGCATTTTAGTTATAACAACAAAACTTCTAAAACGACTGATATCACAACTAAACCTTCTTAAAATTTAGAGTGTGACGCAGTCCGTACGTCCACTTCCAAAATTAATGATATCGCTTGAAGTGACGCTTACGCTGAAAATGCGCAAAAAATGACTCTGCAAAAAAAATTTTTTTAAAGAAAATTCAAATGTATGAAATTGAGTCACAAATGCCAGAGCCCTCAGCATAATAATTTTTCGACTTTTTCAGTTTTCACATGCAAAAATTTCTCAAAAAATAAGTTAATAAAGTTGCTTGGGTACCTTTTAGAAGAATTTAAAAAATTAATTTTGAATTTAGTAAAAAAAATTCTTCTCAAAAGTCAGGTCAGATTTTTTGCTATGTAAAAACTGAAAGTACAGAAAAATTATTTCGTCGTTGGCTCTGGCATTTGTGACGCAATTTCAAACATTTGAATTTTTTTAAAAAGTCTTTTTTGAAGAGTCATATTTTGCGTATTTTCAGCGTAAGCGTCACCTCCACTGATATAATTAATTTAGGAAGTGGACATTAAGGACTGCGTCACACTTTACCGTTGAAGAAGTTTTTTGTTGTTATGCTTTTTGCTGACTCGTCATCTTAGGACCATGATCGATGCTTCTCTGCTATTGCCGGGTCGAAATTAGGGTGTTTACAAACGTCGAGGTAAACGCATAAGACCCCTGTACGGGTCTACAAAACACACCTGAACGTTAATTTTTTCAAAATTTTCACTTGCAGCACTTAACTTCGAAATAGCTCAATAAATTTTGTCTGCTCCGCTATACGCACTTATTGAAATATGACTTTCATCCACAATTCAAAAATTTTGCAATCTTTTTAATCGAAAGGTCTAGGAATACCCAGCAACTTATGGAACAACATTTAAAACAACAACAACAAATAAAAAGGTTTAAATATTTAAATAAGTCAAAACCTAGAATAGGATTCGATAGTCAGACTGCATTTGCCGTGATTTCCATGGTATTCCGACTTTAATAGGCCAAATTTTAAAATATTGTTTAGTATATGACTGATTTGTGAAAAACATTCCCTCACTAGAAAATGCGAGTTGTCGCTAAAAAAAGGTTAGAAGAGAGTTAAATTCTTAACGAGGCCGGTTTATGGTTTTTAGTACTCTGGGCATGTGATTTCTCAGCGTAATGGGTCATGTGAATTCTCAGCGCCATCACACTGGTTAATATAGAATCTAAAATTTTAGATTGACCGGTATACGCCAGTTGAAAGGCCAGTTCAAAAGTCAAAAAGAAAAATAAACAATCGTTACATCCGAAAATCTCACCCTGTGGACAGCCTTTAGCTTCCCAGAGATTTGCATTATTACCTAGGTAAATGCTAGTAGTGCGCTCAACAAAGTTACGGACTTCGACACTCTACCTCCATCGAAATTGGCACTCGAGCAACCAGGGCCTATTTTCGGGAATTTAAATTCGCGAAAATCCCATAATATTACAGACAATTTCTGAAAATTCCCGAAATTCAACTTCAACTTAAGAACAAAGTTCCCGAAAATAGACCCTGCGAACAACGTTAGTGTCGAGTACAACAATTGTGTGGAAACTCTTTGTATCCTGGTGCGCTGGTGGTGCCACCATCAACGACGGCAATAATTTTGATCACCCCACCACCCTCACACAACAAAGAACAACTTTGTCTTTCATAGTAACCCAATATGATTGATAGATTTCGCACAAAGTGTAAGTTTTTTACTAAAAAGCGCTGGTGGCGCCACCATGGCCTACTTGGAAATTTTTTCGGTCGCCCCATCACCCACAAGAGCACAAGAAACAATTTTGTTAATCAAATAGTTGAAGTAAAACGATTTTTTCGAACAAAATCATTGATTATTTTTCATACTGATTTGGTTCTCGTAGACGTTTTTCAGAGTGTAATGAAATTTTCGACATTAGAGGGAAATTTTTCGTCGAGTTCGAAAAGAAAAATTATGTTAATATGAAATGTTTAGAATACTCCAAAGATGTTTCTGAGACTTTTGGATTCCAAATTCGGAGCAAGGTTTCTTCGACATACCGGTATAAATTCGAAAAAAGTTTTCGCGGAGGTCATTTTTTCGATGAAATTTTGAATTTGGAAAATCGTATCTCAGCTAAAAAATTACCAAAATTGGTGAGGTAAAGTGTTGTAGAAACTTTGAACTAATTAAAATTTGGGAAAAATAGTCATCGGAAAATTTTTTTGGAAAACATAGATTTTCCTTTAACAGTAACAGAAAACTTGCACAAAACCTCAATTTTTTGGGTTTTTCGCGATTTTCTCAAAATCCTACAGTGGGATTTTTTGGGAGTTTCGGGCTATGGTATACACCCCTCAGCCCTATCGAATCCCGTTTTATTTCCTTTTGTCCTAATTTTTGCAAGGTCTCCCATACAAATGTTGCTAATTTTGACTAGCCTAATCTGCAGACGCTTGAAGAAGATCAATCGTCAATAAATAGTTCGTACGTTAATTGCGTGTGTAGCGTCACGTTGTCAACTTCTTTACAATTCTCACTTTACACTCATTGTTTGTTCTTTTTTATAGTGAATTTCAAATACTTTAATGGAACACATTAAATGCTGTGAAAATACTTAAATGTAATTGTGCTCTAATTATTTATTTACCTTCATTTGTTGCAACCACCAAACAAAAAAACGCAGCAAGATTGTGCATTATGTAATTATTTGTATCCTGTAGCGCACAGTATCAAAAACAAACGAGATGTTCACACGAAGAATCTCTTATTAAGACTGATCTTTTCAAATCATCTCCTTTACTAGCATGTCAAACTTTACCATTTGTACACGCTCATTTAAATCTAACTTAAACAAAACATTCGTCCCGCGCGCGAAAGTAGTATAACGTAATTTGGAATCACAAAATTGTATTTTAGGTTAAGTTTAGGTTTAGTTTATGGTTAAGTCATTTTGTTATAGTATTTTTTTAGTCATTTTTTGTTATTCGTTCAACACAGGTAAAGATAAGGTGATCAACCTTCTGTGCTTATTTCAATAAAACACACACACACACACACACGTCCCGCGCGCGAAAGTAGTAGTTGAATTTACAGCCTGAATAAAAACATTCGTTTAAATGTCTCACAAGAAATTTGGAAGTAGATACCCATTAAAATTCTAGATCTTATTTAGAATTCAGCCACGAAATTTATGCATTCAACAATTATGGGCCACCATCATTTTGTGCTTAATATTCAGTTCCTTATTTCTTAATTCTTGAAACGTGCGTGTACTGTACCTAATCATTCATTGTGAAAATAAATTTTCAAAAGTCCTGAAAGTTTAATCTTTCGTTTCTATTTTCGACGGAAACATAATGTTAACGTATAGAGAAAAATGTTTGTTGTTGTTTTTAACACGACTACTCAACTTTTTCCACATTTTACAAAAACACTGAACCTTACGACCAAACTGTAAGCCCCTTATTTCGCACGAAGCTAAAAATATATTTAGTAAATACTTGGAATTTTCAACAAATTTCAACAATCTATTGACGTTATTTTCGCCATAGTAAAAAAATGGTTACATAAAACTAATTTGAATCATATTGACCTTGAAAACATCTAACTCTTCAGCCTCGAAAAAGTGATATGTTATACAGAGCAAAATGTCTTCAAGATTATTGCGGTCATCTTGTTAACTAGTAATGTGAAATTTTCACACATATTGACATAACCGATTAAGGTAGCGTTTCTTCACTTTCGAAGTTCGCGACTAAAATTGTATATGTAAAAAAACCCATTATTCTCACAATCGTATTAATAATTTTTATAATGGCTGACTTACTCTAAAAATCGAAAGTAACTTTGTGTCACTACGCAATATTTTTGTTCATGTTGTTTATTGGTTTTATGCGGGAATGTATATTTCGGCTTGATTTTGGACCCATCATCAGGCTGGAAGTTACATAATAGTATTTTATTGCCATTTGATGGGTACAATCGAGGCTTGCCGAGATTTCCCTTCAAATGGCAATATGATGCTTCATTTCATAAGCAAAACATAATTAAAGACCCGTACGTATCAGAATAGGTGTGGCAAACATAATCGATGTTACAAAAAGACTCGAACGTATCTAAATATAGAAATGAGCAAACAATCTAATGTTTTGTGCTCTTTTATAACTGTAAGAATTTCAAAGATCCATAGAAATTACCCAAGGTAATGTCAAAGGCCCTGCCGAAGTACGTCTGAGACCATTGATTTTGATGGCCTAAATGTTCTCCCCTGCACCATATCGTAAAGAGGACCAACGTAGTTTCTTCAGTAAATCCTGAAACTATTTTCTCTCACTAATTCTCACCAACTTTGCCAACTTTGTCACTACACGATGAGGATTGCAATTGGCATTTCGAACGATCATCCATGATTAAAACGTCCTTAAAAAACTGAAAGCGCACCTTTCTTCTTTTTTGAAACAGCACAAATTGAAATGCAATACCGATTGTGAGTACTGGTTCATATTTGTTTTCGTAACTTGTGAGTATGGTAGGCAATAGTGCTGAACAGTAGAAGTCTTTTGTTCAAAGCTCCAACTATAAACACTACAAATATTAAAGAAAAAAATTACATGAAAATTACATGTAAAGAATGAACATGAATTCAAATGGCTAATGAGTCGAGGGTGCCGATTTTTAATTTTAATTTTGGATCAGGCAATTGCGTCCGAAAAGTTAATTTTATTTCTCTTTTGCCCTAATAAAATTGTCACTTACATTTATGAACGTCAGATTTAAACCAAAATCAAATATTTGTGACGGTTCATTCACAAATAACGTCACACACTGTGTTATAGAATTTTTTGGTCACTTTTTTGACCACATCTGCGGAACTTTTCGACAGATTTTGCTCATCGTCAAATCTGAACTCATTTGTTGGGAATTGGTCTATGGACCCAACGACCGTTCAGGCTTCAAATTTATATTTAGTATCCTCTTCTCACTGATAATATATAGAATAGTGAAACCTTTTACACGATGCGTAAACTGAAAGTCCAACTTATTCCACAGCTAATATAAACTTCTGCCGTTTATGGAATATCCTTATTTTGGGAAATAATCGCCTCCTTGGAATTATTTCTCCTTTATAAATAAACTATAGCTTTACGCAACTTTAAAGTACTTTTCAGTTTCCCTTAAACTATCTCGAATCTATTTAAATCTTTTACTTTATCGGTTGCTGCACGATGTTATTTTGACCAATTTCGAAATCAAAAAAAATATTACAACCTTCCAATCTTCCGGCTGTCAATTCTTATCGGTAAAATAAATCGGTAACAGCGCATTGGAGTAGATTTTTAAAAGTGCTGCCGAACATCATTTTTTCGGTTAAATTTCGGAGGAAAAAGAGATTTTGAAAATCCGACAAGTTTAACTAGATCAAACCCACATAGAAGTGATAAAAATTCGTCATTTTTTTGTCAGACTTTCATTAAAATGGCTGCCTTCAGTTGAATTCCTTGAGTGTCGAAACAGAATATTCTGCCGATACTCGTTCCGCATAACAAAAAAAATTATTAAAAAATCTACTGAATATCACATCAGCAAACTGAATTTTTCCGTCAAAATTACATTTTTTCGATTTCCAACATTTATTTTAACGATTTAAATTTCACAAGTTGCCACATTCAAAAACTATTGCGCTCCTTTTGAGTATATTTTTGTCGAATAATTCATTAAAGTTCATCCACCTGTTCATTTTCTTAAAAAGTTACGAAAATGCTTGAGAATAGCATTTTTTAAATTTTCGTAACTTTTTGATCGCAAATTTAAGAGTTCGTAAAGTTACGAATTTGTGGGAATCGGGGCCTAGGGCGTCAATCCTCATAATTTTCTTAGCTCTACGAATTCGTAACTTCACAGTTCTTAATGTAAAAGTTACGAATGACAGAAATCACTCTTTACAAGGTACGTCGTCGTTTACGACTCATCAGTACACCTTGTCTTGAATTGTGGTAATCTGCTTAGCAGAATAATCCAAATGAAAAAATAACCGAAACAAACTCACAATTCTTTTACTTCCAATTTGTTCAAACGAAATGGCATGCATCCAATCGTAGGATCTGGATTGTATAAAAGGCGAGTTGACATAGTCTGAGTATCATTCTATGGCCATCGTTGCTGATATACACATGGTCTTAAGACAAGGTGTACTGATGAGTCATAAACGACGAAATCAGCACTGTTAGTTTTTCGATTTTTATTGAACAATTGGAAGTAGAATTAAGAATTGTGAGTGGCTTTTAAATGTTGATTCAAGCGGGTGGACTTTAATCTGCCGAAGGTACAGCAGCCATAGTAAAATATTACTTCTATGGGTGCAATTGTACCAAAACGAGAATTTCCTCAATTTTTACTTTTTTTTTTTTTTAATAACTCTTTATTTATCATCCCAATAAATTTCTGTGTGGGATACAATTTAGTACAATTGTTTTGACAAAATTTATCTTAATTGAAATGGTGTTAATTTAATGTCATGAGTTTGTGTTCAGTTTACTTCAGCATATCACAAAATATTTGTCTGATTCATCTAATCTAG
The DNA here is from genome assembly GCA_029228625.1 of Pseudolycoriella hygida. Classification (NCBI taxonomy): domain Eukaryota; kingdom Metazoa; phylum Arthropoda; class Insecta; order Diptera; family Sciaridae; genus Pseudolycoriella; species Pseudolycoriella hygida. Next base: position 68,141,379 of record CM055404.1, on the reverse strand, counting down.
TTTCTTTGGTATCCATTTTGAAATATTGCAATAGAATAAAAAATAAAAAAAAGTTGGTTAAACATAAAAAAATAAAAATTAAATTGTATGATAAAAGATAAAATATCACAGCTGGCTAATCACAGGAGTCAATTAATAAAACAGTAAGGTGAAATAGGTTGGAATCTTACACTATCACACATACTTTTCAGTTTAACTTTAGCTTTAAAAGACTTTAAGGAAGTCAAATGTCTCACTTCACTATCGAGATAGTTATAATCATTGATAGCCATTGTCAGTAGAGCATTCGCAGAAATCATTGCAGTTGTCATTTTGGAGTTATTGTTGAAAATGTGGATTTGCGAGTCCCTTCTGGTAGAGCGTCCGTGAACTCCATCGTTTGCGTACAATCTGAAGTTATGTTTCATTTGATTGAGGACAATTTTATGAACGCATATAATCCTTTCGACTTTCGACAGCACAGTCACAGGTAGCAAACCACAACTGTACAAATATGTTGTAGATGTGTATCTGTCTAGTCGAAAAACAGCTTTGACGCATCGATTTTGTAATATCTGAAGTTCATTCAGCTTATATGCAGCACAGCTTCCGTATATTGGCAACATGTATAAAAGATGGCTCTGCACATAAGCGAAATACAGCTGTTTTCGCTTTTCAGCAGGAACATATTCGCCCTTACGCCACATCAAGGAAATGAATGGAATGATTTGTCGTTTGACGTGGTTTACGTGATCACTAAATTTTAGGTCATCGTCGATGATCAGCCCCAAGTACTTGAACTTGCTCACTCTAGTAAGGACTGCGCCATCTACCGTGATGCGAAGATCATTGATGGCTCTAGCTTTTCCAAACGTAATGTAGCATGTCTTCACAGTGTTAAGCGACAAAACATTCTTGTTGAGCCATTTATGCAACAAATCAACATCGTGTTGCATTGCATGCTGCAGTTCAGCTTTGGTTTCAAATGCGTATAGCAATGCAGCGTCATCCGCATACAAAACAAGCTGTCCGTTAAATTTCAGCTTCAACATGTCGTTGATGTAGATCAGAAAATGCAAAGGACCCATTTTAGATCCTTGTGGGACACCTACTTTGACATTTCTGAAATCGCTGGTGCTGTCACCAATAGTTGTCGCAGTTTTACGGTTGAGTAGGTAGTCAAGCATCAGCTCAGCAGCTTTCCTCGAAAGTCCAAGCCGTTTCAATTTCCGTGAGAGACGATTAATGTCGACGGTGTCAAAGGCTTTGCGAAGGTCTATAAATATCACTGCAACAAACTTTCGTCTGTAATTTGATTTAACGAAATCAACGAGTTGTAGCGCTGCACTTAGACAGTTCGAGTTCCGAATGAAACCAAATTGATTGCTCATGAACAGATTGAGGCTTTCCAAGTATGAGTAAAGCTGACGAAGCAAAAGCTCTTCGAAGACTCTAGACAACGACGGAAGCAACGTCAGGCCACGAAAGTTGTCGATATCACAGCTTCCGGATTTATGTATAAGTTTCAGCCTTCCGTTCAATAGTTCCTTCGGATAAGATGATGAATCTACCATTGCATTGAAGCAAGTGGCAATCGTTATCGCAATTGTCAGAATAGTTGACTTCAACAATTGGATTGGTACTTTATCAAAGCTGGTCGACTTTTTGTTAGGTAGATTCTTTATGACATCTTTCACTTGTTCCTCATCTACATGTTGAAATGACCAGTTGTTGCTAGCATGTTCAGGATACAGATCTTCAATATCCTCAACTTCATATCCGTGAATTGCTACGATCGAAGCTGCAAGTTTCTCACCGGCAGTGCAATAATGTTCGTTTATCATGTTGCTTGCCGCAATGGTATTAGTAACTGGATTTCCGTTTATTGTAATGGAAACATCTGCTTTCGACTTGAATTGATTGAAGATAACTTCCCTGTATACGTTCCACGTTTTGTGTGCATCACCTGCAGCTGCTTCAAATTTTTCAGTTATATACGACGCTTTCAAGTTCTCGTTCAATTTCTTGACTGATTCAACTGCTTTGTTGTACAGACTTGAGATAACTTCATTAGCCATGGGAAGACTATTTAATGCTGCAAGTCGATCTCTATTCCTGATAGCAACAATCAAGTCACGATTGACGTGTGACCTTCTGATTCTCTCATCAGATTTAACGTTGATGACTGAGGTACAATCTTTGACAATTCGCTGCAGACCACGGTTAAGATCGCTTCCGCAGGTAATGTCGTTGTCATTGCATAGTTGCTCGACCATGTCAGTGGCTTCGTGCATGTTAAACTTGGTTTTCATGTGACTAATTGTCGAGGGTTGGACGTGACAATTGGTCGAAACGAACAAGATGGCATGATCAGATGAATTGTGGTGTATAATGGAAAATTTATGCTTTTCTCGGAGCATATTCGTTGCACACAGATCCAAAATTGTGCCCGAACAACGCCGTGTAATTCCTCGTTCCGATATTTCATTGAGCAAAGCAAATCCGTTTGGCTCAAGCACATCATCCAGTCTGTTTCGTAGATCTTCACTCCGTTGGTTCAAATTCATATCACCTAAGATCATACAACGAAAACGGTTCATGCAATAATTTTCCAGCTCATCGAGAAATGTGTTAATTCGCCGCTCAGCATCTTGCGTATATGGTCTCCGATACGGTACAGCGACGATTCTATTCACCGATCGTAGTTCCATAACTAAGAAGTGGTTCAGATCCGGAGTCACGGTATCAATTAGAATCTTCGGCTTAATTTTGCAAATGCTCTCGTGAACAAAAATGGAAATCCCGCCACCGTTGCAATTTTCCCTGACACTATGCGTAACATGGTAGCCCATCAGATTGTAAGTTTTGAAATTGGTCGTTGTAAGCCACGTTTCCGAGATCGCTATTACATGTAGAACTCCAGGATAAGCTGCTACATACTGTTCGACAAGGTGTAGCTTATTCGTCAGCCGATTTATGTTCCAATGCATGCAGTTGAATTCGTCATCTTTGGGCTTAGCAATCTCTCCATCAAATTTACGGGTTATTTGCATCAGTTCGGATAGTGGAATTGGTGATACATCGTTCATTTTCTGGCAGTGGCCCCAGGCTGAACTCAGATCTAATGCGGTTGACGTGTACTGTATCGAAAATCCGAATCACTTTGGCTTTCTCTTTATGCCTTGCCAGAATTTGCCCGTTAGATGACCAAACAAACTTAAACTTATTTTGTTCACGCAATGACCGTGCTTGAAATAAAAGTTCTTGGTTTGCTCGTGTTAGCTGCTCAGAAATCAGTATCGGGCGTGTGGACGAGTTGTTTAGGCCAATATCTGAATGGTAGATATCTTTCTTGGTGCGCCTGACTTGTAAAAACCTGACTTTGGTATCTATCGATTGAAGTTGCACCCGAATGGGCCGACTATTTGCAGGACTTTTCGGAGAAGCGGCTGGTAATACTGTTACGCTAACTGGTGAAAATTCGGCAACGTCACCGATGTTGAGGTGATTCCGTATACCTTCGTACACAGCAAGCAGGTCAGACTTCGTTGCGTCTTCCTTGATGTCTACGCCTCGTATGACAATGTTTGTATTCAACTGCTGCTGGTCCAGTGAAATTTTATTATTTGCTGCAGCAGATGAAATGTGTTGTTCTTCCAATTGATTTTTACACAACGAGACTTCACTCTGTAAGTCCAGAACAGATTGTCGAAGTTCAATGTTATCAGTTGTAAGTTGCGCAATTACAGATTCCAACGTGAAAACTCTTGATTCCAAAACTCGAATGGATTCACTTAACTTCAGAGTCTGTATGGCTGGTGTTGACGGTAATGGAATTGGTGGTATCGACGAAGATAATCTTCTAGTAGAAGTTGAAATTTTGTTGCCGTTTGTCTTGTCAGCAGGAATTTTCGCATCCGTTTTCTTCGCCTTAGGTGATTTTTTCGTTGTCGAAGGTGTAATTTTAGTTCTCACTTCTCGATTTCTCAATTTAAGCAGACCATCAACATTCATTTCGAAGAAGATGAGAATTCAACGTTCAACTGACGACTTAAACTGCGTGTCAGCAGAGAACACGGCTTTCAACACAAGACGGCTTTGATGAAGAAATCCAGCAGCATAGAATGACCAATGAAATGATAATGTGACGTTTAACTTCGTCTTTGTTTACATTCACTTTTGCCGGCTAATTTCTTAACAAAATCCATGCAAACTTCCAAAGACTTCAATGACCAGCGACTCGGCCGAGCTTTATGATTGATTTACACAAACACAACAAATATTAAATGCAGTCTAACACATAAAATTGGAACCTCAATGAAGGTAAAAAAATGCACAACTCTTGTCTTTAACTGCCTTAATTTGAACTCCTACTATTACTTTACTTTATTACTTTATTATTATTTATTATTATTTATTATATATATATATATTATATATATTTATTATTATTATTATTATTATATTATATATATTTATTATATATATATATATATATATATATATATATTATATTATTTATTATTATTATTACTTTATTACTTTAGTTATAGAGAGTTATTTCCCCTCGCAAAAAATCAAATTCCATTTCAACAGCTTTTTTTTCCATGCATATAGCAACAACACGTAAAAGTGTGAAACTATTCTTGTTGGTCTAATGAGCAAAAACGTATTTGATAAAATATTGACCCAATGTAGCCTCTACACTGCAGCATTACCCACTACAAATGTGTTCCCAAAACTATTAACCCCTTTGAGTTCGTATGGTTTTTAACAAATTTTGGAATGTAAGATAAACTTCGATTTTTTGTATTACAAAATTTGTCTTTGAAATATTTATGTGTGCGTAACTTTGCCAAATTTTGTAATGAAAATATTGTATAAACTGAAAAGTCGTCCTATTGTTAACTCTCTTACCGTTTTGTCATATTACATATGGCTTCCGTCTCTGGTGTTAAAAAATTGCAAACTCGGCCGCAATTCCAAAGTTTGCAAATGCGCGCAATGGACCAGGAATTGTTATGATATTTTAACTTTATTGGAGGTACCGAAAGTGTCTTAGAATCAATGCTTGCCATTTTTTTTTTTAAATTCAGGAGTCCCACTAAACAATTAAAGCGAAAACGTTTAAAAAAAACGAGAAAAGTTGTTAAACAATGATGTGGGAAGTATTTAAACCAGTTGTTTATGATTGAGTCCACAAGACTGAATAATTATTTTATTTCCTGATTACAATATTTATACACAAATGAATAAAAGATAAACAACGGTTTTTTTGACATAAATAATTCGGATTCAGATGAGTTTGATGAGTTTTTCCGACTTTCCGAATTTGTGTGATGGTTGACGATGGATGTCGCGATGACGCCACACTACTCCCCTCCTATTAACTTTGTTACGATAACGTTAAAGCCGAACTATACGTTAAAAGAAAGAAGAAGAGGAAAAATATTATTTATTAAAAAAAAATGTGAAAGCTACACTCACCTGCATTTCTAAAATGTTTGTTTCTTGATTATCTTGTTAAAACAGCTTAAACAGCTTTGACAGCGTTTTGTGGTCTAGTACGTCTGTTTCATCCCAGCGGAGAAAAATGCAGCAAATACCGCGAACAAATTTCAAATCGACTTGTTCGTGAAGAATTTCTTCAATAAATTGAATTTGTTTGAAAATGTAGATTTCTTTTTTTGTTTTTGTAAATTTCGTTAAAACTTAATTTATTAAAAAATTCGATTTTTTCAAGAGTTTGCATTTCTTATAAAACTTTAATTTCCAACTTTTGTTGAAAATTTTAATTTCAACTGTAAACAGTAAACTGAAAATGTTTACACAATACTAAAATCTTTTGGTTGTATGCGATAATTGCGTTCGAAGTACCTAAACAAATTTTTATTCGGCGCGAAATTCGAAGTTTTGTGCAAATGGTTGCGTTTCTTCGATTAATTGCGGTTAAAATTAAACTGAACAACGTCTAAAAGTTTCCATTTGTGGAAAACTTCGAATTTCTCTCCAAATAAAGAATTCATTAATTTGAAATCTTCTAGAAATTCATAAATTTTAAATTTCTCAAAAATTTAGATTTTCTTGAAAACTTAGAATTTTTCAGAAATTAAGATTTTCTAAAAAATGTAAAAATCTAAATATCTGAAGAATTTTCTAAATTTTCTAAAAAATCTAATCTGGTGGTGCCTAGTCCGACGAAAAAGATATGAATTTCGTAGTGGTTTTGAAGCGAATTATTGTTCAGCGATCTGAGACATAAAGACAGTCGGTATCAAAATCAAAGAATCAACCAAGAAATTCATCTTTTTTTCGTCGGACTAGGCTCGTTTCGACTTATTATGAATTACTTTAACGTTTACAACTGATTTCGACAAGTTTCTGACGAAAATATGGAAAATATATTTTTTGAGGTTATGTATGGGGAGGAATCAAACCTGTCACTTTGCCTCACAACCTTACGACTGTTAATCTGCGGCCTACATGCACAAATATTTTTCCCGACATTTTTGAACGTTCTTAAATCCCGTTTTAAGAATTCTTACACTTAAATTGTGAATAATTCATGAGATATAGATTTTTGAACATGAATATAACGTATTAGCCTCATATGACGCTTACAGCGTCGGAACGAAAAAAATTCTTGCGAAAAAAATTTTCTCAGAAAAAAATTTTCTCCAAAAAAATTTTCTCCGAAAAAAATTTTTCTCCAAAAAAAATTTCCTCCAAAAAAAAATTTATACTAAAAATTTTTTCTCCAAGGCAGCCGAAGGTGACACGAAGTGTTCCGAAGGCAATCGAAGGTGACACGAAGTGTTCCGAAGGCAGCCGAAGGTGACACGAAGTGTTCCGAAGGTAGCCGAAGGTGACACGAAGTGTTCCGAAGGTAGCCGAAGGTGACACGAAGTGTTCCGATGGTAGCCGAAGGTGTTAAAGAACAAATTTTTTCGGAGAAAAATTTTTTTTTAAGAAAAATTTTCTTCGGAGAAATTTTTTTTTTGAGAAAATTTTTTT
>CM055404.1:68054096-68121720 GCA_029228625.1 Pseudolycoriella hygida | reverse complement strand
GAGAAAGGTCAATGATTCATTTAAAATAGATGGCGTATCGATGTATGCATGGACAGATTCTGAAGTCGTTTTAGGTTGGCTCAGAAAAAATCCAGGAAATTGGCAGCAATTTGTCCGAAACAGAACATCGCAAATTTTAGATATTCTACCTTTTAGTAATTGGGGCTATGTTGAATCAAGTTCAAATCCTGCTGACTGTGCATCGCGGGGTATGATGCCTAGTAAATTGATAGCTCATGACTTATGGTGGAATGGACCCAAATGGTTGAGTATGATGAAATCACAATGTCCAACGGTTGTGAAACCGTATGAAATATCGGGTACTGATATTATGCAAAAAAAATCAGTGATGAATTTAGTTAAACTCAATACCAGCATACAATTTTTAGAGAATTATTCATCGTTGCGGCGGCTTATTAGAATAACTGCTTGGTACATGCGATTTATCAACAATGCTAAGAAAAAAGTATCCGAAAGATCTGAAATGTGTCATTCATCAGCGCAGCCAGTCCAGGGGCTGCGCATTATAAATCAAAACCTGCATCATGGGGGATTGAGGAAATGCATGTCCAGACACGAGAAACTCACAGATCAAAATTCGGTTACGTTTCTAACAGCTGTTGAACTAAAAACCACTTTATATTTTTGGATCAAAATGGTTCAGAGTATTTCATTTGGCGATGAATTGCAGAGACTCAACTCAAACAAAATTATTCGCCGTGGCAAATTGCGAAAATTAAATGCCAAATTTGATGATCAAGAACGCATTATTAGAGTGGGAGGTCGTTTGACTAACGCTCACATTTCATATAATCAAAAATTTCCCATAGTTTTGCCCAATGATAGTCATTTGACTTTATTAATAATTGATGAGGCGCACATGAGAACACACCACGGAAACGTTCAATTAACGTTACAAATGTTGAGACAAAATTATTGGATATTAAGTGCAAGACGTCTTATTCGTCGATATATCAAAACCCAATGTAAAATTTGTATAAAATGGTCAAGTACAAAAGCAAAGCAACAAATGGCTCCATTACCTCGTCCTCGTGTTGAAGCATCAACAGTATTTAGCCACACAGGCGTTGATTTTGCAGGACCAATTTATATTAAAAACAAGGGCCGAGGAAGGAATGTATTGCTGTCTAAAGGTTACATAGCTTTGTTCATTTGTTTGTCAACAAAAGCAATTCATTTGGAAGCAGCAGAAGACTTATCGACGAAGGAATTTATAGAAACATTTAAAAGATTTATTGGTCATCATGGGATTCCTTATTCAATGTACAGTGATAACGGATCCAATTTTATTGGTTGTGTAAATGAGTTAACAGAAGCCCAAAAACGAGCTGCACGTAAACAAGTGGTAGAAGTAGCAGCGTTATTGGCAAACGACGGAGTTAATTGGGAATTCTATCCTCCTACTGCAAGTCACTTTGGTGGATTATGGGAGGCAGGTGTTAAGTCTGTAAAATATCACCTAAGAAGAATTGTTGGCTCAGCTCATTTAACATTTAAAGAACTGCAAACAGTTTTATGTCAAATTCAAGGCGCATTAAATTCGAGGCCAATATGCAGTTTAACCGACAATCCAGATGACTTAAATTATTTGACTCCAGGTCACTTTCTTATGGGAAAAAATCCTACTACTTTACCTGAAGAGTCTTTACTTGGTATTAATGAAAATCGATTGACTAAGTGGCAAAGAACACAACAAATGTACCAAAATTTCTGGAAGCACTGGTCAAACGAGTATCTCTCAAATTTGCAAAATCGATCAAAATGGTTTGACCAAGAGGATAACTTGAAAGTAGGAGAATTAGTTATTCTCAAAGAAGACGATATACCTCCCTCTAAATGGCAAATGGGACGAATTCTACAGGTATATCCTGGAACAGATGGTATGGTACGAGCAGTGACAATATGATTGAAGTGCAAACATCACACATTAACGAGACCAATTCACAAATTATGCAGGCTACCATTTTTGAAATCAGACGAATTGGATGTAGGCTTGTAAGCCGTGCAAAGTGATAGTTCTCAACTAATATTTTTATATGGTTTGCATTGTTTCTTTTTTTTTCCTTTATTGAAATATTTTATTTTATGACAATTTTCATTGAATTTACTTTAATTGTCATGGGGGGAGTAATGTTCAGAATAAACTGAACTAGTTTTGAGTATAATCGGTACAGTCAATTTTGTTAATTGTTGAAGTACAATATGAACATATGCATCAATTGTTAGCATTAAGTTCAGTTGGAATTATAACGTTGAATGAAGAACACCGGTTTTCATTTTACCCGTAAAACCCTAGACATTTTTAACTTATATACGAGTCATATGGTCAACATCACGAAAACAGTTCAAAAGTTGGGGCCGGTATCAATATTGAAATAGTGAAAACGACATGGTTTTTTTGCTTAAAAGTTGAATAACTTCGGTTTGACATCAGCCCAAAACTCGAGGCTTGTTCCAATCGTCAGCCCAAAACCAGCCCAAAATTTTGAGCTATATACCGAGCAAAGATAGCATTGATTTCATACGAAACCTTCAAAACGACATATTCGACCACTAAAATCATTTTGGGCTGGAGTTCTATGGCAGCCCAAAACTTATGGTTATGTGCATTATCCAGTCCAAAACTAGCCCAATTGAAATATCTTTAATTCGCTACAGTTCGAAATGGTGGTGGTGCCAGCGACATGTACCTTCTATTTCTACATCATTTGAAAAAAACAACAAAAAACTAGTTTACAAAGAAACAGTTCTCGAAATGAGCAATTCTTTCAACGGTTTGAAAACAAATTCTCCAAAATAATGACAGGTAATTAGTTGCAATAGTTAACACTGCATAACATTTTTGTTTGTTGTCAATATTAACAGTTAAAGCGTCTATCAACACAAGCGTTTCGTTCGAGTTATTCGTTCAGACAAAATTTCATTTTTAATTATTTTCTGCTTCTTTTACAAAACGTAAAATGATAAACTGTGTATTTTTCAAGATTTGACATACCGTAAAATCTAAATAAACAGGAAAAAATAAATTCTTTTGTGAAAAAAATGTCATCAAGATCAACTCGCAGCAGCTCGCAAAGAGCAGGTAGCTTCAACATTGAGTGCTTTGCATTCAGATTTAATCGCTGAAAGACATACTTAAGAGATATTGCGGTATCATTTCATTTTAATTCTAATAGAACAACTCGTGCAGACATTGAAGGACCAGGTAGAAACTATCACGGCTGAAGTAAATGCGGAAATACAATCAATAAAAAAAACGATCGGATAAAGACACAAAACGAAAGAATCAGGCTGCAGGACGAAGAAATTGAGGAACTGAAAAAACGCAACAAAGAAATGGAAAAAACAATTCAGGATAAAGACAAAAAAATCTGCGACTTGGGAAAAGATCAACCCAAATATTGCCAGCATATTCCAGAAGAGCTACATGACAATTAGAGAGCACATTGTACAGGAACGGAAAACTGAAAACCGACAAGTTTCTGGTTTATCATACGAATTTACCATACAAATCAGAAACTTGTCGGTTTTCACTTTTCCGTTCCTGTATAATAAAATAGAAAAAAAAAAAAATAAATTGAAAATCTAAGCTTTTTGACTGTTCTGAAAGCTGATTCTTATTGACGATATTCAGAAAAGAAATGAAGATTTTATAATGATTTTAGTTCACGTAGCCAATAGCCATATGCGACAATAAAAAATGTTCAAAAATATACCAAAAGAAGAAAAAAACCTTAAGTAATAAAGCATAATGAATATTTCCAAATGAGAAAGAATCGAAAAGCCGAAAGTTGTTTTAATTTAACATAAACGAAAGTAACAACCACAACGTTCTTCTATGAATCTTAAGCTTCAAAGCTTACTTTATTGAAAAGCAATCGATTAACATATGGTATTACGAAATGGGTAAGTCTAATCTGAATTTTAAAACAAATTCTATTCGTAGAAAATCGTTTCATCTGAATCTCTACTATCGCTTGCGTCTGGTCAACTGGACAGATTTCCACCCTTTTTGGTATGCTTGAATGCGATCACGTAGCGTTGTGCGACCATCAATGGTGGTGAATAACCTTTAGGATAGCTGGCATCCTCGAAAAGTAGCTCATAGTCGACTGTTGCCGTCTGTGGTAAGTTGCTGATGATTGCCTTGTAGAAGCAAGTGGTTTGAGGGTAGAGCGCCATCACTGCATAATTATCCGCTAGCTCATAAAGTATAGTTGCAGTGGTATCAGTAAAAACGAGGGAACGTTTATTTTATTCTCTTTCACTCTTATCAAATGATCCATAAAAAATGGAAACAAACCATGTCGTTGTCGCTTAACACCATAGTCTACCTCATAAACTTAATACATACATCTACTTGCGTTTGCATGATATGCAGTGGTAAATTTACCGATAGATTTAGCCAGTGACGCAATGCTTTATGAAGGAAGTGTCACTTAAATCACGATACGATGACACAAGCCGTTCCGCACTGTACAACGATTTTGGCGGGGCGTCGGCTTTATGCCAAAGTATAAAAAATTTCAACTTGAAAATACACAATTTTTTTGGATGTTCCAAATATTTTCGTTATTTGCCGCTGGCATTTACATTTAAACAAATTCAGCCTGAACGCAGCCTGGTGTCAGTGCCCAGACTGCATCGGCATGTAGAGTTACGTGGTGCTTGTCTGCTTGGAAACTGTTTGTTGAGACTCGAAGAATTACAGTATTCGTCGTCGACTCATGTACCCAGGAGCAAAGAATGTCCAAGCAGGTAAAAAAATAAAAGTAACTATATAAAGACAAGAGCGTTTCTGTATGTAACAAAAGCTTTATTATGGCAGTAAGTAAAAGATACAAAAAGTGAACTATTCAATCAAATGACGCTGCAAGTCTTTCGATGACTGCCCTAGCCAACCGGTGGTCGATTAAAACCAACCGGCGGTCGATTAAAGCCAACCGGCAGTGGATTAAACCAACCTGTGGTCGATTAAAACCAACCGGCGGTCGATTAAAGTCGACCGGCGGTCGATTAAAACCAACCGGCGGTCGATTAAAACCAACCGGCGATCGATTAAAACCAACCGGCGGGCGGTGAGTAAAACTAACCGGCGGGCGGTGAGTAAAACCAACCGGTGGGCAGTGAGTAAAACCAACCGGCGGTGAGTAAACCCAACCGGCGGTGAGTAAACCCAACCGGCGGTGAATAAACCCAACCGGCGGGGAATAAACCCAATCGGCGGTGAACATACCCAACCGGCGGTCTTTTAACTCTTTACTCCATACTGGTAAAAGCTATTACCAAATCGAGTCTCTAGTGAATATTCATACAATATCGATTTTATCAATCTAGTTACCAGCTAAAAATGATTGCTCGAAAAATAGTAGATGAATTACCTATTTGTCAGTTGTTTATTATTTGTTAATTTCGAAATGAGACGTAGTCAACGAATTTTGGAACGAAAATTTCAGGAAAGTTTCGCATTGCCGGATAATGAGAGCGACTCTGAAAATGAAGGTGACGAAGGAGAGGATCAATCTGACGAAATTAATGGTGAAGAATTGCTTGATCCGGCGACTGATCTGCGAAATGAATGAGACTACATCGAATATAATGACGAATCCAGTGATGAGTTTGATGATATTGTTAACAGCGATGATGAAGAGGATATTCAGTGCAGTGACGAGGAAGGTTGGAGCCACAATACGGATGTGCTTGATAACATTAATGCTTTGTTCAAGAGACCTGCTGTAATTGGAGATTTTGAAAGCGAAGAAAGTGCATATTTCGGGAAAATTTTTGACGACAATGTAATCAGTAACATTGTTCAGCAAACTAACATCTATGCTGAGCAGATGAATTCAAAAAACTGGACTGAACTGACTGCAGATGAATTAAAGGCGTATATTGGCATTCATGTTATCATGAGCATACATAGACTACCTACAGTCCGAGCATATTGGTCTTCCGACCCATTGCTCAGAGTTGATACCGTGGCCAATACAATGACGGAAAATAGATTTGAAAAAATTACACAAAATCTGCATGTAAACAACAACGAAGATTTATTGCCCAAAACGCACGTCAATTACGACAAATTACACAAGCTAAGGCCATTGTTAGACCAGCTCAACAATAATATCGGCAAAGTATACGACCCGTCATCTTTCGTTACTGTTGACGAATCGATGATTAAATTCAAAGGGCGGTGCGTGCTGAAGCAGTACATGCCGATGAAGCCAATAAAACGCGGCTATAAAGTGTGGTGTTTGGCGGATGCAGTTACTGGCTTTATTTTGACATTCATTGTGTACACCGGTGAGTGCTGCACTATACTGAAAGGATTAGATAAAAAGTTATCAAATAATTTCAGGGAAAGAAAAAATTATCACCGAATCGACGCTTGGAGAAAGGGTGGTCATGACATTTGCGCAAAAATTGAGGCCCGGTTCGATAGTTGTAGTAGACAACTTTTTTACCAGTTGTTCGCTATTGAACAATTTACGCAGAAAAGGATTGTATGCTTGTGGAACGGTGAGATCAACCTCGAAGGGACTGCCTGGTTTCATGAAGAAACAAAGACAAAAGCCGAAAAAAAACAAAACGACAACTATGGAACGAGGAGAGTTCCAATTTAAAGTTAAAAATGGCGTAGCAGCGGTTCAGCGGATGGACAAAAAACCTGTGAATTTTTTGTCATCTGTTCACACACCACGAAAAACTACTACAGTTTTGCGCCGTTTGCAAAACGGAACCCGAGTTAGTGTTTCTTGTCCGAATGTTGTCGCTGATTATAATAAATACATGAGTGGCGTTGACCGATTTGACCAGTATCGAGAACGGTACGAAGTTGGTAGAAGATCAAGAAAGTGGTATTTCAGAATACTTTACTTTGTTTTGGATTTGGCTATAGTTAATAGCTTCTTTCTATGGAAAATGCATCGGCCACCTAATCGCACGATAAATCATCTAACTTACCGATTGAAGTTAGCGCGACAGCTAATAAACGGATTTTCGAACCGGAAAATACAAGGCCGACCACCAAACTTCTTCAAATGCAGTGTGCCGAAGGAGGTACGTCTCGTGAAGGGAGCTTCACATATGACAAGAGTTATTGAATCTTCCCGCCGTTGCAAATTGTGCGCTTCCAAAGAAAAAAAACAATCACGAACTAAAGTAATTTGCATTGTCTGCAGAGTTCCTTTATGTATAAAAAATTGTTTCGAGAGCTTCCACACTAAGTGAGGAGCCCTCGGTCTGAGCAAATAATGTTTGCCTTTTTATGAAATTGTTGATGGTATTGCCTCGAGGCTACCCACCTTCAACTAAATAAAATCACGTTTTTCAACTCATCGGTGTTTATTTGTTCTCTTTATAGTCAGTCCATAACCAATCACAATCTGGCACATGACGCACAAAAAGATCTAAACAATGAAGTCGTCCTCTCTCACATTTATAACATTACCGAAATCGACAATTCAACTGATAAACACAATCACAGATGCGATAAGAAGAAACTGTCGCTTATTGAAAAATGTACTAGAACAGCCACACTGTTAAAAAGGAGGCAAAATTCAAACTTGTTTTTACACTTTAAAAAAACCAATTTTATTACATGGTTAAGAGGGTTAAAACCAATCGGCGGTCTATTAACACCAATCGGCTCGGCGGTCGATTAAGCCAACCAGCAGTCGGGTAAAACCAACTAGCAGCTACGACAAAATTTTATATTCGAAAGGACGAAAAGATCAAATTGCCAGCGACATGTACCTAAAATATTAGATGGTTAATAAAAAAAATTAAAACAAAATATTTGTGACAGTTCAACGAATCAATCACAAATAATTTGTGTTCAATTTGTGATCAACACATATTATTTCAGCTTAACGAAGAAACACAAATAATTTTTGCCATCACAAGCACATAAAAACATTTGCCAAAAAAAAAAAAAATAGGTAATCTACTGGATCTGAATTTTTTGATTTATTCAAAAAATATTCGAATTTTAAAATTCCATCACCAATGAAAAAAGTGTTAACGTTGTGTTCCTATGATCGAGTAGTAAGTTTAAGTGAATTTGACGACAAAAGCGTCGAAGAAATCGAAGAGTTTCTGCGAAATGTAATAAACAAAGGCATGATACCCGCGCACGAAACAATCGAAAGTTATCTCGGGATTTTTTCATCAGCTCAGGCCAAATATATCATTATGAGTGGAGAAAAAAAAATATTACGAAAAGTGACTGAGATCTCCGCCTCTTTATATCAAAAACAGAATGTCATCCTGAAAGAATCCACTGCCGTCAATTGTGGAAATTCTTGCCACTCTACAGAGGCTACGGATCGTATCCAACAAACTCAGCCCACCGTTGATCAAAAGGAACTTTTCAATCTGATAGGATCTCGAATCATTACAGTTTTTAACGACGCAAAGAGAACCTCATTGAGCGTATTTTCGTGGCCATCAAGAGAAGTTGCTCTTCAAGTGTCACAAAACTACAAATCTTCAGGCCACACAGACGTGGAAAATGTTAATTTACTGTATTTGACACCATCACATCACGAAAAACTACTTGATTCTATTTTAGCTATCGACATTGAAAACTTGCGACTAGTTTATCAACAGATAAGACTCCGAATCACAATATTTATGTAATCCTTCACGTTGTTACAGCATCTGCTCATATGAAAACTTACTTCTTGAGACTCGGTGTTCCTGATAGTGGTAACGCTGACGACTGTTTTAAAGCCACAAAGTCCGCTGTAGCTAACTTTCTACCGTGGAACGAATTATTTCCATTGATAACATCGCTTGTAACTGACGGAGAAAGTCTCAATTCCGGAAAAGTTCATGGACTTTGGGAGACTTTGAAAGCTGAGCGGTTAAATTCAGATCACGCTAACGTGCCTTTGATAGTGGTATGGTGCTGTGCGCATCGGGTCAACTTGGCGTGGAAGTCTACTGCTAACAACGAGCTGATAAAAAATGCATTTCTAAAGGTTGTAAGATCACGAAATACTTCCGACGATCTGAAAAACGTACACAAAAGCTACGAAGCATAGCTGTGGAGAAAGCTTTATCGGTCCCATTAAAGTACCCGAAATACTTCGAAGTTAGATGGAGCGAGTTCACGTTCAACTTGTTCGACATCATATTGCGTAATTGGCGGTCATCAGTTACGTATTTCAGATCACTGCATTTGGAATCGATGTTAAACTGCTGGCTTCTTCAGGACCGAATAAAATTGTTTTGCTTTTTGACCGATCTTCTTACTATTTTGAAATCGTTTCAAAAACTCTGTGAATCCGACTCAATGTCGATCGTAGAAATTTCTGAAAAGTTTACTCACACTGTGGACCGTCTTACTGAAATTCAAATTACTCCACTCGAAAGCGGCTGGAAAAGTTTTTCCTGAATGAACTTGACGTTGGCGAAAACGACGAACAAATTTTATACAACGAGCAGCTGCTAACAAACGTTCATGGTATGGTGACAATTGCATCTTCGACAACAATCATCGACTTCAAATTGTACAATCCTTAAAGATATTTCTAACTGAGAGAATGAATGCTGACGACACCATCCGCAGTCATTTAAGATTATTGCTTTTTTTGAATTTTATTTATTTATTTATTCATTTCATCAATGGCCCCCTGACTACTTACAATTATACATGAGATCCAGGGCCGGACTGGCTACCAAAAGGCGCATCGGGCGATGAGACTAAAAGGCGCCGAAATTGAGATTAAAGGCGCAAGTATCGGGCACACACCCGAAGTGCGTATTAAAAGGTGAATGTGATCATGTCGAGCTTTCATAATTTTAAGAGTGTAAATCATTCGAGTACTTCATTTAAATTTTTCTTTAAATTTGACGTTGTGACAGTCTTTTATCATAACTCCGTTTTAGTTAGACATTACACAATTACATTTTTTAAGCGCCATAGATTTGATTATTAGGCTGAATACAATTTCTGCAAAGACGCGAGCGGAGCGAGCGAAATTTTTTTGAACGTTCTTCATAAATTTTTAGTTTTTGGTTTCCTTACATTCCATTTTCGTATTTCACTTCGCATATATTAACGTCTAATTTCAGCGAAATTTTTAAGCTGAAAATCTCTGTATGTAAGATTATTAATACAATAATTGAATGACTATAGCGCCGCAGGCGAAAATTTTTAAAATTAGAGCATAGACATCGGTTTTTTCTTCATTTGCGGGCTGTAATGAATTGTATCGGCAAGGAAGAAATTCATCTAGTTTATCAACGACACAAGTAACATCTCTTGCAATATTTGAATATTCGTCAAAATTCAAGAATTGACGTTGGTTGCGAATTTATAACACATTTTTTTAGAAGGGCGATTGACCGTGTGTGGGGCGCCAAGACCGTGGGGCGCTTCGGGCATCGCCCAGTATGGCCAGTCCGGGCCTGATGAGATCGATAGTAAAAAAGACTTATACAATGTAAAAAGCAAAAAAAGAAGACGAAAAAACTCGACTTAAAAAAAAAGAATAATAATAAATTGTGAAATAGTGACATCATGGCTGGCGCAACAGCGAACAGGAACCTCATGAAAAACGATACGTTTGGTAAAGAATATTGATGATTGTGCGGTGCTGGCATCATACTAAACGGTGTGGGCTTGAAAAATGGTCCATCTGAAAAAGAACGGATTAGCGGGGTCTAGTCGACTAGACTAGACAGTAGCGTAAGTCGTGTAGACCTTGAAACGTTTTGAAAGTCGTGAGACCCGGTAGACAAATCAAAATTTGATTCGATTCGCTTAAGCTTAAGAGCCTAAGCTTCAGTAATCATGATAACTTTGTCTTACCGTTCAGCTTAACCGGAATTTTCATTGGTTTACGATCGTCTTAAAAGATTCTCGCGAAATGCGCTGATCCAAATCCGCGAAAAACGGTTAAATTCGATGCACATGTTATTAATCGGTTCGTGATAACCTTACTTAGTTCTGTGAAATAAAATTCTCAAAAAATCAAATATAAAAAATTCAAATTAAAAAAAAAAATCAAATTTAAAATCACGACAAGCTACTCTACCAAGGTAAAGACGAAAACAAAAACAAAATCATCAGTTATCTAGCGTTTTACGAATTCTCTAACGGTGACCGTGTCAGACCAGAGCTTTTTGTTGATCACATCGTTAAACAGTTCTGATCTAGCGGTGACCTTAAACGATACAAAGTTAACCGTGTCCAAATCTACATTGGGTGAAACCAGTTTCTTGCATGACACATCTTCAATTGACGATATTACATTATTCCGCAGGGTGCTGCGGAAAAATGCATTTTGGAGCATAAAAAAAAACTCAGTTATATATTTTTTATTATCAATGATTTCGAAACGTTGTCGACAAATTATTATAACTTAGTCAAAGTTCAATGTGGTGTCGGCTTCGGCGACAATAAGTGTATTTTGGTGGGCAGTGAACTGAATGAAAGCAATGTTTGTACTGTCGATTTTCATTGCTTGAAATTTCCACAATCTGGGTTCTCGTTTAACCTTGCATGGAAGGTCGGTGCAAATGTTGCTCCGTGGCGATGAATTCGGAGTGTACCCATACCGTAACATTTGTGAAGCGAACGCATGCACTTTCGGATGGGTTCGTTGTAAGATTCCATTTTTGATATCTTCACTGAAGAGAACGTTCGGCTTGAAATTAGCACCCGGCCATGTGTAATGAATGGTAACCCTCATACCATCATCCGACAAGACAAAATTTATGTCACGACAACCAGAAATCATCGGAACAGCTATGTCACGACAACCAGAAATCATCGGAACAGCGATGTAAACGTGATCATTATTTTCTTGGTGGTCAGTGTAAGTCCAACTACTGTGCGGTGGGTTGAAAAATGAGATAGAAAGTTGGGGTTCAGCTTCTTCGTTAGTTTGAGTTGCTTGCATTGACTGGAACGTTGAAATTCGTTGTTGTGGTGAGCCCAGTTCCGGGATTTTCGATTTTGATGCAACATTTGGTGGTATATTTGCAATATGATGTATTACTGAATGAAAATGAACATCATTATAATTTCGACATCTACCTAAGCCCAACTTTGCCTTCGTTGCGCGAAAGTGTGAACCAAAAACTAACTTTGAAAATCTTAAAAACATTTCGTGAGATCTATGAGCATCATTCGTTTCATCGTCAATTTCATTTTCATTGAACATTCGCTCCAATTCCATCTGTTTTGGTCCTAGCGGCTTCTCCTTCCACACTGGATATTTTTGCGACGCCATATATATATGCTTATTGAAAAATCTTACACTTTCAGCTCTTATTTCGTTGTTTGAAGTTCGTAGAAAGACAAAATTTTCGCGATTCGCAAACACGTTTTGATATTGTTTGGACAACGGACACATTCAATTCCGACTAATAAAATAACGAATTCAATTTCGTAATCACAACGTTTTTTCACACACAACACTACATTTAATTTCAAGTTAATGGAATTTTGAACTCCTTATTAATTTGAATTTTTTGAATAATAAAGAAACGAAGTATCTACTTTGGCGTCAAAACAAAATTACTTGAAACACAACGAACTAAATCCTCTACTACTCGAGTCAACAAAAAACGAGATGAGAAAGAGACGAATATACTCGCTTGGCTGACGATTTGCTTTGAGAGGAGCAAAGTCGGTTTTCCAATTATGACATAATCGAAACACTTTCAAATGTTTTGGATTAAGTAATATCATCCTAAATTAGCTAAAATACGTTGCATTGCATGTTTGAGCGGTAAATAAGCGAAAATGCGACAATTTATTTTAGCCTTTTCTCTGTATTCTCAGTAGTTTTTAAACATACTTATTGTACACGACAATCTAACAGAAATATCCATAAATCTTTGACGTATTGATATGAATATGATACGTCGCACGACGCACTCTTTTGGTGTGTTTGGTATTCATTTCGGTTTAGTTGTTTTAAGATAACAGTATTCGTAACGATTCGAAAGTGTATTTCGCTTGTGACTTCTATTTGTGGCGAATTCGGGGTGAGAATCTATACAATTTGATTTTGAAAGCCTAATTGTGTCAAGAACCTTACATTTTTTATCTTTGTTTATGTTTTTATATACGCGTCGAAACACGCATAAACGATGTTTCAAAATATTTAAAAACAAAATGGCAAATGTTCCGAGATAATGGCATCGTGTTTCAAACTGTGTTTTAGCAAATAACATTTGCTTTTTTGAGAAATGAATCGATAAAATCGATTGGAAAGTGTTTCGTCTGTGATGTTTTATAAGTAATGTCATATCGAAAAGCTGTTATTAATGAAGAACGTTGTTTAAAATATGTCGTCACCGTCATTAATTTGCTAAAACTGCATTGAAAACATGGACACACAACTTTAGAATATTCGGAATATTTCGGCCATTTCGAAAAATATGTTTGCGTGTTTCGACGCTTTGTTGACACTGTAAATAAGGGCCTAATATTTTGCCGGTTTCAAACTGCAACATCGATTTCCATATTCAATTTGATAACTAATTAAAAACTCGAAAATTTGTTCTGTAAAAAGGAACACTTCGTAAAGTAAAAACAAATGTTTTACACGCTCGAATCAGTCTTAATTCTTAGTTGAGGACACCAAAATATCGTATTTTAATAATATAATAATAATTTTAATAAATAAGAGTATCCATCGTTCAACGCATCTTTTTAATAATTCTGTACCATATGAATAGGGTCGAGCTCATTAGAATCCCAAGTAGAATCTTGTGCTCGACAATACATATCACTTTCCTTTTTGTCTTTCTTAAAATGCAGATTTTAATTAATTTTGAATGGCGGTATTTTATATTTCCTTGATTCATGGATACAGCGCCATCTTTTAGAATATGAATGAAAACATTTTTCCTACAGCCAATGACATTGAATTTTCAACTATTTTCATAGATTAAATAGCATAGGCTAACGAAATATATTATTTTGTACATTTCTTGATAACCTGAGGGGGGGTTATTATAAATCTACCTATAGATTTCTCTTTGTACGAGAACCATGAGTTAGCGATAGTGGGTAATTGTTCCATGAAGCTTTTACTTGTCAACAGTTGAAAGTTGACTATATATAACTTTGGTTAATTGAAATCAATCCATTTCATAGGAAACGATGCCGACAGATCACGAATTTTTAAAGGTGGGTAATATTTATACCAAGAGCTCTCTAACTCGAAGTAAAGCTTTGAGACGCTTCAAGTCGTTCTTTGGAGTAAAGCCAACGATATGCTCCGTCGTGTGGGTAGAATTGAGAAACAATTTGCCAAATGGGTCGCATTCAAAACACCTTCTGTGGTGTTTAGCCTTTTTAAAGCAATATGCAACGGAGCATCACCGACGATCCACTTTTGAAGCCGATGAGAAAACTCTGAGAAAGTGGACTTGGACATTCGTTAAGCTTTTATCGGACTTAAATGTGATAAAAATATTGCTGCTTTCTATGATTTCATTTACCTACATGTAAAGACGCATATAAACTCTAGATTTTATGGGAAAAACGTTTCGAAGGGGCTGAAAATGGACAAACTTGCTTCACCTCGTTGGATGGAGTTGATTTCCCCATCCTGGAACCAATTCCTTTTGATCGGGGTTGGTATAGCCGTAGATTTAAGTCTGCTGGCCTCAGATACGAGATTGGATTGAATATAAGAACAGGAAACATAGTTTGGGCCAATGGTGGCTATCCGTGTGGATTGTATCCAGACCTCAAACTGGCCAGAGAATCTTACGTTTATTCGGTCGGCTACGGTGAACGGACCGTAGCAGATAAAGACTATAAGGATGCGATATACTTTATTACACCGAATGCCGGAAATCGAGCGCTCCACAAATTCGTAATGAATCGACACGAAACTGTAAATAAAAGCATGAAGCAATTCCAAATTTTGAGACAACAATACAGACATTCATTGAAGAAACATCCTATGGTGTTTCACGCAGTGGCAAATTTGACTCAAATCAAATTGCAAAATGGTGAACCATTATATTCGGTAGATATAAACTGACACAATTCAGAAATAAATGTCAATTAAAAATTCAACGAATTGAGTTTGTTTCACTGAAAAATGCGTTATCAAATCTTCAACACTACATGAATTCACGAATCGGTTGAACAAAAAATAACATTTCAACCATCAAAATACCAAGAAAAAATTGAAAAACAGGCTGAGACTAGCAGTATCAAGAAGCGAATGCAACAGTAGAGACATTAAAATTATGTCACGGCTGTATTGTGCCCGAATACGACATCAATTTGTTTATCGCAGAATACTATCAGGCTGCGAACCTATTAAAAGACTTTGAATTCGACAGCGTTCATCAAAATCTGAAAAAGTCGCTTATAATTACGTCCCATCGCTTCGTTTTGCTGCCTCTTGCTCTAGCAAGGGCTTCAAGTATCAAACCACATTCTGCTGATGTAGAACGGCTGATAAGTAAGCTAATTGATTTCATATTGAAATCGAATTGAAAGTTACCACGCATATCACTTATTATTTTTCAGACATTTACAATAAATTTAAAGATGACGACAGATCATCACTCTCGGCGAAGACATTGTTCAATTTTATGTATGTGAAAACAAACATGTGTACCTTGGAAGAATTCGATCCGACGATGGCTGCACGCCACTGGTTTACAAAAAAACTACGAAAGCCAAGACTTGGACAATGGTTTAACGGCGTCTTTTAAGATTGTGAAATACGAAAACGAAAAGGTTGAATTGTTAAATTTTGATTTGTCACATTAGGAACACAAAACTCATTTTTAGAACCGTACGAAGTACTGGTCATATGCGTTTACCACGACGTTTGTAACACGTCGAATTTCGACCCGGTAGTTGGTTAGTTTTTCGTTTTGGGGTCTAAATAAGTTAAATCTGTAAAAAAAAAACTTTGTCCGTCTGTCTGTCCGTCTCAACTTTTTTTTTCCAAACGGCTCAACCGATCACCCTAAACTTTTTTTCCCTGAAATGTACATATGTCCCATGATTCGAGTTCGAAGATGAGCAAAATCGGTGAAGTAGTTGCGGAGATATGGTCGAAATAGTGTCCGAAAACGTGGATTTTTGAGGGTCGGTGAAACTTTTTTGCTTATATCTCTGCGAGTTTCTCACGGAAATTGCTTTTTAAGGTTTTTAATGAAAGGTATGGACCTCAGGGAATCACAAAAAAAAATTGGTGATGATCGCTTGAGTGGTTCCGGATGTAGGGCCTTTAGTATGGCTCCAACTCGCGCTACGCGACTTTACAAGATAATTGGTGGTTATTCATGAATATTTCTTTAATGATGAGGTTTTTTTTATGTTGTGTCGTAGAGAAAATTGAGGGGAACATTTTTGTCCATGAAAATATGGTTCTCTTCTTAAGGCCCTAGGTCGGTTTTAGGTCGGTCCTAAAGGTCGGTCCTATCCTAAAAAACTGTTTTTTGCTATGTTGTAGAGAAAATTGAGGGGAACATTTTGGACCATGGAAGTATGATTCCGAAGGCTCTCCTTAGGTCCCTTGGTCGGAACATTTTTGTCCATGGAAGTATGGCTCCGAGGCCTCTCCTTAGGACCCTAGGTCGGCCCTACCCCAAAAAACTTTTTTTTGCTATGTTGTAGAGAAAATTGAGTGGAACATTTTTGTTCATGAAAATATGGGCCCGAGGACTCTCCATAAGGCCCTAGGTCAGTTTTACGTTGGCCCTAAAGTGCTTCTTCGTACGGGTTTTTCAATATTGCCATTTCGGCAATTTCCAATCGAGATGAATATGCATAATCAGTAATTTAATACAACGGGACTCCTTGCAGCCGGAGTCCTTGGAGCGGGATTCGTACGAGTCCGCGGAGCTTATGTTTTTGCATCAATTAACCTAGAGCATGAAAATATTTCGGTAGTTTTCATTTTATTTCGATAAATTGAGTGATTTAGGATTCTACGACACATCTTGAAAATGTATATTTTGTTTCTAAATTC
Source organism: Pseudolycoriella hygida (assembly GCA_029228625.1). Taxonomy (NCBI): domain Eukaryota; kingdom Metazoa; phylum Arthropoda; class Insecta; order Diptera; family Sciaridae; genus Pseudolycoriella; species Pseudolycoriella hygida. The sequence continues at coordinate 68,104,726 of CM055404.1, read as the reverse complement.
AATTTCAGCCTTATGCATTCAAATAATTCGCGCGAATATTCACTTACAGCATGACCATTGGTACCAACCAAATTCGATAAATTCCATACATTTCTTCAGATAATAAACTGACAAGGTGCGATCATGTGCGATTACACTGTTACAGCAAATCCTTAAACCACAATTTTTCTTTTATAAAATTAAATCAAATAGCCAAAATAGTTTTTTGAACTCAAATTACGGATAAATAAGCCATCTCCCATCATTTAATGAATAAAAAATATTTTCAGGCTCTAGCTTTATTAGCAGATATTCAAAAATAAACATACCCGTGTCTCATCGATTGACAAAAATTTTTGAAATTAAAGAGACCCCGCATTTTACAAACTCCTGAAATATGCAGTTTGCCCCATTTTACACACGAATTCCAAATAAAAAGTTGATATTAATTGAAAACATTTATTAGTAATCGATCTCTGAATATAAGTTCTCTTCTTATTTTCTTCGAAAAAACTATTGAAATTTGAATGAAGTTTACCTTTAAGGTTTCGCGTTGTAAAAATGACCGATTTTCGTTTTCGACAATGAAAAATCAATTGTCAAAAACGAGAATTGATAATTTTATTTTGCGATGATTTTTATACTTCACATTCAATTCACTGACATTCAATGAATTTCGCAAAATTTAACGATTGCTGAATGAAATTTCACAAATTTTATGAATTTCACGAAATTTCTTGAATTTCACAAAATTTCATGAATTTCACGAAATTTCATGAATTTCACGAAATTTCATGAATTTCATGAAAATTTCACGAAAAATAGGCCCTGGTTCGCAGTCATATAAGCTACTGATTTTAGAATATACCTTAAGATCATCCACAAAACCAGAACACGAGGAAAGTGATGTTAGTGAAGTAGGTGTAATTCTCACGGATTTTGATCCTCCAATAACAATGTATTGAGACCGATCTTTCAGGTATGTTGAGAACCATTTCACTATATTCACCGACAGACCGAAGGTCTCAAGCTTAGCTAAGAGTTTGTCATGATCGTCTTTGTGAAAAGCTTTTGCAAAATCTGTATATATAGTGTCAACTTGACCACCGGCAACTTTTGCATCTGCAACTGCAGAAACGTATTCCATAAGATTAGTCTGCGTTGATCTCTTTTCAAAAAATCCATGGTGAGAGTAATGCATGCGAGATTTCAAGTCCTCGAAAAGCTTATTGAACATTAACCTCTCAAATATTTTTGGCATAGCACATATAACGTTTATTGGCCTATAATTAATTACGTTGTCTTATCACCCTCTATAAATATTGGTGATATAAAGCTCGTCTTCCACCTAGTAGGAAATTTATTTTCAGACACGGATTTATTAAATAAGATACTCAATGGAAGACTAAGCGACATTGATAGGCGTATGAAAAACATCATCGGTATGTCATCAAAGCTTGAAACTTTGTTTATTTCAAACTCTTTCAGTGCCATCTCCACCTGGGCTGGTGTGAATGACATACTTCTAACTTCAGAGTCTTCTTGCTGTACAAATGGGTCCGACACAATTTCCGAATAGCGAATAGATTGCACACCGACACTCTATCCACTGCTTCATCTTGCATATATTTCATTACAATCGGTAAAAAATTTGTCTTCCTAAGTGATTTTGTGAAGGCAAAGAAACATTTAGGATTCGTTTTAATTTTTTCTTCACAGTCCGAAATGTAGATTTCGAGACATGACTTTATCATTGTCTTAACTGACCTTCTAAGCTTAGAATTAAAAACGAATGTATCACAAAATTTATTTTATATCGCTAAATTAGCTTTTTTAGAGCAAAAAGTCTTCTACGGCATTTGAAAATAATTCACATATTTTTTTTAAAACTCAAATGAAGATCTCGATTTTAAAATTACTGTATTAGTATTAGTAATTACTTTAAGAGTAAGCTTTTTTTTGGTAGAGCCGAAAGTCATAGCAAATTTGTCAGTTGTTTTATTTTATATTAATGTGAAAAAACAAAAACGCGTTTGTGATAAGATACAGTGAGGAAAACAGACTGAGAGTTAAACTGTACATCGATCATTTAATTATTTCTTATCTTGAGTTTTACGGAACTGGCAGATTTACCGCGAAAAATTTCATAACTTTTTGTTCTGAAAAAATGACTCCCGACCGGTGTTTACAAGTATACAACGAAACAACCGAGCAAAGCTCACAGGCCGAGTGGTATTATCAAAGATTCGGCAGAATAACGGCTTCTAAATTGTATGAGACTTCTAGATGAGGCACGGATGATGGCTCGTTAGTTGCGAGTATATTAGGATCCAGAAAGTTTAACGGAAATTCTGCTACAAAGCGAGGATTACTACTCGAAACTGCGGTTTTTAGTTTACTGAAAAAGAAATATCGTGACATTCGAAAGTGTGGCATTATGTTACGATCAGATATGCCGATTTTTGGTGCGTCACCGGATGGTATTACCGACACCTATATTTTTGAGAATAAGTGTCCCGTAAAGGAAGAAACGGTTGTCAATTATGTTCGCGATGGAGTCCTTCAAAATAAAGTCTATTATCAAATGCAGCTACAAATGTTTATGTTTGAAAAACGAAAAGGCATTTTATGCGTTGCAGATCCAAATTTTGAGCACCCTTTTAGGGCAATTAATATTTTAATAAAGGACATTAATACAAACGATACAAAGTGAACGAATTACTGAACTTTCATATTTAAAATTGCAATTGAAATTATATCTAAATTACACTCTGAAAATTTAATTACGCATAGTGAACAAGTCGTATGATGAACTGCTCCATTATAACTGCACTGGTATTGTTCTTATTAAACTGAAACGTGGAAATTTTTTCTTTAATTTTCGATCACATAGACAAGTAACAGAAGGTCACAGGTTGAGAATTTTTATTTTTGAATTATTTTGTCATTGAAATGACGCTCAGATTGAACTCAACTAGAACAGTTGTGTTCTTGAACATATTAGAAGCATCAACATTTCGGCATCCAGTGCCAATCATCAGTCAAGTCATGCACCTTGATATGCTGTTATGGGGTGAAGTACCGACTATTTGATGTTCTATATGAACAATCTACGGTTAAACTAGGACTAGTGAATTATATCTGAGAATGAATGTATAACTACATCTTACGTCAAAACTCCAAAGTTAATCCTAACTCAAGCACTGCATGTAAGCATGCAAATGTAAGCACAGCATTGTAAAAAATAACGTGCTATTCCTCATAACAAAAATAGTGGTTTCGCCACTAATCGGCTATGACACAGCAAGAGTTTCAGTGCTTGAGTTAGGATTAACTTTGGAGTTTTGACGTAAGATGTAGTTATACATTCATTCTCAGATATAATTCACTAGTCCTAGTTTAACCGTAGATTGTTCATATAGAACATCAAATAGTCGGTACTTCACCCCATATCAGCATATCAAGGTGCATGACTTGACTGATGATTGACACTGGATGCCGAAATGTTGATGCTTCTAATATGTTCAAGAACACAACTGTTCTAGTTGAGTTCAATCTGAGCGTCATTACAATGACAAAATAATTCAAAAATAAAAATGCTCAACCTGTGACCTTCTGTTACTTGTCTATGTGATCGAAAATCAAAGAAAAAATTTCCACGTTTCAGTTTAATTGTTCCACGATCAAGCAAAGCTCGAGTAATATATAAGATATTCTCAAAAAACAATTTGATAAGATGATAATACATTTCATCAGAACATCTAAAATAAGTATGTTCATCAAAACCCATATGGTTCCTAACATCATATATGTAGTTCCATGCAATGTAAGCACAGCATTGTAAAAAATAACGTGCTATTCCTCATAACAAAAATAGTGGTTTCGCCACTAATCGGCTATGACACAGCAAGAGTTTCAGTGCTTGAGTTAGGATTAACTTTGGAGTTTTGACGTAAGATGTAGTTATACATTCATTCTCAGATATAATTCACTAGTCCTAGTTTAACCGTAGATTGTTCATATAGAACATCAAATGGTCGGTACTTCACCCCATATCAGCATATCAAGGTGCATGACTTGACTGATGATTGGCACTGGATGCCGAAATGTTGATGCTTCTAATATGTTCAAGAACACAACTGTTCTAGTTGAGTTCAATCTGAGCGTCATTACAATGACAAAAATAATTCAAAATAAAAATTCTCAACCTGTGACCTTCTGTTACTTGTCTATGTGATCGAAAATTAAAGAAAAAATTTCCACGTTTCAGTTTAATTGTTCCACGATCAAGCAAAGCTCGAGTAATATATAAGATATTCTCAAAAACAATTTGATAAGATGATAATAAATTTCATCTGAACATCTAAAATAAGTATGTTCATCAAAACCCATATGGTTCCTAACATCATATATGTAGTTCCATGCAATGTAAGCACAGCATTGTAAAAAATAATGTGCTACTCCTCATAACAAAAATAGTGGTTTCGCCACTAATCGGCTATGACACAGCAAGAGTTTCAGTGCTTGAGTTAGGATTAACTTTGGAGTTTTGACGTTAGATGTAGTTATACATTCATTCTCAGATATAATTCACTAGTCCTAGTTTAACCGTAGATTGTCCATATAGAACATCAAATAGTCGGTACTTCACCCCATATCAGCATATCAAGGTGCATGACTTGACTGATGATTGGCACTGGATGCCGAAATGTTGATGCTTCTAATATGTTCAAGAACACAACTGTTCTAGTTGAGTTCAATCTGAGCGTCATTACAATGACAAAATAATTCAAAAATAAAAATTCTCAACCTGTGACCTTCTGTTACTTGTCTATGTGATCGAAAATTAAAGAAAAAATTTCCACGTTTCAGTTTAATTGTTCCACGATCAAGCAAAGCTCGAGTAATATATAAGATATTCTCAAAAAACAATTTGATAAGATGATAATAAATTTCATCAGAACATCTAAAATAAGTATGTTCATCAAAACCCATATGGTTCCTAACATCATATATGTAGTTCCATGCAATGTAAGCACAGCATTGTAAAAAATAACGTGCTATTCCTCATAACAAAAAATAGTGGTTTCGCCACTAATCGGCTATGACACAGCAAAGAGTTTCAGTGCTTGAGTTAGGATTAACTTTGGAGTTTTGACGTTAGATGTAGTTATACATTCATTCTCAGATATAATTCACTAGTCCTAGTTTAACCGTAGATTGTTCATATAGAACATCAAATAGTCGGTACTTCACCCCATATCAGCATATCAAGGTGCATGACTTGACTGATGATTGGCACTGGATGCCGAAATGTTGATGCTTCTAATGTGTTCAAGAACACAACTGTTCTAGTTGAGTTCAATCTGAGCGTCATTACAATGACAAAATAATTCAAAAATAAAAATTCTCAACCTGTGACCTTCTGTTACTTGTCTATGTGATCGAAAATTAAAGAAAAAATTTCCACGTTTCAGTTTAATTGTTCCACGATCAAGCAAAGCTCGAGTAATATATAAGATATTCTCAAAAAACAAATTGTTCTTATTGTGAAGACAAAGGGCATTCGAAATTTTCGAGTTAAACCTGATAGAACCAGCTTGAGTTATATGGACACGTGATTAGGCAGTTCAAAATGGTAAATGGTTTATGTAACATTTGTGGCAAAAGAGCATCACGGACTAGGAAAGCAGTATCATGTTGCGTATGCAGCAAACTTACACATGGGGACTGTGGACAAATTAATGAAGCTACTTTTATTCAAATCAGTGATGGCTCTATTGAATGGAAATGCGTTGCATGCCGCCAAAAATCTACACGACGCTCAACGATTAGCTATGGCAGAGGACTGGATACGTATGATAAAACTATAGAAATGGCTAAATCGACTACAACAGTTACTATGCAGCCCAACAATGTTCAAGTAAGCGATGAAGCCAATGTTTCTCCGGCATCATTTGATGAATTCAGCAAGAGATTATCGGCGTTAGACGAGAAATTTAATATAGCGTCCAGCGCAATTCTAGACGTGAAAAAACAAGATTCTTCCTTGCAAATATTAGCAGAATCGGTAAAAGAGAACTCTAAGCTCATTACAAGCAATGTGGGTAAAATCTCAAGATTAGAAAGTGCAGTAGAAATTCTCAATTGTCGCGTCGAAGAGCTAGAACGCAACTCGAGACTGGAGCTTACTCAGATTAATGACATACCAGTCTCACTAAATGAAAACCTTGTAGAAACTGTCGTTAACATTGCCACTTTTATTGGTATTAATCTGGAGACGAAGAACATAGTCAAAGCTGAGAGATTGCAATCACATAATCGACCTTCTTCGCAACGTAAAGAATCGAAAGGTGGGAAACGAATGGTAACAACAAACGGAGTTATTAATTCTTCTGATGACGCTGCCACCATTCAACACAATAAATCATCCAATCTGCGTGTGGTAGCTGAAAAAACCAGAAGGGATGCTGCGAGTAATGCTGATGCTGATGTCACTGAGGATACTACACATTCAAACGGTTACGTGCCACCTGTCATTGTGAATTTTAGGGATGAATCAACCCAGCGACAGTTCATAGAAGCATACAGGCGCAAAGGTATTGTTTATGCTAACAACATTGGTGTATCAACGGAAAATGATCAAGGAAAGTCAAGAATATTTGTTTTTGAACATTTGTCAAGTTAGGGGTCATTCATAAAGGATGTCACGTTTGCTATAAAAAATGAGTATCCATAAAAATGTAATAACTCAGTCAGGACAGCAAATTCTGTTTATAGAACTGTGGCTACCCCCCAAACAGAGGAGGGTTTGGGGGGGGGGGGGGGGTAGCCGGAGTACTATAAACAAAATCTCTGACCAGTTAGGAGATATGGACTTTGTGGAGTTTATAGCAAGCGTGACATCCTTTATGAATGACCCCTTATATGAGGAAAGTTTACACTAATGCAAAATTATTTCAGAAATCCAATGATTATAAGTACCTGTGGACAAGAGATGGTAAAATATTTCTGAGAAAAAGTGACAACTCAACTGTAATCCGTGTAATGTCACACACAGATCTTATTAAAATTGAAGAAAAAGCAAATAAGAAATGGGATACCGAGGTGAAGAAAAGGCGTAAGGATGGACATGGTAAGGTGAGTAGGATTTAGTGTGTTTAACATGCCCCTATTATGTCCACTAATGTATTAGAATGCATACTTATCTCCATGATGTGCTTGCCCGTAATGTTACAAATTTTAGTTATTTAAATGTTGAAGCGTTCAATGATGACATGTCACTTATGACGGGAGTGTTCTCCCAACCGGGAGTTATCAGTATTTTGCAAATTAATGCCAGAAGCATAGATAGTATGTCCAAATTTTTCAAATTTAAAAATTTCCTCATTCGTGCAAATGTGAAACCTGATGTAATCGTAGTTGGTGAAACTTGCTTCGGCTATGATACATCTTGCTTGCACAATTTATCTGGATATGAACATTTCCCTGCTTGTAGAACTGCCGCAGGCGGAGGCCTTAGTCTGTATGTTAAGGAATCACTCCAGCATAGATTTGTGGAAAAGGAAGATTCCTCTTTTTACTCAATTATGATTGAAATATTTGAAGAATCGACTGATAGATCTCTTACCATTGTGGGGTATTACAGGCCACCCAGGTATAGGAATGTGCCGAGATTTCTTGACCATCTTGAAAGTGTATTATATCGATGTAGAAATAAAAAGTGTATGATTGTGGGTGACACCAATTTTAACCTATTTATCAGCAATGAATGGAGCATTCGATAATACTAACCGCTATGTGAACCTATTATCATCATATAACTTTAAACTATGCAATGACAATGTAACAAGAAAGATAAAGGGTACGCTGCTTGATCATGTAATTACGAATTTCTCTGAGGATGTCCGATTGACTAGTCATACAATTGACGTGGAATTTAGCGAATTTAGTGAAAACTAACTTCGACAAAATGCGTGAAACACTCTCGGCGGACTTAGAAGTCCTTCGGAATAGATCCGTTCATGACATAAATATGTATATGGACGAATTCATGAGAATATTCCTTCGGGCGTATGAAGGAAGCTCAGTGTCTGAAATAAAGCAACATCGTCCTTCAAAGCTTGACTGTTCATGGATGAATAGCCATCTCCAAGCCATCATAAAAGACAACATTGACATCTATAAAAAATGCAAAGCTTGGAAAAATAGACATAACCATTACCTAAAAATTAGGCTCAAGGAGTCCAATATGAACGTTGCTAAGTGGCAAGAATTTTATTCAAAAAAGTATTATGAAAAGATGTTTGAAGATTTGAATAACCCCAAACAAACGTGGAGGAAGATAAATCAAATACTAGGTCGTGAGAAAAAATATTGCTGCATTGACGAAATTATATTTGAAAATCAAAGATACACTGAAAATATGGAGAAAGCCACGGCGTTAAATATATTTTTCTCTGAAGTAGGGATAAAAATAGCTGAGAAATTCAAAGATGCTGATCATTCAAATAATCATAGAACCAAGAATTCATGCAACAACTCCATATGCCTAGAACCAGTTCGGGAAGATGAACTGATTGAAATTATTAAAAAATTAGATATTAATAAGGGACCTGGTGTAGACGGGGTGACATCAATCATGTTAAAAGAATGTGCAGACGTTATAGTGCCTGTGCTTGTTGAAATCTCGAATTTAGCCATCTTTACCTCTCAGTATCCCGATTGCCTTAAGCTTGCTCAGATAGTTCCAATATTCAAAGAGGGGGATAGGCGTGATCCATCAAATTATAGGCCAATTTCAATGCTCCCCATGTTAAACAAAATATTCGAGTTACTTCTCTACAGAAGAATTACATCATTTCTGAAAAAAAATGGGTTTCTCTATAAAAAACAATATGGCTTCAGGGAAAAGTCAGGAACCCACAATGCGGTATACGAAATGCTAGATAAAGTGTACTTAAGTCTAGATGATGGTTTAGCAGTTAGTGCGATTTTCCTTGATATTAAAAAAGCATTTGACTGTGTCGACCACAACATTCTATTAAAAAAACTCCACTGCGCTGGAATCAGAGGTGCTCCATTAGGCTTGATTAAGAGGTACCTATGTGATTGAAAACAATGCGTGAAGATAGGGAACTCGAGGAGCCAAATGAGAAGTATAGGCATGGGCGTTCCGCAAGTATCAGTGCTAGGCCCGCTATTGTTCTTGGTCTATATTAATGACATTCACAGCCTTCAAACAGCAGGGAATGCCTATTTATTTGCAGATGACACTGGACTCCTTTATGTAATGAACTCAACTGAGGAGAACGTTAGATGCATGAATAAGGATATTACAGTTCTGAAAGATTACCTGTCAAAATGTCAAAAAAACTGAATGCATGCATTTTAGGGATAAGACGGGTTCTACTATTAGAAAAGTTACCCTAGACGGAATGACAATTGAGGCGGTAACACTGCTTCGGTACCTTGGTCTTTACTTGGACAATGAACTGACCTTGAACGTGCATGTCTCGAAGATGTGCAGTAAAATTGCTTCAGTGAGTGGAGTGCTTTGCAAACTAAAAAAGGTACTTCCGAGATCAGTCCTGATGAAGATTTATTATGCATTAGTGCACTCACGTCTCTCTTACTTACCCGCGCCATGGGGTACTGTAAATAAAGCGGCTATCAAACAGCTGCAAGTGTTACAAAAAGATGTTTAAAACATGTCAATAGATTGCCAATACGTTTTTCTACAAGGGATCTCTTTCAACACTATTGTCCAACAGTGCTTAATGTTGAGAACCTAGTAAAATTTGAAATGTGTAAATTTGTGTATGACACACTAAATGGATCAACACATAGTAACATCATATTCAAAAGGCCAGTACACAGGTATGGGATTCGCAATAAACTTGCAATAAGACCGACATTTGTCAGAACAGAGCTGGGCACGAGAGCTATCTCAGCTCATGGCGCCAGATTATTTAATTCACTACCTAATGATATTCGGACAGCCCCTAGATCGAGGTTTAAGTCGGATTTAAAGAAATGGTTACTGGAGAAGCAATACCCCTAAGTGAATTTTGCATGAACGTCCCAACTATTTTTTATTAGCTACTTTTTCTTTTACCTTCATATAAGTTTATGTGTTTATAGAAGGTGTCAACAGTAACATTTGGGTATGCATACATTATTTTTATATACATTAGGAACTACTGATTAATTTTATGGACGTAATTGGGCACAATGTATGACTCACTACTTCTGCTACCTTATCATGTCTCTTACCCTTTCCTTTACCTTTACTGCAAAGTACTCCTTTAATCCCCATTTAAAATTTTCTTTTTCTTCTCTCTCTCGCATATTAAAGTCACTATAATCTTTCCCATCTCTCTACCACAATTTCTTTGAAAATGATGAATTAAACAATGTGCTTAATTTCAGAATTATTAAAAAAATTTTATTCTTTTTGCATAAATCGCATAATAATTTCATTTTATAAATTTTGAAAAATTGAATTTCATTTAGACAAAGTAAAAAAGGAAAAACAATTATTTTTTTTTCTCTTTTTTATATATAAGCCGTGAGGCAATAGATTAAATAAATAAATAAGTAAAATTAAATTAAAATAGGTTAAAGTAAATTAAATAAATTAAATTAAATGGATTGACTCCTTAAAAGTACGGAAAATACAGTGGAGTACCAAATTATGATATTGTATTTCAAGATGTATTATTAAATAAATTCAAATTCAAATTCAAAAGATTATATTTTTGTTAGCAAACCCTGAACATTACAAATTGCTGAAGCTATTACCATCGCATATTCAATTAGATATGTTCTCTTTGGACAAAGTAAAGAAACTTGAGGCTTGAGAAAAACAAAATTACGAATTTTTCCAATTACTCGTTCCACATGAACTCTGGCTGCTGCAACACTCTTACACATACTTGCTTCCTTCGACGTGTAGATTATCCCAGAAGTAACACTAGGTAGCTTTATCAAAATTCCACCGGCCGGTGAAATTTTTGATTCAAGGTCCTTAAACCCTCGGTCGGCCATTACAACGGTTCCATTTTTATAAGCTTCAAAAATCCGCTTCGCCGTACAATTTAATTGTCTGAAACCCGCCCAATAAATCCTTTAGGAATAAAGCTTATGAATCCATCCGGTGTACTCCCAATCAAATATTTTACTGTGTTAGAATGTTTATATTGTGACCAACTTAAGATTGAACAACTGGTTCCACATCCCGAAATAAAGCAGCTTTGTGGTGCCACTAAATTTCAATTAATGTAATTAATTTACTTCGATTTCCTTTTTTTCAATTACTTACTTGGTAAAAAATATTTTTTGCAACGCACAATCGATTTTCGAGTGTTTTCGATTTTGTTCACGATGCGGTAACGCGATCAAAATCGAAACAGTTTCCAATTTTTTTAAGAGTGTGAGGGGAAGTGAAACAAATTTACACCTTGTAACGGTATGACTTTTGAAATTTGATACATGTGCTGAAATGTACCCCTCCGTTGCTATGATACGACGTTACAATTTCGTATGTGTGCATTGCAATCTGATCAAAAATTGTTTGTACACTGTAAAATATAATGGTTTCTGTGGAGTGAATTTTTTAAGTTTGGTTGTTATTTTCTTCTCAATCGATTTGTTTGTTGCAAAAAGCAGCTGCGATAGTTAAACTTTTATTATCGAATAAAAATATTGAACAATTTATTATTGAAATATTGAATCGAAAACAATTATTTTGACGTTTAGATTTTTTTACGCGCTAAAAAGCGCCAACCTAATAAAACTTAATTCATCAAACTGACGACAGGCTGACAGCAGGCAAATGAGTTTTTGAGAGCTCAAAATAAATCGATTTCGGGATTCTTAAAACTCATTTAAAAAATAATTGAAGGACTCTAAATTTTTTCCTTTGCTGTTTACTCGATTTATACAACCTAAAGAATGATTTAAAAATATAAAAAAAATTATGTTTCTCGTTTAATATTCCTCATTTAGTTTAGCTTTAATTTCAATAATTTCTCATCTTTTAGTTTAACCCTAAGTCTGTCCTTTTTTGCCGAGGGGGAAACAACTAGAGGAAATAGTGGTACAGGCTCAATTTCCATTTGATCAGATAGAGGGTAAATAAAGGGTAAATAGCAAATCAACTGTTTCAGGAAAAATTAGGTCAAATTAATATCTGATTAGATTAAATAGGTGAATAGAAGGTAAATAAAGTGTAAATAGGTAAATAGAAGGTAAATAAAAAGTAAATTAAGGGTAAATGACTAATGAATGATCATATAAAAGCAACTTAAAATTACTAAATTACAATTATATTAAAAATATTTAAATTTTCCCGCTCTCTGGGATACGACCCAGGCGATTTTTTAAGGAACGAACGATCAGTCAAAAAAATTCATAAACTTTTAATGACGTTTCTCCTCGCGCCATCCCTTTGATTGCAAAAAAATTTCGAGACTAAACTCGTGATCTGAATTAAAATCAATTAAAACAATATTTTTATGAAATTCAGAAATAAAATTCTGAAAGTGAAAATCATATTATTATAATAGACTTCAAAATCAAAATTATTGTCAACTTTGATGAGGTAAGTTGCATTTAAATAGCTTTAATCTCGTTTAATCTACTTTTCGAGGTTAAGTTTGTTTTGCTCAAAGTCTGGCAACATTATAATGTTTTAGCCTTTTCACCTCGCTTTTCACAGAAAATGTCTGACAGTGAAATATGTGACCCGAATCGAGGTCAGGATTCTTGCCAAATATTTTGGAACAACATTGAAGACAAGACTGGTTCTCATCTTCCGTTGTACGTTCGAAACATTTTGAAGTATAATGGGTTCGACTGTGCCATGAGTATGAAACTTTTGGAGGAAGATGATCTAATTGCCATCGGAGCTACTGTCAAATCGAACGCAATGGTTGCATTAGTTCCTTCCGATATAAATTTGAAAGATGTTTTGGGTCCCTTCCATGAATCAGCAGGTAAATTTACGTTTCTAAGAGGCCAGAAAAAGGTTTTGCTAGCTATTGCAGCCTACATCCGAGAACACGGCGCTGAAAGCATATCGAGAGTCGTAAAACCTTTAAATTTTCGAGAGCCATTAAAACAACGACGTTCAATCCTGCTTTTATTTTTCCAGGCATCACGTCACGCTTTTCTTATCTTTCATGTAGCTTTTCCGTAGTCACCTTTGTCGATAGTTAACGTGAATAAGGTTCAGACGATGAGGTCTGAGACAGTCTGTGCCAAGTTCGAGAACTCAATGCAGAACGTGTAATTCTGTTCAACAAAATCATAAATTGGATAAAGCTTACATATGCATCTACTTACGAGAAGGTGAGACTAAATTTTTATTAAACGTAAACATGCTAAATAAAGGTCTACACTTTTGTATTTTTGTTGGACTCATACGAAGTAACGGGTCAAATGCGTTCATCACGACGACGTTTGTATTCAGTCGATTTGAGGCGGACGAGGAGTAAGGGAGCACCGAGCATGGTCCTTAGATGCCGAATCAGGAGAAAAAAATTTCCGTCCGTCCGTCTGTCTCTCGGAACGATAACTCAAGGAAATCTCTACCGATTAGAACACTTGGGCTTATCTAGATCCCTGAAAAAGAGTTTCGTGAGGGCCCTACGTGTTTTATACATATAAATCGGGTAAATTTTTATCTGATTTTGTTCATTCTTTCTCTACTGTAGAGGTATTTGAGCGACCTTCTTGGTGATCTCTCCTTAGGGCCCTAGGGAACCATTTTCGTGCATGAAAGTATTGGTCTAAGGACCCTACGTCGGTCACACTTAGGTCCTTTAATTTCAATATGTTTGACAAATTGTACTAATGCTGAGAAATAAAATTAATTTCAATATTGCCGTTTCGGCGATATCCATTATAATTTAGGTAATAGAGATGTTTCATAAAATTTCATGGCATTCTTCGATATTATCTTGATGTTAATTTACTTTGAAACGTTGAGGCTTTACACCGGATAGTAAGGGTCGCTTTGTATATGGAATATGCATATGTGTCGACAAGGCTCAGCTAGTTTTGTGTTTTGTTTTAAAACTTGGCGGCGGTGCCAACCCTCTTAGCATTAGCCGTCGATTCTTGGAGCCCTGCAGTCTGATCTAGAATAGAACTTCCTGCACCCAAGTCATTATGATTTAATAAGGTTTCGACGTTTTTTGCCCAAGTGTGTCGAACATGGACTCCCACAAAATATACTTCATCACTCAAATCGACTAATAAATCACATCTTTCTATTTTCAGATTAATGAAAAGCTGACAGTTGAAATGATTGTGCTTAAAAAGTATGGAAAGTATGGAAGTATGGAAGTATGGGAAAAGTATATGGAATCTCGAATGGAACTCTAGTCGAAGAAAACTCTGGCTTCTTAAATTTGAACAATTACTGAGCAACGATCCTTGCTCCAACATTCGGCAACAATTTGTTGCAACTTAGTGCCGTACTAATGAAACGGATCGAAAGTTTCGAAGGCGAGCGCTGGGACTGTTTTCAAAGAAAGAAAAATGTTCTAAAATTTTTGTTCGTTTTGCCATCGAATTATTTCACAATTTCTTTTATAAAATTTATTAATTCCAGTGAAGATCATGAGTCGTGAAAAGTCAGTGCCAAAAGAGAACTTGGTAAGGCAACGTGAAGTAAGTCAAATGGAAGAGCCCCGCATATTAGATTACGTTGTTGTATCCGTACCAACAATAAAAGGATCTGTTAAATATTTTATTGGCCAGGTTTGCGATCTAGATACGGAAAACGTAGATTAATTTCTTAAAAAAAATAATTCTAAATTTGAGCACGATAAATATTCGTTCCCCGAGAAAGCTGATATGTCGTTCGTACATAAAACAGAAGTTGTAAAATTATTAAAAAAGCCGTCGAAGGACCGACGAGGTTACCTTATTTTTCAAGACGTACAATATACTGTGAATTAAAGATTTTTGAAAAATATATAAATAATTCATTACATTTTTATTGGAACATACTGGTTCTTTTCCAGAACATTTTACTGCCGAAGTGACTACTTATATTGTATAAGGTTTCACTAAGTTCTCCAAATTTAACCTGTGACTAGTTCGCAAGATATATTTTAGAACAGAATATTTTCAAAAATTTGGAAATTTTGTAAAATATGACAGGTATTTTGTTGATTACTATACGAAAACTTAGAGAAACAGCATTAAGTTTGTATGAACTATTTCCTGAAAAAACGATGACAACAACTACAACAGAAAATTTAAATATCGATTGTTCTGGATACAATTCAACGATAAAAATGAGAAAGTCAAATTGATGATTGAAACGGGTAAATACGAGGGTAAATAACTTAGCAAACGGGAAAATACATGGACGAGACGGATAAATGGAAAGTAAATTGGGTAAATGGAACTAAATAATGTGTAAATGGAAATGAAAATATCAGATAAAGGAAAATTAGGATAATCGAAAAAAAAATTAGGATAGTCGAGTAAAATCAGGGTTAATTAATTTGACTTTGGGTAAATGGTACAAGATTTTTTCTAGTTTTTTCCGCCTCGTTTTTTGCTATCATTGCTATTAAATCATGAGTATAGTATACTTAGTATACTGGATATTTTCTAGAAGGTATGAAGAGTAGGAATTTTGTCAATAACTATTTGGAGCAAGCTATGAAACTTATTCACTGCATTATCAATATAAAGGTCCGACAGTTCTTGTTTCCAATTTACCTTCTTTAGGTCCTCATTCAAACGGATATAATTCGCTTTGTAAAATTTAACTTTTGGAGGTCTCGCCTCAGTTAAAAATTTACATCGCGCCAGATCTATTTCAATCTTGCCGGATGGTGATCATCTTCCCGAAAAAATGGATCTGTTGATCTTAGGATTTTCACATGACTTGTTTGCAAATTTGTTATAAATAAGTCCGGTGTCCTGCTCAATGCGTTACGGATTACGTTCATTTGGTTCAGATTAAACAGAGAGAGAGAGTGTCCAGTAACTCATTCGGTATTAACCCCTTTATATCTTTCGCACCATACTCACAGGTAGATGTATTATGCCACCAGGTAACGCTATCACCCAGATTATAATCACCGCTTAAAATAAAAGAGTCATTCATACCTGCCGATATTACGTTTTCGACAATTTTCTCAAAATGTTTTCTGTATGTATCAGGGCCTATTTTTGAAAAACAGATAAGAACATTTGTTGGCCGTTTGTCCGGCCAAAATTCTTTCGATATTTTCAGTGGAAAGCCATCATGGCTTCTTTTTAAGATTTGACTTGGGAATCCTTCACATCACTTTGTGTTCCACACGATGTGTTTTTATGGAATAATAAACTTATGATTTAAAAAAACAAAAAAGATGAAAGTGGGGAAGACGCCATCATGACATCCCCATGTTTAAGACAAAAATTACGAATATATTTTTTCACGAAAATGAAAGAATCCGACATTTTATACCATTCTTCATTGAAATTGAAAGCTCCTGAAGCTCTTTCTATTGTCTTATGGTGTAAACTAGTGATGTAAACGGTGTGGTAATGCAGTTAATAGCCGAACCGCTTAACAAACGTAGTACTCATCTTTCGCGAATTTCTCGAATTTCGCGAAAATTTCCTGAATTTCGCGAAAATTTCTTGAATTTCGCGAAAATTTCTTGAATTTCGCGAAATTTTCTCAAATTTCGCGAAAAATTTTCGAATTTCTCGAAAATTTCTAGAATTTCATAAAAATTTCGCGAATTTCTTGAAAATTTCTCGTATTGAGATAACTACATCTTTGCAATGAAACGACCTTTAAAAGTGCAACAGATTGTATTTTCACAGTATTTGAAAAGCCCCCCCCCCACCTGAGGTTTGTTCCTTCCCTTCTGATATATATTAATGTTCGGAAGAAAATCTGCCCGAAGGAGAAAACGCTTTTATACTTTTTTCTTGAATACTGTTGAGCCTTCGACTGCCTAATCACAGCAAACTTTCTTCATATTTATTTAAATTCATGAGAAAGATTTTGGCACGCTGTATGTAATGGACGCTACCAGTGAATCAATACACTTTTTTTAGTTAGTTTTTTGAGATCCATATCTTTCATTCCAAACCTTGAAAAGCAATTCCTGTTCGTCAGAGATATAAGCAAAAACGTTTCTGCGACCCAGGGGCGCCGTAAACGGTCTTGCCTCGAGGCTCGGGCAACACTACGACTAAGTTTGTCGAGGCTGAGCAATAGCACGACTCGTCGATACAGTCAGAAAATATTCTTTTAGTTATCTACTAAGTACTCAAACAACCCTTGCGATATGACAGATGAGGTCGAATAGGACGATACCCACGGAAAGGCGCTTTAAGGAATTGTATTAGAAATTTCTATTGGTGCAGAAGCTGTTTCAACCTCGAAGTTGCTAACACTTTTAGGTTTATTCATTGATATAAAAAGCTACATTCAAAAGTTCCTAACACCGTTGCAAGTAACCGTTTCGTTTCAACGACAAATTTTCTCAAAATTATCAGGAAGAATCTAAACCTTTGTACAGTTCATTCGCTACAGAATTCTTGCAAATGTCTTGGAAAAGGGTCAGTGGAAAGAACTGACGATCATCAAATAATGGTATCATAGCATCGCAACTGAACCCAGAGGTTGGAACAGAATATGTGGCGATAGAAATTTCTACGAGGGGATAACCACTAGTCAAGATTGGTCCCAGCAATTCCAAAAATTCCAACTTTTTGTATGGACGCAATTTAAAAAAATTCTTTTTTTTGTTCTAGTGGTGTTCCAACAATTCCACTTAATTTCCCCTCGAATTTCTATCAGAATGACGTAATGTAAAAGTTTGTAAGTAAGGGGCCATTCACAAAGTACGAAGGGGGAGGGGACTTGGATGCACTCCACACATTTTGACGTATGATGCGAAGAGGATCTTAAGTTCGTTTCTTTGTAGCGTGCGCACCTTGTGAATAGCCGCTAAGGATAGGACGCCACCCATAGTATAAGTATTTCGACTTGTGCAAAAATCAAAATTTTGAGCAACACCACGCGACAACATAAAACGGCGCCACTGCTGCGACCTTCAAAAAACAAGGATTTGACAACTTATTCGATCGTGGTTTCGAAAGCTCTTGACCGATTTTGCCCATCTTCAATCTCAATATTCCTTTTGAAACAATCTTTCAGGCAGACCTGATTAATGTAGAGGAACGGGAGTAAATCTTCCAGGCCCGTGCCTGAAAAGGTGGTCCGAGCAGCTATTTTAGAGGCCCATCCTTTTAGAGGCCTGAAGACCTTACTGCACCAGTTGAACACAATTTAAAAAAATTGCCTGCGGCGCTTGATTCAAAGAAAAGCTTCCGACGCAATAACAAATTTTTTTTTTGACAGAGTAGAACTTTTTTTGACTTTTGAAGAAAGATCAAAATTGGAGGAAATTTTTTATATAATCAAATAAGCATGTTGCCTATCATCTTGTGAAATATTTAATGAATAAAAATATTCAATCTTTTGACTTATTTGCACTACGGAACCTCCAGGTCGGCTTCGTACTCAGTTATCATCTTAAACACTTTTTAGAACACTGTAATATACATTGATACTTCATTGAATTGCAAAAAAATCTGTGGCACGAGCTCCCCCTAGAAAAGTGGTCTAAACAGGGTACTGTTCCCGCTGCTTAGTAACACATGTCGTCTCTGTTAATGTACAAGTATACAAGTCCTTTTGAGGTGGATTTTAACGAGCTAGAAATTAACGCTTCGAAGACGCAAACCATAGCCATCAGCTCAACGAACGAGACTAGATACCTGCAACCTCTTTGGTTGGGCAAATTAATAGTACACTATTTTGATTCCGTTAGAAACCTCGGCACTACGCCTCTGTCGAGCAGAATTATGGTAACTGAGTCGTTGTTCTTGCCGCACCTGGAATACTGTAGTGTATTTTATTCCTATCGGATGTCGGCGACCTCAAAGAAGGTAATTGACAAGGCTTATGGAGCTGTGATTAGATACGATTATGGAGGAAAAATTGTTGGAAAAGCACACATGAACTATAGAAACTATAAAAAGTATATTTAGATCTAATTATTATATTTGATCTACTTAACAATTTTCTATAAACGTTTTGACTTTCGAGGATTTCTTTTGATTTTCTTGGATTTTAGAAAATTTTGCGATAATTTCCTGAGTTTCGCGAAAATTTCTCGAATTTCGCGAAAATTTCGTGAATTTCATGAAAATGTTTCTCAAAAATAGGCCCTGGTATGTATCCAGATTACTATGAAGTAACAAATATAACTATGAAGTCCAATATATTTGACATTTATATAAGTCTTACCTCCATCCACGTGATCTAAGGCGATCCAAATATCCGTTCCTAACAATTTTCTGTAATCACTTAAAATGTTCTACTACTTGCATTTTATCGGAAAACTATGATGCGCAGTTTTTTCCCATCCATATGCTCATGTTGTGAGTGTTTAATTGATGGAAATTTAGGTCGGGAGCACTTTTTTGAATGCCCTGTGCACTGTGCCGAATTGTTTTCAACACAAACAACTTAAGCTTACAGCGCATGAGCTATTCTTTCAAATGATACCTCATTTGCAAGAATCGGTCGAATAGTGTTGGAGTAGCGTATCGTCAAAGTGGCCATTTTCCAAAACGATGCCCAAAAGTAAAATAGATGATACTCAAAAACTGTTCCGACGATTTTTATCAAAATACCTTCAATCGAAAGACCAATTCGTCTACTGTTGGTTGCAGGAAAAATTAGAAAAAAACATAGAACGTACGGGTCCCACGTATCAGAATAGATGCGGCAAACCGAGTTGATATTACGAAAAGACTGGAACGTATTTAAGTAAATATTGCGTTCACATTAGACTGTATTGGAAAACCCGTTCGAAGTAACGGTGTAAAAAATTGTTTTTATGTTAGGGTCGACCTTAGGACCGACATGAGGCCCACTTGAGCCCTAAGCACAGGCAAAAATTCTTCTCTAAATTGTCAACCGTGCCGAGATCTTTCAAACAAAAAAAAGCTTTTGAAAATCGGAAGAGATTTACTCGAGTTATGTACAAAAACACGTAGGGCCCTAACAAAGACTCTTTTTTAGTGCCCTAGGTAAGTCCAAAGACTCAAATCGAAAAACGTTTCTTCCACAAATTGTCGGTAATGCCCAGGTCTTTCAAACAAAAAAAAAATTGAAAATCGGTAAAGATTTACTCGAGTTATGTACAAAAAACACATAGAGCCCTAGCAGAGACTCGTTTTTAGTGCCCTAGCTAAGTCCAAGGACTCAAATTAAAAAAAGTTTCTTCCGTAAATTGTCGGCCGTGCCCAGATCTTTCAAACAAAAAAAAAATATGAAAATCAGAAAAGATTTACTCGAGTTATGTGCAAAAGACTAAAAACCACTTAAACGGCCCTAGCTCGGCGGCCCTTGGGCCGACAGTGCCCAGATTCAATACCATAAAATATTTTTCGACTACCTTTCAGGAAAGAAAAAGTTTTTGTAAATCGGTCAAGATTTACTCACGTTATCGTGTTGACGGACAGACAGACCGACAGACGGACATTGTTTTTTTCGCTGATTTGTCATCTGAAGGCAACAAAAAAAGGTTCCCCCTTACTCCCGGGTTCGAATTCGCAATGTAACAAACGTAGTAGTAAACGCATCAGACCTACGTACATCGTACGGGTCTAAATATGAGCCCATTTTTGATTTATGAGGTGATGAAGTTGGATCGTCAAGTTTCATATAATTTTCAATTTTTCCCCAAAGCAAATCATACAGAACAGTTCTACAGTGAAAATAAACATCACTGCTGTTAATTTCAACTCAAATAAGGAAAACTTTTCAAACCAGTCGAGGTTCGACGTTTAGGCTTATTTGAATCATAACAATACTAATCAATATCAATACGAATCAATACACGAAACAACTACACCGTTCACAATCTAAACGCCGGAGGCCCGGGGGTGTGGGGGTGAAACCCCCGTACACGAACCAACGAAATCACTCTCAATCTCACCGCCGGAGGCCCGAAGGTGTGGGGGTGGAACCCCCACTACGCGAACCAACCAAATAACTCTCAATCTCACCGCCGGAGGCCCGGGGGTGTGGGGGTGGAACCCCTACTACACGAACCAACCACATCATCCACAATCTCACCGCGGGAGGCCCGGGGGTGTGGGGCTGGAACCCCCACTACACGAACCAACCAAATCACTCTCAATCTCACCGCTGGAGGCAGCACAATGTTATTTAAAAAATAATTTTCTAATAAGAAACAAATCAGACTTGCGATTACAAAATATGGAATATGAAAAATTTGTTATTCATTTTATGAATATAAGTCAGTTGTTACACTTTTCAATGATTTATTTTCAGATTTTTGGTTTTTTACATTTCGTTTCAATTTATTTTATTTTTGTTGTTATTGTTGTTCATGTTGTTGTTCATATTGTTGTTCATTTTGTTGTTGTTGTTCATGCTGTTCATTTTGTTGTTGTTGTGGTTCTTTATTGATCATTTTGATAATTTTTTGTAATTTCCTCGCTTGGTTCCTCCAATATCGCTTTGTGCGTACAATAGTTGTACCGTCTGTACCACTTCCACCGCGATTTCCACCGCGGTTTCCACCGCGATTTCCACCGCGATTTCCACCGCGGTTTCCACCGCGATTTCCACCGTGGTTTCCACCTCAGTTTTCACCGTGGTTTCCAACACGATTTCCTGTTGCTATATTTGAGATAAACGACGAACTTCACTCTTTTCCAACCCTTAGTAGTTTTGTATTGAGCCCAGGAATTTCGTTAAATAAATACTTTTGTATAAAACATCGTACGAAACAGAAGTTTTACATTCATACTCTGCTCATCAACTTAATTATTTCTACAGGTTATGGGCTATAATAGTTTAAATAAAGTTGATAATCGCAATCAGTATTGCTACGTAACGTTGTAGTGTGAAAATCCGTAAGTTGATCGCGTTGATTTTCTTCGATTTTGTCTTGCAAAGTTTTGTTCTACATGGCGTCGTCGATAAGTTTGGTGCCGTCCATAGACAAGCTGGATGGACGTGATAATTATAGCACATGGTCGTTTGCTGTACAAGCTTATTTGGAGCACGAAGTGTGTGCTTGGCGAAGAAAAGAATATCAAAGCAAAATCAAAGCTTATTTTGTTAATAAAGCCGATCAATTATGTTCATATAAACACGTGTGCCGATGCTAAGGAAATTTGGTTTAAGCTAAAAAATACGTTTGAGGACTCTGGTTTGTGCAGAAAAGTCGCTTTAATTCGACAATTGACTAACACAAAATTGGATAGCTCCAAAAATATGGAGGAATATGTAAATACAATCATGTCTGCTGCACATAAGCTGAATGGAGTCACTGGATCTACAGTTTCGGACGATTGGATTGGAGTTTTTTTACTTGCTGGTTTACCTGATCGCTATAAGCCAATGATTATGGCAATAGAAAGCTCAAATGTGGAAATAACATCTGATTTAGTAAAAACTAATATTGCTGCAAGAAAAGGCGTCAATAACATCATCCGGAGATTTATCAAAGGCGTTATATTCTTCCAAGCAGAAACATCATAACAACAAGTCAGCTGTTAATTCGAAATCCAATTCCAACATTTCATCTGGTTCCTCAAATACTTCAAATTTTCAACGGCAATGCTACTCATGTGGATCATACGATCACATTTCAACCACTTGTCCAAAGAAGAAGAATAAAAGGTCACCAAATGTCAACAACATTTTTCATGCAAACAAATCGAATCAAAGTGGTTTAGCAGCTGGTCTGGCAGTTGGTTCGATTAATGATAATTCGTGGCTCATTGATTCTGGATCGGGGTACCATATGACTCCCAGGGCTGACTGGATGTTTGACGTAAGTTGTCAAAATTCAATAGATGAAATTGCGGTTGCGAATGATGCGAAATTGAAAGTTGGTTCAACGGGTCGGTGCTTTGTTGACATTCATGAAGGAGGTGATCGTGTACCTATAAACAATGTTCTTCATGTTCCTGACTTAACAGTGAATTTGTTATCTGTTGCTCAAATGGTGGATAAAGGCTTTAAAGTGTTTTTCGATTCCAATGGATGTAAAATTTTTGATTCCAATAACGATTTCTTTGGAACAGGCCGCCGGGAAAACAAGTTATTTGTTTTAAATACAAATCAAAATTACGCTTTAAGTGCTGAAGTGAAAAATAATTCAACGTTGTGGCATCGTCGAATGGGACATTTAAACGAACGTGATTTGTTGAAGTTGAAGCATATAACTTCAGGAGTTGACTTTGTGTCATCAAAGGATATCAGTCCTTGTGTGAATTGCTTGAAGGGCAAACAATCGAGATTTCCATTCTCGAAACATGGGTCGAGAGCATCGAAAGTACTGGGGCTCGTACATTCTGACTTGTGTGGTCCAATGGAGGAAAACTCGATGGGTGGCGCTCGTTATTTTTTAACATTTATTGACGACTACACGAGAAAAGTATTTGTTTATTTCTTGGAATCGAAGACGAACATACGTGCAATTTTTGAGGAGTTTAAGTGTATGGTTGAAAACCATACTGGTAACAAAATTTTAAATTTGCAATCACGAATTGCTCGCATTGTGGAAGACAAACCTGCAAACACGATCAAAATTCTACGCACTGACAATGGCAAAGAGTACGTCAATCATGACATGGCAAATTTTCTTCGAATGTGTGGTATTCGATATCAGACGTCTAACAATTACACGCCTCAACAAAACGGCCTTGCTGAGCGCATGAATCGGACAATTGTTGAAAAAACCCGCTGTATGCTGTTCGATTCCAACTTGCCTAAGATTTTTTGGGCCGAAGCAGTTAACACTGCTGTATATGTGATTAACCGCTGTCCATCCAAGGGCTTAAGAGAAAAAACACCGGAGGAGATGTGGACTGGAAAATTACCGGACTTGAGTCACATGAAAGTTTTTGGTTCTATGGCAATGGTGCATGTACCAAAACAAGTTCGCAAAAAATGGGATGCAAAATCGACACAATTGATCTTCGTTGGATACAGTCAAGAGACAAAAGGCTACAGATTTATTCATCCCGATACAAAGAAGTTAATCACGAGCCGTGATGCAGTATTTTTCGAAACTCAGGTGATTGAAACAGTTAACCCAAAAAATTCAATTCCAGTTTCGAACGAAGAAGTTTTGTACTTGTCGAACGACGACGAAGTTCATTTGGATAATCAGTCTAGTGGTTTGATTGATTTGGAAGAAGACGTGGAGGATCCGTCTGGCGTTATTTTGGGTTCGGAAGAACAAGTTGAAGTTGCGAATTCAACTGAAAGTTTGGTTCGGCGTTCTAAACGCATTCCGAAGCCGAGAGTTTGGGACGATTATGTGACGTATATGGCAACAGGAAATTTGGTAGAAGATCCAACAACTATTGCAGAAGCGTTGAGTCGTTCCGATGCACATTTATGGAAGCAAGCTATTTCTGATGAATACAACTCGCTTCTACGTAACAACACTTGGGAATTAGTCGACTTACCTGCTGATAGAAAAGCCATCTCAAATAAATGGGTTTTTAAAACGAAGCGAAATGAAGCTGGTCAAGTCATCCGTCATAAAGCCCGATTAGTCATCAAAGGCTATTCACAGCGAAAGGGCATAGACTATCAAGAAACTTTCTCGCCAGTGGTCCGTTACGATTCGATTCGATACTTGATTTCATTAGCCGTTCAATATGATTTGGATATTGAACAGATGGATGCTGTGAGCGCATTTCTTCAAGGGCAATTGGACGAAGAGATTTACATGGTTCAACCATCGGGATTTGAAATTGGATCGAAAGTTTGTAAGTTAAAGAAAGCCCTGTATGGCTTAAAACAGGCAAGTCGCCAATGGAACAAAACTCTCGATGTTGCATTAAAAAATTTTGGATTAAATCAGTCGCTCGTTGATCCTTGTGTTTATTTCAGAGTTAATGGTGACAAAAGAACGTATTTAGCTATCTTGACATGAGACATGAGAACGACACTGAAATCTCAGCTAACAAAACGATTTTTGATGAACGATTTGGGAGAAGCAAAATTCTGTGTTGGTATAAAAATTACGCGTGATAGAGAACACGGAATCCTTTGTCTCGATCAAGAGAGACATACCGTCGATTTGCTTGAAAAGTTTGGTATGGCTGACTGCAAGCCTGTTTCGACTCCGTGTGATATTAACAAACGACTCACGAAAAGAATGTGTCCAGAAACAGCAGGCGAAAAGAAGACATGGCGAACGTACCATATCAAGAAGCGATTGGTGGTTTATTGTATTTATCACAAGGTACACGACCTGATATTGCGTACACCGTCAACATGCTCAGCAAATTTAATAACAACCCTGGACGTCAACATTGGGAAGCTGTGAAGAGAGTGATGCGCTATTTGAAAGGAACTTTGAGTGCAAAGTTGAAATTTTCAAAGGATGGCAATTCAAGTATCATTAGTTACACTGATTCGGATTGGGCAAACGATTTGGATGACCGTCGTTCCTGTACAGGTCATGTTTTGGTCAAGCAAGGAGGGGATATTTCCTGGAGTAGTAAGAGACAACCAACAGTAGCTCTTTCCTCAACCGAAGCCGAGTATATGGCGTTGTCCTCTTGTGTAAAGGACACTTTATTTTTCCGACAATTGGAAATGAATTTGGGCTCATCAACGTCAAGTCAAAGTTCTCAGATTTATTGTGACAATCAAGGTGCTCTCACTTTATCGAATTCTGTTGGTTACAACGCTCGTACCAAACACATTGACATCCGTCATCATTTTTTTACGACAAAATATTTAAGATCAACAGATTAAATTGGAATATATTAGCACAGAAGATATGGTCGCGGATATTTTGACAAAACCGTTGAATAGTTTAAAACATAAGTTTTGTGCTAAAGGAGTTGGTATGATTTTTTGAATTTTTCTTTTTTTTTACTTTTCTTATATTTTTTTTTTTTTTTTTGAACGTTTAGTTATTCGTTTAAGTGGGCGTGTTGCTATATTTGAGATAAACGACTAACTTCACTCTTTACCAACCCTTAGTAGTTTTGTATTGAGCCCAGGAATTTCGTTAAATAAATACTTTTGTATAAAACATCGTACGAAACAGAAGTTTTACATTCATACTCTGCTCATCAACTTAATTATTTCTACATTTCCACCGCGGTTTCCGCCGCGGTTTCCACCGCTGTATCCACCGCGGTTTCCACCGCCGCTACTTTGTAACAAACTTAAGCCAACTTCTATATTTCTCGACTGAAAATAAAATAAAATATGTATATAATTAAATTAAAAAAAAATTGGGAAAAATATATGGAAATTTTTAAGAAGATGTCATAGCTGCTAAAACTGCATTTGACAATTATCGCGATGAGCTTTATAACACCTTCCTACGTGACCTTGCATCCAACTACAAGAAACAACCGAAGAAGTTTTGGAATTACATCAACTCCAAATTCAAAAAAACTTACCTTCCAGGTAAAATGACCTACGGCGATGAAACAGCGACGAATGACGATGAAAAAGCAAATATATTTGCCAAATATTTTGCCTCCGTTTATAAGAAATTTCCAGATAATGACAAGGAGATGGCTACATTTATTAAATACATTAAATGTAGAGACGATACCGGTTTCTCCAACGTCGTAATTAACAATGAAATTGTGAAGAAAACATTACTGAATATGGACATAAGCAAAGGGATTAGCCCCGACAAAATGGCGCCACTATTCCTCCGTGAATGCGCTAATGAGCTATCTCAAACTCTCTCAGTGATTTTCTCAAAATCATTATTGGACTGCCTCTATCCTGATATATGGAAAACAAGTCATCTTATTCCAGTATTTAAATCAGGTAAGAAAGCTGACGTTACTAACTACCGCGGTGTTTGCCTCGTACCGAACCTTGCTAAAGCTTTTGAGATGATAATAGTTGATCAGCTGAAATACAATATCCTTCCGAATTCATCACCCACTCAGCATGGTTTTTTCCCAGGTAGAAGAGTCGAATCTAATTTAATGGAACTTTCGATATTGGTTCATGAATCCTTTGACAATAATGATCAAACAGACATCTTCCTAGCTGACATACGCAAGGCTTTTGTTGTTATTCGTTCAGCCCGTTTAGTATCAAAGATGTCTACTGACAAATACCGAATTTGTAACTCGATACTTCTATGGTTCTGCTCATTTCTTTCAAGTAGGAAGCAAAGAGTTAAGATAAATTCCTGTAAGTCTGACGTAATCGATGTTCTTTCTGGAATCGGTCAAGGATCAATATTGGCTGCTGTATTGTTCCCGCTCTATTTCAATGATTCAGATGTCTCAATAGGTCCCGCAAGAGACATCAATTTCGCAGACGACAAGAATATAGTTCATAATAGCATATCAACCATCGATGACACACGTTCTTTTCAAGACTCCATCAACAATTTTATCAAATGGTGCTATGACAACGACTTCGAACCTAACGAGGAGAAATGTAAAGTAATATCATTATGTAGAAAGCAGATTATTACATGGAGGGCAGCCTGATAACACGTGTAAATAGCACGAAAGACATTGGTGTGACTTATAGCGACAACTTTTCCTTCAATGAGCATTGGGAAATCACCATAAAGAAAGCAATGTCAATGCTGTCTTTTGTAAAACGCCAATGCTACGCGAGATTCAACATTGAAACAGCCAAGATGCTTTACTCAGCCATTGTTCGATCTCATCTAGAATTTGCTAGCACTATTTGGTCACCACATCATGCAGTCCATATTCAATCCTTAGAAAGCGTCCAGAGACAGTTCGTTCTATATGCCAACCGTGATCGTTACATCGAAGGAGAGACTGATTTATATCGGATGCGTCCATATGCTGACAGAAGTGATGAACTTAACCTCAAATCTCTACTGAGACGTCGGACCAACGCAGCAGTCTTTTTTATTCATGACGTGCTCACTGGGAAGTTAAACTGTAAGTTCATCCGGGATAAGATAAAACTTAATGATGGAACACGGACACTACGAAGATCTTCACTCATTAAGCTAAGTGGGAGTCTCCATGACTATTCGCAATTCTCTCCATTCAATTTTGCGTGCCGTCTATTCAATCTTGCTGCAAACCACGTCGATCCTACCCTTCCATCCCGCGAATTTAGAAAAGAAGTTCTCAAACTGGATTGCTCAGTGTTCGGCAGCTTTGGCACAGTTGGATAATGTGTCCGTGTCGGTACATTTTAATTTGCTTGACAACACATCGGATGATGCTTGGTTTCAAATTCTATTTATTTATTTTTTCATTATTATTTATTTTTCATTATTATTTATTTTTATTTTTGGACAACGAAATGACGATGGAAAATCTTCAATTCTGATTCATAATATATCTGACGACACACCTCTTGATGTATGCTGGCCACTTAATTTTTTGTACGTCGTATTGGATAATACTGATTTTTTTTAATATATATGACACTTACTAATTTTGACAATGCTACTTTAGCTGAATAGAAGTTGAACTAGTTGATTGTCTTTTGTCTTTCAACTGTAATTTTTGACTTTTTGATTATTTTTGATTTTTTGAATATTTGTTATTAATTTATTTGACTTGTGTTTTTTGTATAATTGACATTGCACTTAACTTGTTTTCAAAAATTATTTATTTATTGCTATTTGTATTAATGTTACTAATGTCTTATTGTAATGTTTTTATGGTTTTTTAATGAGGGCTATGACAGTAGTCATAGTCACTCTTTTTCCATGTCATCTAGAAAATAGTAGACAATAAAATTACTATCAAATAAAATTTCTACAGCAAAGTAATTTTATTACATACTCGTATCTTCCTGCCATTAGACCCGTACAAAGAATCTGATTTGTCGAAACTTTCAAAGTTAATGTCGAAAAAGTGGTCAAAAACTTGGTTTACTTCTAAGAATCAGCAAAACGTTTTGACATTTATTTTTTCGACATTATCACGAAAATTCTTTTAACGATTTTCAATGAAACATTTGAACATAAAATTACAGACAATTGGTTCAGTGGTTCTGGATGTAAGGCCCTTAGCGTGAACCCAACTAACGTTACGCGAACTAAAAATGTATTTGGTGGACTTTGAGAATATTACTTCCATCAAGAGGATTTTAACGCAGTGTTTTAGGCTTCACAATAATTTTCATATTATTGCAATTTCGGCCATTTTCAATTTTACATGCACATAATTTCTACACACTTAACATTTGAGGCAATATTTACTTATTGTAACATGCGTTAAAGCCTTCTTGCAACTTCTATTCTGATTGCCATATACATTCTCATGCGTACGGGTCAATTAAATATATTTTAATTATATGTTTGGACCCGTACGAAGTACAAGAGGTCCTATACGTTTACTACAAACAATTTTATTTTAACATAGGGTAGATCGAGGTGGGAGTTGGGGGGATGCATCTATTATCGTCTAGAGATGACGAATCAGCAATAAAAAAAATGTCCGTCCGTCCGTCTCCACTTTTTTTTCCAAACGGCTCAACCGATCTGCCTAATCTTTTTTTTCCCTGAAAGGTACATGCCTCCCATGATTCAAGTTCGAAGGTGAGCAAAATCGATGAAGTGGTTCCGGAGATATGGTCGAGGAAGTGATCAAAAACATGGTTTTTCGAGGGTCGGTGAAACTTTTTCGCAATAGCAAGTAAGCACGGAAATGGCTCATTTGGTGTCAATGAAAACTTTGATGCAAAAAACTGGGAATTTTTTTTGTGGAATCGGGTCAGGGGGCTGAGCACTGGGAGCCATGGATGAGCAAATAAAGTTTCTCGCAATGATAACAGATGGTTTTTTTTCAGTATTTGGCTTAAATACGCATACAGAGATTTACGTTCAAAGGCAAATTTAGAGAATCAATTTACGAACACTTGTCTCAGGGTTTTGGGGAAATATGGTCCAATCCTGGTATATGGCCACTTCCATAATTGGGCAGGATGACCCAGATCTCCAGAACTATGAGAAGTAGAAAGTTGCTTCCAAGGACAAAGTTGTAGACAATAAAAGAACAGAAAATGTTGGATTGTTTGCTTATTTGTATATTTAGGTACGTTCGAGTCACTTTGCCACATCTATTCTGTTTGTCACATCTATTATGATACGTACGGGTCTTTGGTTATGTTTCGAACTTACATTTGATAATAACGTACTCCAAACGATGTCCATTTTTTGTTGTTACTTAGAAATTTTTTTTTTTTTGAAAGCAGGCCGGGGCCCATTGCTTTAAATGATTACTTCCTCTCGTGGACAGGTCCGTCCGTAGGAGTCCTGTCCAGTCCAGGTCTAAAAAGTATGTCCCGTTTGGTGATAAAATTCGACTATTTCTCTGAAAAATTTGATTAGTTTCTGTTGGTTTAATTGATTGTGGAAAATTTCTTCAAAACTCGTGAGTGATTTTATTGTTGCATACTTGTCTCTCTGCGTTTGGAATTTGGGGCATATAAAGATAATATGATTCATTGTCTCCTCAAGTTGGCATAGATCACATAGGGGTGAATTCCTCTTTTTAAACATAAATAACCTTTTACCACATAGGCCATGTCCTGTCATGAGCCTGTTAACTATTTTGATAGTAATGCCTGAAATTGGCATTTTATAAAACTAAGAATTATGGGCAACGCGCGGGTGTATTCTGCGGTGACGCGACATTTCTCCGCCGCAAATAACGCCCGGGGTGTTAATAACGCCCGCACTCCGGGCGGTAATAACGCCCGCACTCCGGGCGGTAATAACGCCCGCACTCCGGGCGGTAATAACGCCCGCACTCCGGGCGGTAATAACGCCCGCACTCCGGGCGGTAATAACGCCCGCACTCCGGGCGCTAAGAACGCCCGCACTCCGGGCGCTAATAACGCCCGGGGTGTTATTAACGCTCGCACTCCGGGCGCTAATAACGCCAGGGGTGTTATTAACGCCCGCACTCCGGGAGCTAATAACGCCCGGGGTGTTATTAACGCCCGCACTCCGGGCGCTAACAACGCCCGGGGTGTTATTAACTCCCGCACTCCGGGCGCTAATAACGCCCGTGGTGTTAATAACGCCCGCACTCCGGGCGCTAATAACGCCCGCGGCGTTATTAACGCCCGCACGCCGGGTGTTAATAACGCCCAGCTATATAATTCGGTACACGGTCACTATTGAGCTTCAAGAATAAATTGGAATCTCTGATAGCGTTGTATCGCTTGGATTTTTTGACCAAATATTAGAGTGCACGAACTAAATAAAAGGGAATTTTACTTCCAATCTTTTATGAAGGGCACTATATAAGGGACGAAACAATTGGACAAAATAAATGCTGATTTCGGCGTATCACGCCCTCACATACCAGAGTATGTGATTTCATCAGTACACCTATGTCATGACTATGTGTATATCAGCATACATAAAGGTAGAATGACTTATCATTCGAATTACCTTCGCTTAAATACACTTGTTTCTAAACAGTTTATTTGTTAATTTTGTTGAAGCCCAAGACTTCTTTTCGATAATTATTAAAAATGTTCCCTGCCACCATTTTAATAATATTGAGCCTACTTTCTAACCGTCCTAACATCTTGTTGATATGAACCTTATAGGTGAGGTTTTCATCCAACCAGATTCCCAAGTACCGAATTTGCTTTACCCATTGGATAAAATTCCCTTTGACCATTAAGAATGGTCCAAATCTAGTTTTTTTTTTGGTAAAACCATATCGCTTTTGTTTTTTCCTCACTGATGGTCATGCCCATATCTTCAATTAGTGCTATAAATTGATTCCTTGACCTTTGCAAATGGTCCCTCGTTTCGATGACTGACGTCCCCCATGCTAAAGTCGCGATATCATCCGCAAATTGGAAGATCTTGGATTGGTCCGTTTCACATTGAAAAATCCCTAAAGTGTAAAGCACAAATAAGATTGGGTTAAGGACATCACCTTGCGGTACCCCTCGGGAGGTTTCTCTCTCAATGGGTCCACTATTAGTATCTATGGTTACTTTCCTCTTTCTAAAGCAGTTTATTACCCAGTTTTTAATCCTGGGGGAACTAGCATGTTTTCAAGCATTTTATCTAATTTTTGCAGGTTGACTTTATTAAAGGCGTCTTCAAGATCTATAAAGACTGCCATGGTTTCCCAATTTTTTTCCTGCATTTCATGTATTACCGTAATAAAATGATTAACGCAGTCAACTGCCGATCTCTTTTTAACGAATCCGTAGCTAGCTGAGGGGATTACCTTGTTTTCTTCTATCCATTGTACCAATGGGCTCAGTGGTAGCGTACTGGCCTTCCACCAAGAAAACCCGGGTTCAATCCCCGTGAAGGCAAATTCTGTATAGGATTTTTCTTCAATGTCTAGCATGAAAGCAACGTTCCTAAGTGTACCCAAGCTTCCCAACACGGGTAGTTGAGGAATTTAGTGCCCTCAACGAACCGTACACAGAAGAATGACATGAATGACGCAACCCATTCACGATGAATTCTGTGTACAAAATATCTGAGTCTAAAAGTATAACTTTAGGCGGAGATATAAATAATTAGCACTGAAAGAAATCCTATGGTGTTGCTAGCCTATAGGCGTGGTTCGGAATTCACGTTAAGCATGTGGTCCACACTCACCAACCCGCACTGGCCCGCGTGGTGTTTCATGGCTAAATACCCCTAATTGGGAGGCCTCATCCAGCAATGGATAATATGGCTACATTATATATATATATATATATATTGTACCAATCTTACTTTTACCAGTGAGTTTATGATTTTTAAAAATACCGACAATAACGAAATTGGCCGATGACTATTTAATATGGTGTGATCCCTCCCCGGCTTGGGGATAAGAACTATCAAAATCCTTTTGAGGGTGTCTGGCAAGTTTTGGTCCTCCCATAACAGATTTATCAGAACTACAAGCTTATTTTTCAAAGCCTCCGGGAAGCCTTTGATCATGTCATAAGTGAACTGATCTATGCCCGGGGCAGTGGATTTTTTTGAATTAAGGATTTCCTCCAACTCTTTATAGCTAAAGGGAGCTTCAAGTTTGCTTATTCCTTCACTCAATCCTTAGTTAATGTTTTCTTCCTCTCCCTTGTCTGTCCCGCTTCTGCACACATGATCTAAATAGTTTTTTCCGGGTTATCATACATAATATTATGTTGATTTAGTTTAGTGCTATTAGTTAGGGCCCTGATGTTCTGATAAATCTTTTTAATTGATGTGTTTGGGGAGAGCTGCTCAGACCATTCCCGCCATGATTTATTTTTTGCCTCTCTAAGCTTGTATTTAAATTCGGCTTTAGATTTCTTAAAGGCCAATAAATTCCGACGACTATTATCACGAAAGTATTTTATCAGTAGGGATTTACTTGATTTGTATAATTCCTCTATCTCTCCCTTCCAGTACGGTTTTGGATGGAATTTTTTTGACATATTAGTTTTCTTGACCTTAGATATTGATCCTTTCCTCCTGTCTTCCAGCTGTGTGATTAGGTCTTCTAAAGTAGATATTGTGCTTAGATCCAAACTAACCATCTTTTCCCTAAAAAGGTCCATGTCTAATTTATCTCTATATTTAATTTGATCTGGAGACATTTCCTTACTAAACTTCATTTGGATAATTAAGTGGTCAGATCCTAATGTTTCAGAGTCTAGATCCCATTCTACTTCACTTGCTATTGAAGGGGAGATCCAGGTCAGATCCAAAGGATTTGCCCTCTCCAATCCTCCCGGTACCCTAGTTGGTCTGCCATCGTTCAATAATACATAGTTTTCAAAAGCCTCATGTAAATTCAAACCTCTTTGATTCTGATAGTGTGCACCCCAAACCGGATGAGCCGCATCGAAATCCCCCCCAATCACTACTCTCTCATATTTCCCAATAATCCCCTTCAATTTATCTAACTGCCTCGCCACTTCTCCTTCGTTTACCCCATTACCAACAGGTGGTATATAAACTGAGAATATTACTATATGTCCTTAGGAAGGTTGGATGTTTTCACTCCAACCACCTGCACTGGGAACAATCTTGGCAGACTGAGGATATTGTAGAGGATCCCCGTCCTAATTAGTAGCCCTACTCCTCCACATCCCTCCTTCTCTCCTTCCTCAGCAACAACATTATGAAATATCTGTCCAAATCTACCCAAATTTCCTGCCTTTAACTTGGTTTCGGATACCATATAAATGTGGATGCAATTACTATCTAAATAATGATTAAGCTCTGCTTTATTTGATTCCATCCCCCTAATATTATGTTGATTTATTTTTAATGTACTAAGTGGGTCACTATTTTGTCTTTTTTGGTCGAAAGTTTTTTTGTTAGTCCTATTGTCACCGTCGTTTTCCTCTGTGAGTCTATTGGTTGTTCTAGCCATGTTAGAAGGTGGTGTCAGATATGGAGCCCACAGCTCCCTCTATCTTATCACTTGCTTCTAAACTTTCATTACCCTTTTCATTTTGTCCACATCTTGCAAATATTTTTACAATTTCTGTCAATAAATCTATAAATTCTTGCTTTAGCCCATCGTCAGCTTCGATTTTCAGGTCATTATTTTTTATTGCCGAAATAATTTTAAGCGTTTTGTTATTTATCACATTCTTATCATCAACTTTAATTAACTTATCCCGATTATCACAGTCAGTCTCAATATCTATGTCAGTCTCTTTACTTTTTGGTTCCAAACCTCGTTGAGCGTTTATGTAATTTTGATATTGAATTTTCAATTGATTACCACTTTTTGGGATAAATTTACCCGTATTACGTTCTTCTTCTTTCAAGAATTTTTTTCCCGGTTTTTCACTTAAAGGCGGAAATTCTTTAATGTGTTTGATAATACTGTAATGGCTGCTCACTTTGGGAAATTCCCCATTGGCTTCAAAATAGGATAGATTGCGATATACCATCGCTTCTTTAATTAAGACATTACGTTGGTATTCCGGACATTGATCACTATTCGCTGGGTGATTTGGACTTTGACAATTAATGCAGCATTGTGTTAATGAACACTCCCCAGTGGGACTAACCTGATGTTTAGTACCACACCGGAAGCATGTCTTTCCCTCTTGTCTACAACTTTTCCCTGTGTGACCGAATTTTTGACAATTATTGCACCGAATTACCTTTGGTATGTATTGCTTAACTTTCCGTAACGCATAGAAGAAGGATATCGAACAGAAATTTTTACCGTTCCAGTTGGAATGAGTTTTTTCTCACCCTCGTTAAATATCGTTTTAGTAAAGCGATAGACCTCATGTACCGGCAAAGAAGCCTCGATATGTTCAATCAAAAATTCTTGGGAATGTTCCGTCGGGATATCAAAAATAACCCCTGTCCGAATGACATTGTTATATGGGACGTAAATCTCGTATTGGGGAAAAATTCCTTTTCCAACTTCGATAAAATTATTCGCCTGTTCCGCCGTGCTAAAATGCACCCGCGCCTTGCCCATTCCCGCTTGGATTATTTTTATCACCCCTTGGATCTTATTATGTTTCAAGGCCAAGCCAAACTTAATGTCATCAAATCTTACATTTCTCTCCTTAAGCATAACTTCCAAAAAAAGGGTCCCGTAACACCGGGTTGATAAATCAAATCATTAGCCTTTTTTACAAAATTTTTATTATTATCCGATACGATTTCATTGACTATAGGGCTGGTTTTCCGTTCCCGCTTGGGTTCAGACTCCATTTTCCCTTTGTCACTAAAATCATCATCAAAATTGCTAAGACTTTCTTTCGAGCCCGACATTTCATCATCTGGGTTCGCATGTCTTTTATTTCCATGCTTAAGTCTTTTCGTTGCGTTTTTATGTTCTTTACTGCGATTTTTTTCCTGTGTGGTTTGCACAGTCAAACCACGCGCCCCTTTGTTAGACATCCTTTTGTCTAACTTTCATACCAATTTTCACTTCCACACAAAGATCAAAATTATGCAACTCACCTTAAATTAATTTCAGCTCCAACCAAATCAAATAAACCACACTATTATTTTCTAAACTCTACGTTATATTACACAAATTGTGTATTATCAAAAGCAGCAAAATTAACACAATAGAACGAACAATCAAAAGAAAGAAACCTCTTTTAATGTCCAGCGTCTGCGTATTACGTCCGATGCCCACGAGAGTTGCAAGCGAAAAGGATATTTAGAAGTATTCCATTCAACTGACAGTAAGTATTTTTTTGAAAGATTGTTACTATTTTCAAGTTGGTAATGTGACAAATGTGACATTATAATTAACATAGACATGATAATAGATTTCACTGTGCTCACATCACAGGTAGAAGGAATATGTAAGTATTTCATAGTAAGTAATTTAATTTGCTTATAAACAATTTCTGCAATTTCTTTTCTTTACTGTAGTTTCAAAATAAATAATTAACAAACTATATGAATTGTAACTGAAAACGTCAAAAAGTATAAACCAAATTTCGTAAATCATAAAAACGAAATTTTGGTTCAAATAAGCGAACTTCAACGTACTTCAACATACATGAAAATTAAAAAAAGAAAACGAACATTTTCAGTACTTTTTTTGAGTGAAAAACATTCAAGTTCCATACCCACCACCAACTCAATCCACAATCTCACCGCCCTGTACGCCCACCACAAATAACAATAACTCAATTACGTACAATAGCTTTTGTAACGGGCTACAACAATTTACGTATTAAATTTTCTCAATTTAAAAACTTTCGAACAAAATATCTCATTTCCACATTAGTACTGAAACAATTTACTTTTTTTTTGGTAATTATGATTTTTCCATCACGAACGAACCAAATCCCTCGCAATCTAACCGCCGGCCGGAGGCTACCCATCTACAACTTTTCCCACAATCTCGCTGCCTATCGGTGCTGAGCCGAACAATACTTTTGTAACTTTCTATAACCATTTACTTATAACATAATTTCTTTGCAATTTCCGATTTTTCCACCATTATTGAAACAAATGACTTCATCATCTATATTACCGCCAACATTGAACATGTAAACAATAACATTAATATCATTCAAACATTTAACGTACCGCAAAAATACTTAATTGCTAAGCGCAAATGAGCAAAGGGATCATGCCCGCAGCGGTAGCGGAGGGCGTGACGCAGTCCCCACACCCCAAAAAAAACGTCCACAAACCCGAAAAACTCCATGCAAAAACCTTTGCGACAAGGAGCAATATATAGGCGAACTTTTGAGTTTTTTCCCCTCGCCCCCCTCCTCCTCCAAATTATTTAAAAAAAAACTGCGTCACAGTAGCTTTCAAACAAGCCCTCACTCATCAAAATCGGTTGAAAATTGGCTGAGATATCGAGGTTTGAAAATGACACTTTTCTATGGAGAAATAATTTTTCTATTGTTCTCATCATTACGGAAACTTTTTTTCTGATCTGTCGGTTTCTATCTATGTTCTATCTATTAATAATTTTCGATCTCGAGAACTAGACAGCTGATCTTTCTGAAATTTTCAGGGAACGTCAGTCTCGGCCCCAAATGAAAAATTTCATATGCCGCTTTTCCGGGAAAATTCTGGAAAAGCCGTGGCATGTGGAAAAGTGGTCAATTTTGAGGGTTTTTTAGGTAATGCTCGGAGTTTTCGAATTTTAGCTCCGGAGTGAAAATAGCTAGAGAGTTGGTTTCTTCGGGAAAGTTCTAGAGTTTGGTCAGGAGAATTTTTTGGGATCTTAAGAAAATGGCTGCCAGCAGTGAAACCGGCGCCATCTTGAATTTTCCCAAGCAATAAATTAGGGTTTTTTTTGGTTTTCGAATTTTAGCTTCGGAATGACAATACTTAGAGAGTTGGTTTCTTCGGGAAAGTTTTAGAGTTTGGTCAGTAGAATTTTTTGGGATCTTAAGAAAGTGGCTGCCATCTGTCAAAGCGGCGCCATCTTGAATTTTCCCAAGCAATAAATTAGGTTTTTTTTTGGTTTTCGAATTTTAGCTTCGGAATGACAATACTTAGAGAGTTGGTTTCTTCGGGAAAGTTATAGAGTTTGGTCAGGAGAATTTTTTGGGATCTTAAGAAAATGGCTGCCAGCGATCAAACTGGCGCCATCTTGAATTTTCCCAAGCAATAAATTAGATTTTTTTTGGTTTTCGAATTTTAGCTGCGGAATGACAATACTTAGAGAGTTGGTTTCTTTGGTAAAGTTATAGAGTTTGGTCAGGAGAATTTTTTGGGATCTTAAGAAAATGGCTGCCAGCGGTCAAACTGGCGCCATCTTGAATTTTCCCAAGCAATAAATTAGGTTTTTTTTTGGTTTTCGAATTTTAGCTTCGGAATGACAATACTTAGAGAGGTGGTTTCTTCATAGAAGTTATAAAGTTTGATCAGAAGAATTTTTTGTGATTTTCAGAAATCTGCCAAAGTGACGCCATCTTGGATTTTTGTAAGGTATAAATTCTGCTTCTTTGGGTTTTCGATTTGGTTTCTTCTAGACAGTTATAGAGTTGCATCAGGAGAATTTTTTGGTATCATTAGAAAATGGCTGCCAGCTGTCATAGCGGCGCCATCTTGGATTTTCGTTTATGCTTCTACGGTTTTCGAATTTTAGCTCCGGAATGACGCTACTTAGAGAGACGGTTTCTTCTACAAAGTTATAGAGTTTTATCAAGAGAATTTTTTGGGATCATAAGAAAATGGCTGCCATCTGTTATAGTGGCGCCATCTTGGATTTTCGTTTATGCTTTTTCGGTTTTCGAATTTTAGCTCCGGAATGACGCTACTTAGAGAGACGGTTTCTTCTACAGAGTTGTAGAGTTTCATCAGGAGAATTTTTTGGAATCATAAGAAAATGGCTGCCATCTGTCATAGCGGCACCATCTTGGATTTTCATTTATGCTTTTTCTGTTTTCGAATTTTAGCTCCGGAATGACGCTACTTAGAGAGACGGTTTCTTCTAGAAAGTTATAGAGTTTCATCAGGAGAATTTTTTGGTATCATAAGAAAATGGCTGTCAGCTGTCAAAGTGACGCCATCTTGAATTTTTTGCTATCTTCTGAATTAGAATAGCTAGACAGTTGGTTTCTTCGGGAAAGTTATAGAGATTGGTGAGGAGAATTTTTTTGATGAATAGAAAGTGGGGTCGCCGAGGCGCGGAAGTTGACCAAAATCGAGGCGAAAGTTTTCGCCAAAAATTTTTTTTCATCGGAATCGATAGATATTGACTTGCGCATCATTTTGATGAATAGAAAGTGGGGTCGCCGAGGCGCGGAAGTTGGCCAAAATCGAGGCGAAAGTTTTCGCCAAAAAATTTTTTTCGTCGGAATCGATAGATTTTGACTTGCGCATCATTTTGATGAATAGAAAGTGGGGTCGCCAAGGCGCGGAAGTTGTTCAAAATCGAGGCGAAAGTTTTCGCCATAAATTTTTTTTTCGTTGAAATCGATAGATATTGACTTGCGCATCATTTTGATGAATAGAAAGTGGGGTCGCCGAGGCGCGGAAGTTGCTCAAAATCGAGGCGAAAGTTTTCGCCAAAAAATTTTTTTCGTCGGAATCGATAGATCGAAGAAAAAATTTTTTGGAGAAAAAACTTTTTAGTATAAAAATTTTTTTTGGAGACATTTTTTTTGGAGAAAATTTGTTTTGAGCACAAAGTTTTTTCTGAGAAAATTTTTTGTCGGAGAAAATTTTTTTTTTAAGAAAAATTTTTTTCGGAGAAATTTTTTTTCGAAGAAATTTTTTTTCTAAGAAAATTTTCTTTGTTTTGGCGTGGTATGACAGTTAATCAGAGCCGTCGCAACATCGAAGTTAAGCAGGTTATGTATCAAAACGCGAGCGATGTACTTATTTTGCCTTGATCATCCTAGAAATAAATCTTTTATTACATTTTTGAACGATTGATGTGTGGAAATTGATTTTCATAACATTTAGTGAGTTTTGAGAAATATCAAACTGACACTCTCTTCAACATATGCTCAAAAATATTTCCTGAACGAAAATTGTTTATCCTCTAAATACCTACAATTCTTAAACGATTCCATTTTTGTAAGAAAATGAATTTGGAAACTTTTGGAGAATTTTTGAGTTCAATCCAAACTCCATTTAAATTGTACCCAATAATGTTTACTTTTTCCTACTGCAGTTTCGAGCACAAACCTGCTCATCATCATGAGGCTTTCTGTATGAATTTGTAGCCCACTTTAATCGTATCTGATGTAAGGCTAAGTTCAAAATTGAGCAAAATTGGTGAAGTCGTTGCCAAGAAAGACTCAGTTTAGGTTAAAATATTTCAAAAATCTTGCATTTTTCAGTAAAGTTGAACTTTCTAAGGGAGTTTCGTGAAAGTTGAGAGCTTATTTATAACACCCCCACTACGTTCGCCGGGCAGTTCGCCAAGTGTTAATGACACAGTTTCATCGGTTATTAATGACTCCCGTTCGCCTGGAGGGAATAGAGTCCATAAAGACTAACGAATTTGATAGCTGGGCGCTCCGATGGGAAAGTTAGTGTAAGGCTCTACGAATTCGGAAGGTTCATTTGGAAGTAGTTTCCAATCATCTAGAAAAAGGTGTTCGAAGCGTGATAAAGTGAGTGTGTTAGAGTCTAGGGATCTGGAAACACCCTGAATGTTTGAGCCAGAAAAATAATTCGTACACCAAATACAAATAAAGTATACTGTTTATTCAACCGTTTACTAGAAGAATTATTTTTAGAAATTACCTTTGCGCTTAAAGTTTGAAAACAAGGTGGAGTCGCAATAGGGAAGCAGAGCACCATGTGAGCAAGACTGCCAGCTGGTTTTAATCAACCACGCTACCCTGGCAGTGTAGGGTCATGTACACGTACATGTTCATCACTCTTTTATTAAACATCACGGGCATAGTCCACTGACACTTAACATTACTTTGATAAGCACACAATTTATAGAAAGTTCTCGTGGTGGCCACCAATTT
Organism: Pseudolycoriella hygida; assembly: GCA_029228625.1. NCBI lineage: Eukaryota > Metazoa > Arthropoda > Insecta > Diptera > Sciaridae > Pseudolycoriella > Pseudolycoriella hygida. The sequence goes on along the minus strand of CM055404.1, from coordinate 68,063,799 downwards.
CTATTTTCCGGAACACTTTTGAACACCTCTACTTAGGTGGACGGACTATATGACGTCCTATACTTTTGATCATTTCTAGACCTTCTCCTCCCACTCGTCTAATTGAGTCCAATTTCACTAAATCGCACAAAAAGATGACCTCCCCACAAAAAAAAAATCAAAAATATTGACTGATACACTCTAAAATTGGAGTGCGTCAAATAGTGAGCCATTCATTCTCCATGTCGCAATATACTAGTTTCGCTACTTTTTTTGTGGTTCTACTATTTGAGATCCTTTCACTACCGGAAAGTTTTTGCTGTGCCAGTGGTAAGATGTGCGACAAACCCAGTGCCATCCATGAGATGTACTAGGAACGAAACTAGTAGGAGTAGAATACCGGCACCTCCCAACAATGCCTTTCACCGGTAAGCCGTACGATGGCGCTACACTCAACTTCACATGACTTGAACCGATTCAGTTAGCTTTGTTTTGTTTACAATCTAACAATCGGAACAAATCTGTCTGCGGCTGAGTTTCGAACCAACGCACTGGCAACTCGATCTCATAGTAGCAAGCAGACGTGTTAACCACTACGCTATCGAGTTGTCGCAATATAGTGGGCACTCCAATTTTAGAATGATTGCGCAATATAAGATTCCGTATTAAGATTCCGTTTTTTATTGCACATATTTTTTTTTGTTTCTTTCATTTGATTGACTTTCCTTCTGGCACGCAAAAATACATAGAAAAAGAATTTCTCAAACCCCCCTTCCCCCAAAAAAGCGTGTGCACTATTTGAATGGCCCCCTAACTGATGAAGGAAAAATGGAAAATGATGGAAAAACTGGAAGGATCGCTTTTTATTTCTTTCTTGCCAGATCATTTCGAACATGCATGGGGTGGGGATTAATGTCCACATCATTTTCGTCAATAGTGGGGCTCCTTAGTTGAACAAAAAGTACTTTTTCATGCATTTTAGTACAGAAGCAGGAATTTTGGACCATGAATAAATGCTCATGAGTAGAGTCCAAAACGATTAGTAGACCTGAGATTAGTAGATCTGAGGCCTGGACCGAGTAGTGAGTATAGTCGTTAGAAAACCTATGGCCAGGACTGTCTCTGGTAAGAGTCACCAATGGGTCCAAGCCTTCCTTCCCAGACGGCAGCCCGACAAAGTTCCCGCCCGTGAAAAATGTATTCAAATAGATTTTGTTCTGGAAACGACAGATGTGAGGCCTGGACCCAGTTGTGAGTATAGTCGTTGAAAAACCTATAGCCAGGACTGTCTCTGGTAAGAGTCACCAATGGGTCCAAGCCTTCCTTCCCAGACGGCAGCCCGACAAAGTTCTCGCTCGTGAAAAATGTATTCAAATAGATTTTGTTCTGGGAATGACAGATGTGAGGCCTGGACCCAGTAGTGAGTATAGTCGTTGGAAAGCCTATAGCTGGGACTGTCTCTGGTAAGAGCCACCAATGGGTCCAAGCCTTCCTTCCCAGACGGCAGCCAGACAAAGTTCCCGCCCGTGAATAATGTATTCAAATAGATTTTGTTCTGGGAATGACAGATGTGAGGCCTGGACCAAGTAGTGAGTGTAGTCGTTAGAAAGCCTATAGCCAGGACTGTCGGGCTGCCGTCTGGGAAGGAAGGCTTGAACCCATTGGTGGCTCTTACCAGAGACAGTCCCAGATATAGGCTTTCCAACGACTATACTCACTACTGGGTCCAGGCCTCACATCTGTTATTCCCAGAACAAAATCTATTTGAATACATTTTTCACGGGCTAGAACTTTGTCGGGCTGCCGTCTGGAAAGGAAGACTTGGACCCATTGGTGGCTCTTACCAGAGACAGTCCTGGCTATATGCTTTCCAGCGACTATACTCACTACTGGGTCCAGGCCTCACATCTGTCATTCCCAGAACAAAATCTATTTGAATACATTTTTCACGGGCGGGAACTTTGTCTGGCTGCCGTCTGGGAAGGAAGACTTGGACCCATTGGTGGCTCTTACCAGAGACAGTCCTGGGTATAGGCTTCCCAACGACTATACTCACTACTCGGTCCAGGCCTCAGATTTCGCTACCCCTGAATAACATTTTTTTGAGACATATTTCAATGGAGGGAACTTTGTTAAATGTGTTAGCTCGCATAGATGCTTCCGGAAGTAGAATAAAAAATAAAATTGGAAGTAAAATACACAATTTATTAAAAAAAAAATCGGAACCGAACCGGGGACCCTTCACACGTAGAGCGCCGATAAACCCGTAACCCTAAAGGTGAGCTTGTGAGTGAAGATTTAATGACACAGTATAAAGATTTTGTTGAGATAATACAATTTTGAGAGAGTAGCGAGGAGCCGTTCACTTTTCACGTACTGAATCTCTGGCCACCATATTCTCTCACGGGCGGATTCTCTCACGGGCTAACTTCACAGCAGTAATAAAATTCACATTTGAATCGAGTTATCAGATCACTTAGGTCTGGGTACTCGGGCACTCAACTGGGGGAGCGAATGATATGGCGGATCAGCTGGCCATAGCAGGCTCAACGGGTCCCGAGCTGTATCTGAAGATTGCTCGATTAGTATGTACAAAAACGATTCATTGATGTAGAGGCATAAGGCATTTGGAGCGCTGCAAAAGGTATGTGGGAGCAACCTGAAGCGGTCCAAAGGCATTCTGTAGATGGATCAGAAGAATCGTCCTTGAGCAAAAAATGACGGTGTCGGCTTTAAATATTAACACTAAAAAAATCCCTTCATATTTCCCTTTGCGACAAACGAGAAGCGTCTTCATAAGATTTAACAAACTAAAGTGCTGATAATTCCAAATGCAAAAGACACATGCGATAATTAAAAACTGCACTTTTTACAGAATAGCCAGTTTCATTGTTTACAGAACAGGTTTTGTATGTGAATTTCAATAAACATGTTTAATGTTTGAAATGAAAGAATGTGCATTTTTAAAATAGCGCATGTGTATAACTAAACGAATTCATAATTCCCGTACTTCAAAGCGTTCAAAACACTACTTCACCTTGTCGTTCGTTTCGATTCAGGTGGTATATAAGACAGTGCACTGTTCATAGAAGTCATCATTCTGTGACCGAGTGTACTGATATACACATGGTCTAGTATGCAAGGTGTACGGATGAGTCGTAAACGACGAAACCAGCACTTTAGTTTGTTAAATCTTATGAAGGCGCTTCGTTTGCCGCAAAGGGAATTATGAAGGGGTTTTTTAATGGGGTGGACTTTAAAACACAAAGTACCGCAATTGTTGAAGCCTCTTCAAGTGCAATAGTACTAAAAACCTTTTGACCTTTAACTCGTAAATATCTCAAGTGCATCACAAATCCAAAACAACACAAAAAACCATAATGAATGTACCTGCCGTTTAAGATTTCTATAGATGGGAACAAGGAAAAGCTTCTATTTGAGGAACTTGATCGGTAATATTCCAATTAAGGTCTAAGTCCAGGACAGAACCTTAAAAAGTGCTAAGAAAAGCTTCAAACCTCGATGTTTTAAGTGGTTGATGAGGAGCTGGTTACATTTTTTTGTACTACAGACAATTGCTAGCAGTTTTGTTATTTATTTATTTAAAAAATCTTCATGTTCAGGAGTTTTACCCCATTGCGAATCGTAACTGTACAAGCCGCATTATCTTTTTTGTTTATCAATCAAATTCTTCAATAAATCCAAAAGTAAAATATTAAAATGTTTATAAATATTAAAGTAAATTAAAAGTTTAGAGTCATATGACATATGGAACAATGTTAAAAATAATAATTTATGAAGTTTAAAAGAGATTTCAATTAACTGAAAATTCAAATTCAACAGCTATCGACTGGAGTTTCATCCTCAGATGGATAGTTATCATCTCCCTCCTCACTACAATCGATTGCATCCCAGAGCATTCGACGGTGCGATTTGATTTTCACTGGTCTATGCCTGTCGTAGCCGAGATATCGAACGACCGAGGTAACATGACTACAACAGCCAAGTGACCTCTCACCAACTTTACACGTACAGTAAAGTCCTTTAATTGCATCGTACCCCTCCTCGCTTCCACTATATTTTATCCAAACATTATGGAGTTTAGATCTACTAAATCTAGACTGAATTTTTGCTCGTATCAATCCTTCATTTTCACGATGTACAAAAATTCCGAATTGATCACAACCTTTCATGTGATGATCTATGTATCGCTCGGCAATTTTAATTTGGTAAGTACCTAGCGTCATACGTTTAAGATCATCCATTTTGAGCTTCGGAAAATCTGTAACAGAATTTTCCGTCGCCTTCTCCCAACGGGCCGTCATCCGTTGAATACCAAGACGCTCGATTTCATCCTTCAGTTGATTCGTATTGTCAACCAGATTTGCTGTTTCTTGTAAAATCACGTTGTGAAATTCGTTGTCTCCGAATAGTGGAGGAAAATATTTGTTGATAATGGCGCAAACGATACGGTTGAATCGCATAATTTTTGGAACATAAGTGCCTTCGATTGTATGTTTGAAGAACGGAAAAACATTCTTCACTCTGGCATTGACTGCTTCTATCACCCATCTGTTCATTGTCACCTAAAACAAATATTTGACAATAATTTTGTGGTATAACCCATCAGGAAAGTGTTTTTAGAATGTCGAAAAATCACACAGAACAAAAAAAACCATTACACCGATGCTTTTCTAATGAAGACTAGCAAATCCCGGACATTACGTACATTTACTCGTGTGCATCCCTCGCCTTCGGCTCGAGGTGCAACCGCCACACTTGTCAAAATAAAAATCTCCTAATCATTACATTATGTATTTTACTCGCCAAGACCATCGGAAGCAAGTTTTAAGGCTAATGTCCGTTGAAAGGAAAAGGTAAAACGAGTAATAGTCTTTTTCATTACAAGGAGTGGAAATAGAAAATTCCTTAACAAGGTTAAAGTCTGTGGCTCAAGCAGAGAAAGTTGCAACGAGAGTAAAGTTTATGATCAAAGAAGAGAGAACTCAAGTTGAAACTTTATTCAAGTTGCAATTTTCTCTGCGAGGGTCACATTTTTCACCCGAGTTTTTGTTTTTCCCCGAGTTATGAAATAACTTTTTCACAACTGCTATGAGAAAATTCGTATTTTCACACCTCAAAAGTGGAGCGAAAACAACTCTTTTCATGTATCACTTTAGTGGAGAGATGCGAAAATATCTTCGTCCCTAGGGGGAGGTGCTAAAATATTTTCAACCTTCGGGACGTCCCTAGGGTAGAAAACATTTTCTCACCTCTCCTTAGGGATAAAAAGTAGATTTCGTGTTCCGTTTTCTTTTCGCTAAAAATTACGAACTTTGGCATGCAATTGTGAATAAGTTAATTTATAACTCGAGGAGAGCCGGATCTTACCCACCAATGATCCCAATAGCCTTCTGCTGAAAAGCACTAGATCTGTTTTGTTTGACTCTCAGACCCATTCTCATCGCACTATCTCTCAGCGTGCCTCAACGGTTCTATCTCTAATCATGCCACTTACCCATCTCACTACCACACGCCCCACTCCCCTCTCAACCAGCGCCCGGTGGATGATATCACAATTCATGTTATCAAAAACCCCTTCGATGTCATGAAACATCCCAGAGCCTCTTCACCAACCGAAAATGACTTCTCCACCTTCGACACCAGTTTGTGCAAAGCAGAATCCGTAGATTTGCCTGACTTGTAAGCATGCTGGTTGATGTGAAGCGGAACGTTCTTAATATGAAAGAAGTGAGACTCACCGGTCTGAAGTCCTTAGCCGTGAGGTGAGGCGCCTTCCCCGGCTTAGGAATAAATGTTACTCTTACCTTCTCCCAGCTTGCCGGAATGTGACCGAGAGCCAGGGAGCTACGCAACATTTCGCACAGCGGAATCTCTACACTCTCCTTTAGTAGAGCAGGGAAGATACCATCGCTCCCAGCTGACTTGCACGGCTTGAATTTGCCAATGGCCCACCTTAACCTACCTATAGTGACAATCCGCTTTGCCAATGACCAGTCCTCCTCCGTTGGGAGGAAGCAATATGGCGAGCTGACATCAGCTCTTTCGTCTCCACAGCCAGGAAAGTGTGTCACTAACACGTGCTTAGCCGTCTCCTCACCACTCTCAGTGCAGCTTCCATTAGCCTCTACAAACAGCTCGGTAGCAGCCTAGAGTCCTTTGCGAGGATTTTGTGGATTCTGGCATAGTCTGGAATGTAATCCATTTCTGCACAGAATCTTCTCCACGCCTCTTTGGCTTTCCACCGAACCGCTTTCCTAAAAGCATTTTGGTTCTTTTTATACGAGTCCCAGTCTGCGTCTCATGGCCTTGTTCCAAACCTTTTGGCACAAAGCCTGAGCTTTTCGATCTCGACGCTCCAGAGCTTATTGTCTTTCTTTCGCACAGTCTTCTGCTCTGACCATGAGTTTTCATAGGCATTCGTCAGCAACTCCGTGATACCATTTACTGCTTCATTTAGTTTTGGCGATGACCTTGGCATAGCCATTCCCAGCTTATGTTCCACGAGTTACGTTGAAAAATTCCTAAACTGTTCCCAGTTCGTTCTCCTGGGGTTCCTGAATTTCACCATTTTCACCGCCCAACCTCTCAGTCTGAACTTTATGGTTCTGTGGTCGTTGAAGCTGGGAGTCAGGGACACTCTTCCCGAATCAATTTGTTCCGCTAAGTCCTCCGAGGCGAGGGTGATATCCAGTACTTCTTTACGATTCCTCTGTTCAGAATACTGACATTCGTATCCGCTGTGAATTGCAACAAGAGAGTTCCACTGGGATTTATGTCTGTACTTCCCCAGACCGTATGATGCGAGTTTGCATCACAGCCTAAAAGAATTGGTACACCTTCTCCCCTGGAGAACTCAATCACTTTAATTAATAGATCCGTGTACGTCGCTTCCGCCGTATCAGGCATATAAAACGACCCCACTAGTAGATCTCCTCCATGAGCTGTTTCACGAGTAATCCTCACTACAGTCATGTCTATATGAAAAAATTGCCGCATTAGTTTCCAGTGTTGGAGCCACATAGATGGCCGCCTTCGTTCTGCCTCCGTTACCGGCACTGAAGACTCTGTTTCTGTGAGGGCCGAAGCCCTTAGTGTCGTTTACCCAAAGTTCTTGGATTAGCACTACATTTGTGTGCCTCACTGTTATGTCATGGCAAAGGCTTTGCAGTGCTGCAAGCTAATCTGTGTGAATTCGATTTTTAATTAATTAATTAATTGATTATTTTTTAGCTGGAGTAGTACCCCCCATGATCGAGGAGCCCGCCTTCAGATGTATATTGCTGTTACTTCCTATAGACAGGATTGCTTCGATAAATACCCACATACTTTGGGCCCTGGGAAGGACAAAGACTACTCTCTCTGGAAAGCAACGAGAAGATTCAAAAGACCACTCACCCTAGTTCCACCGATCAAAAACTCCAATGGAAATTGGATAAGAAATGACAACGATAAAACGGAGTTCTTCGCTCAACACCTTGCTAAGGTGTTCACACCGAACTATGACATTCAGTCGAATATGGACACAACACCAAACTACCGACCTGACGCCGTATGAAATTGTCAGGGAAATTGACAAAAAGCTCAACACAAAAAAGGCCCCACGAATTGATGCAGTCGCACCTGGAGTCTTCAAAGAACTACCGAAAAAGCTCACATGCTCACATATCTGTTTAATATCTGCCTGAAATTAAAATACGTTCCAAAGTGCTTTAAAATTGCGCAAGTAATTGTGATAAATAAACCAGACAAGCCACCCGAAAAAGTGGATTCATACAGGCCCATCTCACTTCTACCAACAACCTGAAAAATTTTTGAGAGACTTCTGATTAAACGTTTGGGAAAAATGGGACAGATCCCAGACTTTCAGTTTTGATTCAGAAATAAACACTCAACTATACAACAAGTTCACCGATTGACAACGGTAATAGAAAGTGCATTTGAAAAAGAGGAATACTACGAAGCGGACTTCCTTGATGTCTCACAAACTTTCGCCAAAGTGTGGCATTTACAAGCTGAGCAGAATTCTCCGTGCTAACTACTGTCATTGAATCCAACTTATCCGACAGGAAATTCAGAGTAAAAGAACAAGAAACCTACTCCAGGACCTATTTAATCCAAGCAGGAGTACCTCTAGGAAGTGTACTTGCCCCGCTCCTACACAAAGTATACACAGCAGACATATTAGATAATGCATTCATTGGCACCTTTGCTGATGCCACAGCGATTCTGGTCACAGATACTTCTCCGCACAAAGCAATAAATAAATTGCAGTTACCTTTGGACAAAATAAATAAGTGGACTAGAGACTGGAAGATAAAACTCAACGAGACTAAATCCAATCACATCACTTTCACGTTGCGTCACGTTAGCAACCACTGTTGCAAGCAGAGTCAGCGAAATATCCAGGACTACATTTGGACAACAAATGTAACTGGAAACATCACGTGAGACTGAAAAAACAACAAATGAAGCATAAAACGAGACAAATGGCTCATCAGTCATCACTCCAAACTGAGCCTCTACTCTAAAAGATTGATCTATAAATCCATCTTCAAACCAATCTGGACGTATGGGTCCGAACTATGGGGCTGTGCGAAAAAAACAAATACAGAGAAAATACAAACTAGCCAAAATAATTTCCTTCGCATGATTACCAACGCATACCGCTTTGTGACAAACAAAGAATTACATAAAGACCTAAAAATAGAATGGGCAGAAGAAGTAATTCGTGCTAATGCCATTAAACACGAAAAAACGCTACTTAATCACACCAATGTGGAAGATAAAATATTTTATTCGCATGATTACTAACGCATACCGCTTTGTTTGTTTCGTTAGTTTTGTGAAAAATGAATTTTGGCACCAGGCCGCCTTCTTATTTCCCGTTCTAGAACTTAGAGAAGCAGGCTGGTGCTGACCTAGAAATTGTCAGAAATGTTGTCTTTTGACTTTGCAAATAGTTTCGTGAAGAAAGAATTTTGGCATCAGCCTGCTTCCTCAAGTTCTAGAACTGGGAATAAAAAGGCAGCCTGGTGCCAAAATTCTTTCTTCACGAAACTATTTGCAAAGTCAAAAGACAACATTTCTGACAATTTTTATGTCAGCACCAGCCTGCTCCGTCGAGTTCTAGAACCGGGAATAAGAAGGCAGCCTGCTGCCAAAATTCTTTCTTCACGAAACCATTTGCAAAGTCAAAAGACAGCATTTCTGACAACTTCTAGGTCAGCACCAGCCTGCTTCGTCGAGTTCTAGAACCGGGAATAAGAAGACAGCCTGGTGCCAAACTTCTTTCTTCACGAAACTATTTGCAAAGTCAAAAGACAACATTTCTGACAATTTCTAGGTCAGCACCAGCCTGCTTCTCTAAGTTCTAGAACGGGAAATAAGAAGGCAGCCTGGTGCCAAAATTCATTTTTCACAAAACTAACGAAACAAACAAAGCGGTATGCGTTAGTAATCATGCGAATAAAATATTTTATCTTCCACATTGGTGTGATTAAGTAGCGTTTTTTCGTGTTTAATGGCATTAGCACGAATTACTTCTTCTGCCCATTCTATTTTTAGGTCTTTATGTAATTCTTTGTTTGTCACAAAGCGGTATGCGTTGGTAATCATGCGAAGGAAATTATTTTGGCTAGTTTGTATTTTCTCTGTATTTGTTTTTTTCGCACAGCCCCATAGTTCGGACCCATACGTCCAG
>CM055404.1:68042136-68053596 GCA_029228625.1 Pseudolycoriella hygida | reverse complement strand
ATTACTCGTGAAACAGCTCATGGAGGAGATCTACTAGTGGGGTCGTTTTATATGCCTGATACGGCGGAAGCGACGTACACGGATCTATTAATTAAAGTGATTGAGTTCTCCAGGGGAGAAGGTGTACCAATTCTTTTAGGCTGTGATGCAAACTCGCATCATACGGTCTGGGGAAGTACGGACATAAATCCCAGTGGAACTCTCTTGTTGCAATTCACAGCGGATACGAATGTCAGTATTCTGAACAGAGGAATCGTAAAGAAGTACTGGATATCACCCTCGCCTCGGAGGACTTAGCGGAACAAATTGATTCGGGAAGAGTGTCCCTGACTCCCAGCTTCAACGACCACAGAACCATAAAGTTCAGACTGAGAGGTTGGGCGGTGAAAATGGTGAAATTCAGAAACCCCAGGAGAACGAACTGGGAACAGTTTAGGAATTTTTCAACGTAACTCGTGGAACATAAGCTGGGAATGGCTATGCCAAGGTCATCGCCAAAACTAAATGAAGCAGTAAATGGTATCACGGAGTTGCTGACGAATGCCTATGAAAACTCATGGTCAGAGCAGAAGACTGTGCGAAAGAAAGACAATAAGCTCTGGAGCGTCGAGATCGAAAAGCTCAGGCTTTGTGCCAAAAGGTTTGGAACAAGGCCATGAGACGCAGACTGGGACTCGTATAAAAAGAACCAAAATGCTTTTAGGAAAGCGGTTCGGTGGAAAGCCAAAGAGGCGTGGAGAAGATTCTGTGCAGAAATGGATTACATTCCAGACTATGCCAGAATCCACAAAATCCTCGCAAAGGACTCTAGGCTGCTACCGAGCTGTTTGTAGAGGCTAATGGAAGCTGCACTGAGAGTGGTGAGGAGACGGCTAAGCACGTGTTAGTGACACACTTTCCTGGCTGTGGAGACGAAAGAGCTGATGTCAGTTCGCCATATTGCTTCCTCCCAACGGAGGAGGACTGGTCATTGGCAAAGCGGATTGTCACTATAGGTAGGTTAAGGTGGGCCATTGGCAAATTCAAGCCGTGCAAGTCAGCTGGGAGCGATGGTATCTTCCCTGCTCTACTAAAGGAGAGTGTAGAGATTCCGCTGTGCGAAATGTTGCGTAGCTCCCTGGCTCTCGGTCACATTCCGGCAAGCTGGGAGAAGGTAAGAGTAACATTTATTCCTAAGCCGGTGAAGGCGCCTCACCTCACGGCTAAGGACTTCAGACCGGTGAGTCTCACTTCTTTCATATTAAAGACGTTCCGCTTCACATCAACCAGCATGCTTACAAGTCAGGCAAATCTACGGATTCTGCTTTGCACAAACTGGTATCGAAGGTGGAAAAGTCATTTTCGGTTGGCGAAGTGGCTCTGGGATGCTTCATGACATCGAAAGGGTTTTTGATAACATGAATTTTGACACCATCCGCCAGGCGCTGGTTGAGATTTGGGATTTGGTGGGTAAGATCAGGGTCTTTAATGAGACCAAGGAACTGATTTCACTATTTCACAGGTAAAATACCTGGAAGTGATGCTTGTCAGTAAGCTCAACTGGATTGCTCTTGTCAAGGACAAAGCGCAGAAGGCTTCAGCGGCTTTTTGGCTATGTAGAAACTCCTTCGGGAGGAACTGGGTCCTGAAGTCGAAGGGCATTCTGTGGTTGTAGAAGGCTGTAATTAGGCCCATGCTTGGCCACGCCTTTGTGGTATGGTGGGATTGCATTACTGGTGCTATGAAGACAGCAGCAACCGTTGCCATGGAAGCGCTACTGGCTCTGCCGCAAAACGGTGTATCAGATCTTAATTTTCGAAGTGGACATGCGAAAATTATCAGAATGATCTTTGACCCGATTTTTGGCATGCTAAAAGAAGAGATGACGCCAAGAATCGACTTCGAAGCATTCCGAATAAGCAAGAGTGGCTAGATGGCAGGCCTGCTGACCTACTCGGTGACGTGGCCTATCCGGTGACTGCGTGGTAGAATTTATAGATGGATCGAAAACATCTGTTGGAACGCCTGCTGGGGTGTACACCCTGAACTCGTGGGAAGGAAATCAATTCCATCTGGGAGTCTTTGCGAGTGTCTTTCAGGCAGAAGTCTTCGCAGTGCTCGTAGGAGCTCGCGAAGCACTGTCGGAAGACGAGAAAGGAAAGCAGAATTTTGTATGTTCAGACAGTACGGAGATGATCAGAGCACTGGGGCAAGGGTCGGCTGGAGATGGGCAGGAATCCCATTAGGAGGATGGTCGTAGCGATTACTGGACACTGCGGGCTAAACGGCCACATGAAAAAAATGAGGCTTTCCAGATGCACGTGCGGATCAGAAGAAGAAACGGGTATACACGTGATATGCGAATGCTCCTAGTTCTTTTAACTGAGACGCAGGCTGTTGGGAGGCTACGTGCAACCATCAGATGTTGTCCAACTTGGACCTGGTATTTTGTACAGGTTCTTGGAGTCAAGAGGACGGTTTGCGTGATTTAAATGATGATTGGGTTGGGACAAAGACTCGCAAGATCTGTATTCCAAGATCATTGACATGATCGCCCGAGTTGATAAATCTACAAAGACCTAGCTAGAACCCTAGAAACGGTTAATTTCCAATTTGTTTCTTCTATACAAACCGTGTAAAATCTTTCCGATTTTTGTATTGTTTTTCTATTTGAGAGGTAATCGAAGGCTTCACAGTATCATACCGTGTCTATTCGCGTAAAGCATCTATCTATTATTTTAGACTCGGAATAGTGGTGGGTCTTCAAGATTGTGATGAGGTTTGTAACTATCAGATACTAAAGTGAATGACTACATAAAGAATTTATTCGAAAGAAGTACCTTTCTCGATTCATTTGCTTCCTCACAAGTAAAGCTAGTTCGCTTTCCGCCCAACAATGCTGGCATGAAGACTTTGTGACCATTTTCAACTGTTTCTCCAACAACATCTCTGAAACCTCTGTCGAATATGAATAAATCCTCTTCCTCCAAAAAAAGAAGCAAATCGGAGTTCTTGTAATGGTGGCGTATATTCATTGCGTCATTGTTGCTGGCATCACAAAAATACGGTCCTGAGGCTTCCAAAATGTAACCGGATGGTAACACGACGTACAGTGGTTTCAAAAGATTTCGTTTTTTGTGGAGGGAAAACGTTTTGCGTTGCAACTCGAAGTCAGATGGTTTCTCAATGTAATTGTAGGTGCAATCCGCAATCAAGCAAAGGCGCGACTCTGATTGGCCAAGGACTTTTGAAGTCAGCCGAACAGAATGCTTTTCTAATGCTTCTTGTCGACTAATGTGGTAATACCCCAAGTTTTTCGGTACAAAATGCTCATCCAATGCAGCGGATACAGCGTCGATCGTGCTACTTACAATTTGTTGGGTGGTTGAAAAATTGTAAGCCAACATCTCTTGCTTCATGTTGTTACGAAGAAGCATAAGGAACATTGCAAGAGCTGAGCGGACCGATCTACTGGTTGAGTTCCTCATGCCTTGAAACAAAAAAGAAGTGGTTAAGAGCAAGTAATTCCAATTTTACTAAGACTCGCCGCAGGTCAAGTCATGACTTGAATAATGTGAACCTAGAATTGGGACTAGATTTTTTGTATGGTCACATCAGGTCAGGCGCTTAAGTCGACCTGCACCGAGCTTTAATTAAAGTTTTCGACGACCGTAAATGTTTCCAACTTTGACCGGAAGGGTAATCATGACCACATTTTCACAAACGACTCTAAAACACACCTGCATTTCGGATCGACTCTGTCTTGATGAAAAACTCTGTCAGGTACCCCTATTTCTAAAGTGTTTTATAACTTTGACCGCTTGTGTTTCACAACTTCGCTTTTGCTAATCGAATGAATCGAGTGTATTTTTGAAGTAAATTCTGTAATTTGGATTACTGCGGTTTCAATTCTCAATTTGATTGAAGCGCACTGAATTCGGAGTGTCAAAAGTAGATAAAACTACACAGCGTGTTGAGGTTCGGTCAGAAGCGATGATTAATGATCTAATATGATAATGTTGTAATGAATGTAGATAAATTCTTGAGTTGCTTTCTTTAAAAACAACCTGTAGATCAGGTGAGGCTTGGAGGTATTTTCATGTTACCAAGTAACAGCAAGAGCCTCATTGATTGGTCACTTTGATTGGATTGTGTGTGTAGAAAAAGTGTAGTGTTGGAATTCTGCTTTGTTCCCACTACCATGTAAAGTGGCTCCATCCACTAATACGACAAACGTCAAACCATATATCAAATATTGACGTTTGTTACGTTGGACTGGAACTTAATCTCACTCTCGAATAATAAATTGTCTCCTGTTTCACCTAACGCTTTGATGATGCAATTCCACAAGTTATTAAATTTTTTTGAGCTGCTCTCAAGGTATTGGATTACCCTGTATGGATAACCGAATGTGGTATCGCCGTTCGAAGTTAGAAACTTTTGGATTTTAACTATGACCAATGGACACACATTCAATGGACAAGTTCTAGTAAAAGTGGCCATCCATAAATGACGTCCAGTCTTTTCAGTGCTGCCAGCACATTATTCGTTAATAACTCGATAAATGTGCATTCTGGCGAGTCAAACATGTCTTCTACCCCCCCCCCCCCTTCCCCAATTAGGGGGGTATTTAAAGGGGTACAACACACATTTTTATCACCAGAAAGCATATTCATCGAGTTATTAACGATTTAAATGTGCTGGCAGCACTGGAAAAACTGGACGTCATTTATGGATGGCCCCAAAGCTACTTATTGAGTAAATCAAAATTTTATATGCTTTAGTCTAACACCATCCCCAAGGAAAAACAGACTTGCAGGTTTATACAGTCAGAAAGTTATTATATCAAAGCCTAAAATCGGTCAAAGTTACAGACTTTTACGGTAATTAAAGTTATAGTAGAATTTGTACCTACCGTGCAAATACTGGACCAAATCATCGAAGTTGTCTTTACTTATTCCGAAAAACATTTTGTAATCCTCAGGTTCCACACCGTCGTCTTCGAAATTGTAAAATTGCGACTTAGGCAATACAGATATTCTACACAGCCAGCTTTGAAATTCGTTCAAGTTCACGTACATATCTTGTTTGGATTCAATGATTTTTCGAAGTGCCTCGTCAACGAACTTGTTAGCTGTAGTGAGATGTTCTTCACATAATCGGTTCAACTTTGGAATGTAGCAACGTGCTTGGAACCAGGCTTGTTGAATTGCGGTCCACGGTACGGCTTTTCTTCCAGACGAAGATTGGCAAACAAGACATCGACTTTGAGTATTTTTAATACCTTGAAATGTATAAAGCCCGCATTTGGTAATTCCACCTGTTGTTGTTGATAAGAGCTGGCTCGTTGCTCATCAATAATAGGAGATGAATCGATCACCGTATTAGACAGTATGTCATCCAAAGTAAGCACGTTATTTTCAGAATCTGAACGTTCGACAATGATCACTTGCTCGGGGATATTTATTTCATTATTGGAGGTTGGTTCCTTGCTTTGTTGGTCGTCTGTCCACGGTAATCATACTTTTAGCTTTTGAACATAAACACGAAAGGAAGAGGTGTGCGGATTGATTTTGAGCCCAGTCGTAGTTTAAGTAGTAAGGTAAATGCACCTGATATAGGCCATGACGTATCAGAATACATGTGGCTAACAGAATAGATGTTGCAAAAAGATTCGAACGTATCAAAGTAAATGTTGCCTTAACTCTTAAGTGTATGAAATTACGTCGACATTAAATTGGATTGGAAATTGCCGAAACTTTTGTTCAGACATATTTTCAAAAAATGTTATTTGTACTACCGCCGAAATTAGAACCGACCTCGAGCACTCAGAAAAGGCCTCTAAACCATACTTCCAGAGACAAAAAAGTTTGCCACTAACACCGATCTTCTATCACTTATAGTTCTAAAAATGTTTGAATTTTTCGAAAATATATCTAGATATAATATATAATAGATATATAGATATATAGATATATATAGATATATAATAGATATAATATATCTAGATATATCCACACTATTATTACCGGCCATACTGGGCGGCATCATGACATGCGTATCACCGAAACCAAACAACTTTTCCTTTGACACCGATCTTCCATCTCTTATAGTTTTCAAAATATTTGAATTTTTCCAAAATAAATTGCCTAGATCGATCCTCTCAAACATTAGCGGCCATATTGGCAGTCATCACGACATGCACCACAACGAAATCAACAACTTTGCCTTTGACACCGATCTTCTATCTCTTATAGTTTTCCAAATATTTGAACCCTAATATTAGCGGCCATCTTAGGCTCGGTCCGGGCCCATATTTTTTCTTGGATGCTCTTAAGGCTTTGATTACCTATCGAATAGAAAAAGAATCACGAACATCGGATGGAATTTACTCAATTTATGTATAAAAAACAATTAGGGCCCTAGTCGGTCCGCTTCTTTAGGGATCTTTTCTTCCATTAATTGTTGAGCATTCCCAGACCTTTCACCTTTTGATTTAAATTTTTTTTTGAAAATCGAAACAGATTTACTTGAGTTATGCACAAAAAACACGTAGGGCCCTTGTAGAGACTCAGTCTTAGAGGCCTGGCTGAGTCCAGGCGCTCAGATTCAAAAAAGTTTCTTCCATAAATTGTAGGGAATTGCTCTATCTTTTGATTTAAAAAAATGTTTGAAAATTGGAAAAGATTTACTCGAGTTATGTACAAAAGACCAAAAATGACTTAAGCGGCCCTAGCTCGTCGGTCCTTGGGCCGACAGTGCCCAAATTCAATCCCATAAAATCGGTCAAGTTTTACTCGAGTTATCGTGTAAAAATATGTTTATATCTTATCCTCTCCTTTGATAATGAGGTTTTTTGTGCAGTGTTGTAGAGAAAAAATAGACGAACTTTTTGTCCATGGATTTATGGACCAGAGGCCTCTGCTAAGTGCTCTAGGACGGTTCTAAAATCTAGGGTTATTTTAAGGACTTGGAGAGATTTTTTACGCCGTTGCTTCGGACGGGTCTTTCAATATCCAATCCAATTTAATAAGGACGTTATTGCACATACTTAAGAGTTAAGGCTATATTTACTTAGATACGTTCGAGCTTTTCTGTAACATCTATTCTGTTTGCCACTTCTATTCTGATACGTACGGGTCTCTGCATATGTTTTGTATATGTCTGTACAGTGAGCACTAATTGAAGCACTAATTGAAGCACTCATGACAATGGATACCACCTACCGTCTGCCAACGATTACTTAAAGCAAACGACTAGGTGCGTTCCAGTCCCAATTCTTACCGGTATTGCAATAGGGGTCTACGATCTTATGCTTATATTCAGGACAAAACCATCGTCTCCTCACCTGCAGCCATTTACTTCAAAGCCCTAAACTCGGCTAAACTTGCATGTTACATGTTCACCTGCTTTTAATATTGCCGATTAGAAAAACACAAAGTTCGAACGAGGAGTTCATCTTAAGTGCATCTAAAGCACTTATTTCCATGTCCCAATGGGATAGGTTTTCGAGCATCACTCAGTTGGTAGGTACCAACGCTACTTCGACAAGCACCTGGTAAAGATGAAATGCCCAAAGACTTCTGTGCTCTCACCTAAACGAAAGGAAGTGTAGTTTCTCAAGGTTTATTAGCTTAAGACGCAGGAAACTGGCTAGTAGAAGTAGCGGTCGCCAAAATTTGTACCAAAAATGGCCTCACTAAAGCCCTTTCATATACCGATATCTTAACCCTCGAGTTATGCAGGCCTGCTGGCTTCAATAATCGCCAAATGTCCCTCCTGCCATTGGCATTAGGTGTGTTTAACCGGTGGTGTCCATCAAAGGAAATTCCTAGCGGAATATTCTACATGTGGCGCTGATCATAATCGGTAGAGCCCTATTTACCGTCATAATTTCTAGTGGGGATATTTAAACCTTGTCCTTTATCGGACCGCCATTAAATAGAAATTGCAAAGCCGCACACCTCTAGCATAAATGATTACCTTCTTCCACTTCGTTGTTTGATATGTTGGTATTTATAAATGATGCGCTAGCGTCGCTAATGTCTGACAAAGTCAAATCCTCGTTCAAATTGGAATCGGAGTTGGTTTGCTCCTCACCTATCCATGTGAAGAAGTTTTAGTTTTGTCTACACTTTTATTTCGTACGCACAATATTACCTTCCAAAGTATCAGTGCTTGATGTTGCAATTGAGTTTCTAAGCACGCTTTTGGTTATGGCAACTTCATAAGAAAATGGCTGCGACAATTTTATTTTTTTGTTTATTCCCCTATCATTCATACGATAGTGGGAGATTGTTAAATTACATTTCATGCATACATAATCATCACGCGAAAACTGGTTAATGTCGAGACCAGTTTTTTCCACGTGAATCATAAACAGTGGCCACAACGCTGGAGCCCCAATTCTCGATCTTTGCCTATTTGTATCGGTTCTACGATAACAAATACAGCAACAAATCTTGACCATTTCGTTTTATTTTCAATTTTCGGAACGCCGAAACCGATGTCACAAAAAAACACACAAACAGTATCAATTTTTGCAGCCACAAAAAGTTTGTTTACCTTAACGCTTTTTTTAGGTTAATGCTCTAACGCTATGGACATTTTACTAGCTAGGTAGGGTTGGTAAAGTTGGTAAGGTTGGTAAACATTTTCATATCGGGAATAGACAATCTTTGTGATGTTTCCAAACTATTTTATTTCGATTATTCGGGTCCTATGGATCACGAATGCAAAATTTTTTTGCCCAGTTCATAGAATTAGTATTTTTAATTAGCGATCAAAATTATCTCGAGTCCGGTGACGTCATCTTTTTTCTTCATCCGTAGTTGTTTTTGTATGAAAGTGTTAGTGGAAAAAGAATCATTTTAATGTTTGATCGGTGTGTTAGTGTATATATTACATATAAATGCCTGCATTCGTATGACGTCGCACCCTCCTCCTTGAGGAATCTTTATAATTAATTTTAAAGAAATAAAAGCAAAAGTTTGATTATGTGTAATGGTGAATTTTGTTTATTTCTATATCGAGTTTGTTCTAAAAATGGTTTTAAGTGATTCCGTAAAAATTACGCTTGTCTATTAGGGCGCCTATGATCAGGGAAAATATGTAGATTTTGAAATATGTAAGAATACTTTTAAATAATCTATAAAAATGTCATTCTCATCTGAATAACAAATTCCTATATCGTTCTGTTATGTAGACACTAATTTTATTTTACTCGAAGTCACAAAAGACTCATCAGCAACTGCAAACATTTAGCTTTTTAGCAACGGCAAACATAGATTTATCATTCGTCTCGAGGGAACGGGTTAGCTCAGTGGTAACGTACTGGCTTTCCACCAAGAATACCAGGATTCAAACCCGGTGAGAATAAAATTCTGTATAGGATTTTTCTTCAATTTGTAGCACGAAAGTAACGTTCCTAAGCATACCCAAGCATCTAACAATGGGTAGTTGTGGTGTTTGGTGTTCACAACGAACCGTACCTAGAAGAACGACATGTATGACGTCACCCATACACGATGAATTCTGTGTACAGATATCTGAGTCTATCTTAAGGCGGAGATATAATGAACACCAGATGAAATCCTATATGTAGCTACAATATATAGGCGTGGTTTGGAATTCACGTTAAGCATGTGGTCCAACAAACAGCCTAATGGTTGCTAGAAATAGGTATTTCATTTAAGGGGTCGCTTAGAATAAGCACAGTTAAGTCGGAGGCTTGAAGATGTATCGTAATGTCCGGGCCCAAACAGCGAGATTCATTTGGCGTATTACGTGTGCTCAGACGACGAGGCTTATTCGGCGTACCGGTTACAACTATGCGTTCTGAAATGGGGACATTTAAATGTGGGAATCTAATTAATACAGAATACATGACTTGAAGGAATGATAGAAGAGTAACGGGGAAGGAACAAAGGATCATAGTATCTGTGTTTCAACGCCAGTTGGCCGCCTCGACCAGAAATCTAATCTAATCATTCGCCTCATTTGTTGAAGTTGTCTTCCATAGTGTCAACATTAAACGAGTCAGTTAGAGCGAAATGATTGGCTTTTTGCTATAAAAGGAGAATATTTTTTGAACGAAAATCATTCTCTTGTGTTACCTTACTCGTAAGACATGTTAGCCGAGTCTAAAAGGTTGAAAAAGAACACCAAAATAAAACGTTTTTGCAAATGTCGTTTCTAAAATATTAAAATCTGGAAGTAGTCATTTCATATATTTTTTTATGGTCATAGTGAATTCAACGAAACGTTTTGTTTTTTTTAATGTTCACTAAATATACCCGTAGTCTCTGAGTATATTTGATAGATTTCTTAGGGAGAAATATTAACATATGGTAGGGGATTGTTAAATTACATTTCATGCATATAATTGCATTGATAAAAGCTTTTGCTTTTTGAAAATAGAGCACAAAAAATGCTCTGCAGAAAACGTTACATAAGAAAAATTCAAATCGTTCTAAGCCCACAGCAATGACGGTCTGAACGGTAAATGTTATTTATGTGTAAAAAAGTTTTCAAAATTCTATTAAAGGTTCTATTTATTATGTTCTACAACATTTTGATAGCTTTCCATTTTTGCTGCGATCTTAATTATTCGATTTGAAGCAACATCAACATAACATGTTATGCATGGAATGAAGTACCATTTTCGATAGATTTGAAATAGTAGTGAAGGATTTTAGGAAAAAATAACAAGGCATTATTTTGAGTTTATGTAATTATAGAAGCTACTTCTAGGAGGAATTGTTTGTGATCGTTAAAAATTATAACAATACGATGACAATGTTTAACAAAAAACCTGTAGTACGATTGTTGTGATTCAACAAGTATTTTTCATCAACCCTTCCGCGTATGTAGTAAACGTAAACGACAATATGACAAACTGGGTACACAAATCGCGTAGCATGCGTATCATTGAAAGTATAGTTCAGTTTCTTATTTATTTTATTAAAATGATTCATCGATAATAAAAATATTTCTGGAAAAATGAATTGCCTTTCACATTTTGCTTTCTTCTCAACGAGGCGACGGCTATGCAGGTACCGTTTCAGCTGTCAACGTGTAACATGGTGGAATAATTTTCTGTGGAATGAACGAATGCGTCATCAATTACGAGGAACTCTTTTAGATAAAAGCCATACTGGTCGATTCGTCATAATTTGTTAAATCAATAGGAACGGCTTATTTTATATTTACATGGATATTTTAGAGAACATCCAATTTGGCATCTACTTAAATATTCGATTCGAATTTAGCCAATGATCACCGTTAAAGATGTACTAATCTTTTTTTTCAAAAAATAGAAATTTTTTTAACAACTGAAAACTTCCAAAACGACTGATATCACAACAAAAACCTTTTTAAAGGTAAAGTGTAACGCAGTCCCTAATGTCTACTTCCAAAATTAATGATATCAGTGGAGGTGACGCTTGCGCTGAAAATACGCATACATTTCCTTGACGACAA
>CM055404.1:68016504-68041636 GCA_029228625.1 Pseudolycoriella hygida | reverse complement strand
AGAAGCGGTTACCCCGTATTTTTTGCTTCCGCGCCTTGTCGGTGGTCTCTATGACTTTTTTAATGGCCTCAATTGCCGATCTCCCTTTTCGAAATCCGAATTGTTCGTCCGACAGTCCGTGCTCGCCCTCCGTGTGTTTTCTTAGTCTATTCAGGATCGCGGTTTCCAGCATTTTTCCCAACCCATCCAACAAGCATATAGGTCTATATGATGATGGCTTGTCTGGCGGTTTCCCTGGTTTTGGTATTAAGACCAACTTCTGTTTCTTCCATATTTGAGGAAAATATCCGTCGTCGAGGCACTTCTGCATTGTCAATCTGAGCATGTTAGGCTTTGCGCATGCTTTTGTGCAGCCATCTGGATCTCTTCTACAGTGATCGACCGTTCAAGTCTGTCTTCCGCTTCATCGTCATAAGGAGTTTGCGGCCATGTGATCTGTTCGTGCTGTGGGAAGAGCTCTCTCACTATGACACCTAGCCTATCCGGGCACTTTTCTTTTGGCCCCAATGTACCTTTCATCATCGTCATTACTGTTCTGAACACTTTGCCCCACGGGTTCGTGCCTGCCTCTTGGCACAGTTTCTTCCAACAATCCCTCTTACTCGCCCGGATTGCTCGCTTCAGTGCTAGTTTTGCATTACGATGTTCTTCGGACCTCTCTATTCTAACATTCTCGTTTCTGGCCCTTTGCATCCTCCTTCTTGTCTTAAAACAAGTTGTTCGCAAAAGTCTTATTTCGTCGTGCCACCAAAATGCCGGTTTTCGCCCATTCCTCGGTTCCATCCTTCTTGGCATCGCCGCGTCACATGCATTGACCATTTCTTTCGTCAATTCTTCTGCAGATTTCTCTTCGTGATCGTCTTTTGATTGGAGATATTCCTTAAAAACTTCTTGCTCGAAATTTCCGGTTCTCCATCTTCGCTCTCCTCTATGAGTCATCTGTCTTGTTGCCTCTGTACACTTTTTCACGGTGTACCTCAATGCCTGGTGATCGCTGTGTGTGTAACTTTCGTCGACTCTCCAGTTCAGACTTGGAACTAGTACTGGACCGCAGAATGTCACGTCAATAATCGACTCTCGCCCATTCTTGTAGTTCCCACGTTTGCCAGAACCACATTTAATCTAGCTAGCGCTTCTTGCAGACTGAAGCCTCTATCATTTGTGAATCTACTACCCCACTCAACTGCCCATGCGTTAAAATCACCCCCAATATGAACTGGGTTGAGTCCCGTCAGTTCTCCTGTGAGTAAATCTAACATTCGTTCAAACTGCAGAATCGTCCATCTTGGTGGTGCATAGCAGCTGGCAATATACACTCCATCAATTTTCGCTATCACGAATCCTTCGTGAGCGTCTGATACAACGTCTTGTATGGGGTACTTGCCCGTTGTCAATATTGCGGCCATCTCGGCTCTGTCAGCAGCCCATTTACCGTTGTTTCTATATACACGGTACGGTTCTGAAATAATCGCTACGTCACATTTTTGTTCCGCTGAGGCTTGCCACAGAAGTTGTTGTGCCATGTCACAATGATTTAGATTTATTTGTATCACTTCCATTCTTGTCCTGTTTTAGATTTAAGCGCCTGTTTAAAGACTGGACATCGCGCTCCACCAGTCACGTGGTCATTTTCTGACGTACACAGCAGACATTTCGGCGGGTTCGTGCAATCTTTGGCTAGGTGGTTCTCTCCCCCACATCTCCTGCACAGGTTGGATCTATCCTCTCCCTACAATTCCTTGCCTGGTGTCCAAAATTCATGCACTTGAAGCACCTTTCTAACTGCTGGGTTACCCTTATCGGGCATACGGTCCAGCCCACCTTTACCTTTCCGATTTTCAAAATCTTTATCGCTGCGTCCACCGGGAGTTTTATTTCCTCCGTTTGAAGTTCGTCTCTCGCTTTCCTCATACGGATCGTCATTGACTCTATCTCGTCATTTATATTACCTTGCTCTTTCAGAGCTTTTCGAAGGTCTTCGCTTGTCGTGATCTCGTCCATATATCTACATTCGATCGTGGTCATGTGGGACACCGCTCTCACTTTTGCTGACTCGCACAGTGATCTCTTGACTAGATCTTTATAATCTGCACTTTTAATCTCTGGGCCCTTCTTAAGTTCAAACAACATTTCACCCTTCTGCGTTCGTCTTATTCTCGAGACGTTGTCGCCCAGGTCCTTGAGAGTTTGGTCGTCCTTTATTTTTTTGAGGATTTCAGCGTACGTTGTTCCTTCTTCCGCCGCCACTATCAGAGTGTGTGTTTGTGTTTGTGTGTTTGAGTGTGTGTGTGTGGCTTTTTGAGTAAGTGTATGTAATTTATGTATGTGTATTTTATTTCCTAGATAGATTTTATTTTGACTGATTAAAATTACTTTACAATATGCGATTCTAGTTTCAATTAAGAGATATAGAAATTTCTTTACAACTTAGTTAGGCACTGATTAAATACCTTAGGAGCTCATTAGCTTACTTTCGTTTGATTTGTTTTGTTAACATTATTGAGTGGAAAATATGTCATTTAAAAACCACTCTTAAAAACAACTTATATATATAGTATGTGGTGATTAGTGTGGGTGATGATGTTGGTGCATGTGACGATTGTGACTGTTAAGTTTCAATTCTTAGCTTACTGCAGATGAAAGCGTTAGACCAAGAGGACCTGGTTGCCCCATCGAAATCCACCGGGTCCCTTTCAATCCGCCAGTTCGTATATTAGGGGGTTGGTCGATTGTTTACAGCCTTCCTCAAATTTCAGGTTTTGTTTTCGCAGGAGATCGAAGATGGTTTCAACTTTGGTTGCCCGATGCAGCTTTGCGGTTGAGTAGTAAAATGGAAGATCCATTGCCATTTTTAATATTTTATTTTGTTGAACTTGAAGCCTTTTTTTGTGTGTATCAGCGCATTTTTGCCACACTAGGGCAGCATAACGCATTATGGCTTGGAAAACCTTAAACAAAGTTATTTTGGTTCTTTTAAAAAGTTTTGATTTTCTACCTATGAACGGGTAAAAGATTTTAATATATTTCTGTGTTTTTTTGTATAATATTGTTTACGTGATGAAAAAAATTTAACTTGTTGTCAAATGTTACCCCGTTACTTTCGTTTGCCAGTCGATTTCGGAATTGTCCAGGGTTAATTTTCGGTTCGGCAAAAATTTTGCATTTTTTCTTTTGGTGAAAAATATACTCTGGGTTTTCTCTGCGTTTATTTTTAGCCTCCACCTCTTAAAGTGCGCATGAATTTTGTTGATGGTTACCTGCAGCCTTTTAAGGATTACGTTACGCCGTCTGGAGGTAGTCAAGATCGCCAGATCATCTGCGAAAAATGCCACGATAATGTCTTTAAATGATGGAAAATCACTTATGTAGAGATTGTAGAGTCTAGGCGACAGCCCCGGACCTTGAGCAGCTCCCGCCATGGTATTTTTTAAATTAGATACTGTACTATTGACTCTAACTTTGAATCGCCTACCTTCTAAGAATGATCGAACTATGCGTACCAGATAAATCGGGAACTTAAGTTTTACCAGTTTGTGTATCATACCGTCATGCCAGATGGTATCAAACGCTTTTTCGCCGTCAAACAATACCATACCTGTCGACATTCTATTGCTAAACCCGGATCTGATATGCCGGGCCAGTCGAAAACCTTGATGTATTGTTGAGTGAAATAACCTAAAACCAAATTGGCAGCCTGGGATAATGTTGTAGGTATCTATGTGCTTGTCCATGCGATTCAACACAATTTTCTCAAATAGTTTACTCATTGCATCAAGGAGAGAAATTGGGCGATATGATGTAGGCTTCGATAGATCCTTTTCTGGTTTCGGTATTGCTGACACTAGTGCTTCTTTCCAGGAATCTGGGAAGTAAGATAGATATAAACAAGCATTGAAAATATATGTAATGTAGACTATGGCCTTAAGCGGGAGTTTTTTTAACAGTATGTTGGGTATCTGGTCCTTCCCAGGTGCCTTGT
Organism: Pseudolycoriella hygida; assembly: GCA_029228625.1. Classification (NCBI taxonomy): domain Eukaryota; kingdom Metazoa; phylum Arthropoda; class Insecta; order Diptera; family Sciaridae; genus Pseudolycoriella; species Pseudolycoriella hygida. Next base: position 68,037,657 of record CM055404.1, on the reverse strand, counting down.
TATTTTTTAATCGTTTAATGGCGGCTCGAATTTCAGTAGGCTTTGTTGGCTACGGTTGGGTCAATTTGGTTCGGTGGGCAATTGTTCAAAAATGCAATGCTATTGCGGACCTCTTGATCGGTTCTCCGGTTTCTGTAGCTTAGCGTTATTTCGTTGGATTTGGAAAATTGCTCAGATAGTACCTCAGCTTTCTCGCCATCCGTTAAGAAAGTTTGCCCGTTTACCTTCAGAGGCGGTGTGCATTTTATTTTATTCTTAACTATTTTTGCAGTCTTCCATAATTTATTGACACCGTTCCTCTGGTTGACGTTATCCAACATTAGCCCCCATCTATGATTGCGTAGCCTGTCTATGTCCGATTTAATGCTGCTGCTAAGATAATTAATCCATGCTTTTGTATCTGGACGGTGGTGTCTATTCCAAAATCTACCTAGCGACCTGCGCAATTGAATTTTCGCTTTGAGTTCTTCGGGGAGGACTACCTTTGAATAATGCGGCTTCGTAAGAGGTATAGACCGGTCCCTTGCTTCCTTAATTGTAAGTGTGAGTTTTTCAACCATTGCGTCTATATCCGCAGCGCTCGTGATTTTATCCAGGGAGAAATTGAATGTGTCAATGTGTTGGTTTAAATATACCCGATATAATTTCCAGTTTGCCTTTTGGTAACATTGTATGTAATGACTTGGGTTGTTCCTTAAGGTGTCGCAGTTAATGTAAAATTCTACTGGCATGTGGTCTGAGAATAGACCAGGCTTTGCTACTGTTGGCTGTGACATATCGTGCCTTCCATTAGTTAATACTATGTCAATGGTTGACGGTAGGTAGCCCCGCTGAGTTGGATAATGTGTCGGCTCTGGAGGATGTGAGATCGTAAATTGTCCATTACCAAGAAGGTCGTAAATTATTGTTCCTGCACGGTTACTCTTTCTACAACTCCACAACCGGTGTTTTGCGTTAAAATCCACGCAGATGAAGTAACTACTGCTCAACCTTGTAAGAGTTTGAACGTCACTCTTGAAATTAGCCATCGCTTGCCGACTGACATCACTGCCGGGGAAGTACGGCGAGATTAGATTAATTAGTCCAGTGCGAGTTTCAATGCTGACACCGACACATTCAATAACCGTCAAATGTAAACTAGGCAGTATGGAATGCTTAATTGTTTTACGAACTACAATAGCTACTCCCCCACAATTCTCACTTAATCTATCCAGTCTGTAGCATTTAAAACTCTTATGATAAAAGGAGTGATTTGGTTTAAGGTGAGTCTCTTGTAATAGTGCCACAGCAATGTTATTATCAATTAAATAGTCAAACGTTTCATAACCTTTATTTTGAACGCTACGTGCGTTCCAATGTAATACTTTTATTTTTGCTAAATTACGGTTTGCCATTTCCATCGAGGTAACGCAAAACTATATCGGCAACAACTTCTAGTTGCTCATATTTTGACCGGCAGCGTTGAATCTTTTTCACCAATTCCGTAAAGAAGCCCATCAATTCTTTCGCTGAAAATAAACCACCTGAGTGAGTGCCAGGATTGTTCTCAGTCGTTGACTCCCTAAATTGTTTCGACCAGGCCTCCCTATTTTGATTATTTCCCACTAAAAGGGGAGGGAAATTCACCTCATCAACGGTAATTGGGCTGTCACCTCTTTTTTGAACGGCTTTAACTGGACCAAGCCTGTGGTTTGTAGAAAGGCTGCGCTTAAGCTTCATATACTCAATCCTACTAGGGCATTTGGAGTAGTTTGCTAGATTCCCGTCGCAATTAGTGCATTTTAATAACTTTTCCCTGTTAGAGTCAACATCGACTGTACACCCTTTTGTATTGCGATCGCCTCCACATTTAACACATTTTGGAGATAACCTGCAGTTCCTAGCTCCATGACCAAACAACTGACAATTTTGACATTGGGTCGTACCAGTTGCCCGCCTATAATACTCCCACCGAACCACAACATGATTTACATATCTAATTTTTTTCAGATCACTCATTTTAATTGACCCTTTTGCTAAATAAATTAGGTAGTTACACTGCTCTGTATAGCGTTTATTTTTTAGAGTCATTGCCTTGACTTCAATGCAGTTTACATTAACCTCCAAAAGGTAGTTTTTAACTAAGCTAACGTCCATAGAATACAGACCTTTCAGCACTATTTTAACAGGCTTAGTTGCTGCCAAATCATGAGTGTAGAAGTTAATTTTGCGTTCTTCTAAAGCCTTTAACATAGAGTAGAAATCCGCAATTGAAGACATACTTAACCTTATTCCTATTGACATAAATTTAACTGTATATTGTTTGATGTTATATTCTTCAAGCACTTCGAGCACATGTTTGTAATAATTAGCACCGTACACAATGGTAGGTACCCTTTCTTTCTTTGGTTCATTGATTACAACGTCCTCCGCGTTAGCTATATCACTTAACGGACCAAACCTGTTTTTTAGTAACAGTTGACTTGGACCGCTGTTGTTGTTGACTGTATTGTCGTGTTTTTCCTTGTTATTATTCTTATAATTCCTTTTAAGCCGCTTTGGCGCCATTTTTACAGATTTATGTTTCGACATTTCCAAATTAATATCACTCTCCGCCCCATCACTAGAGCCGCTAAGAGCACTTGAAACGTCTTGCCTTCGACGCCTCTTGTTAGCAGATCTGGAATTATTCACTACCTCCGTATTCGAATCAGAAATTTTTATGACTTTAAAAACGATAGTTATATCCGTACGTAGAGCCAAACGATCAATATGTTCACTTGACGACGTTCGCACGAAGAATGTTCCTATAACTCGTTTTGTGACATTTTGTAAAAGGACATAAAGCACAGTGTGACATAAAAGCGATATATTAGCATATCTAGTGGAATGTATATGAAGTATAATGATGGAAAGAACGTGTGCTAATGAGAAGTGTTTCTCCTGCGAGGTGAGAATAGGGAGGGTCACACATACGAATGGTATTTCGTAAAAGGGACCATCAGTCGGTTACGTAACATTTGTTAAAACGCAACATAATTCGCGTTCGTAGCATTTTGTAAGAGGCAGCATCAGTCGCTGGCGTAACATTTCGTAAAAGGGATCATCAGTCGGTTACCTAATATTTTTTAAAGCGCAACATAATTCGCTTCCGTAGAATTTCGTAAAACGCATCATCAGTCGCTTACGTAACATTTCGTAAAACGTATCATCAATCGGTTACCTAACATTTGTTAAAGCGCAACATAATTCGCATGAGAGTGATTTGGTTGTTTCGTGTAGTGTGTGTGTGTTTGTGTATATGTGTGTGTGTGTCTCTGTGTTTGTATTTGTAAAAATATTTTTATTTATTTTTTTTTTTTAATTTTTTTTTTATTTCTTTTTTTTTTGATTCTTTCTATTTTTTTTTTGTTCTTTGTTTTATTTTTGTCTGTTTGTTTATTTATTATTAATTAATTGTATATTTTTATTATTAGTATTATTATAGATATATATAATGATAGATATATATATATATATAATATATATATATATATATCAGAGATATATAATATAATATGAGAATACTATATAGTATATATAGATATGATATTATAATTATGATTTATTTGTACGTAAGTAATTTTTTTTTTTGTTGTTTTAATTGTTGTTTTTTTTGGTATACACCTTTTTTCTAATTATTCAATATTAAATTGCATTCTTGTTTGCTTATTGCATTGTGGTATGGCCACATGCAATTCAATAATTGCATGTGACCATCAACATTAAAGGGCTTTGGACCTTCGCATAATACGGACGGCATTATGGGCTGTTTTACCACTTGCATTTCTGTAATTGATTTATAATAAACAAATTCTTTGAAATAATTGATTGAAATAATTGTTTGGAATAATTGTTTGAAATAATTGTTGGAAATATGCATGTTGTGGTGTCTAAGACAGATATCCTTATAAAAGAATTTCTGCGCTAGAACTTAAAGTTTCAGCAAAAAAATTAAAATTTTACTGAATTTGTTGTTAGAACAGTTTACTACATTTGACTACAATGTTATAATAATGTAAGTTTTAATAACTTAATAATAATAATTCGAGCCCATCCATAGGTCGCTGGTTCAAATCCGGCTCGAAGGACCATGAACGGAAATGGAGTATTTCCGCCATTATAATAAAAGAACTTAATTTGATTCTATTATATATTTGCTACGATGTTTATATCAACTGGATATGAATACAAAGAGAGCGCGAAACTATGATGTTTCCGCTTATATAACATAATTCTAATACATAAAATATATAAAAGAGGGCGTTCAGGCGCGGAAACTGCAATAATGTGAGCCCGTTGAGTTATACCAACGGTGGATCCCGAACATTGCTTGCGTTGAAGCAATGCATGAAACGATCGAAAAAGGTCTTCTGCTCATTGTTCAACAATGGAACCATACTTTGCGCGATTGCTTCTTCTTCTACACGATCGTATTTATTATGTAGATATTCAGAGGCAATTTGATTTGCTTGGTCCTGTTGTGCATTGGTGTTGAACACTGGCTCAGGCAATTTCATATCAGTATTGCTGAATCCAGCTGCTGCAAGCAATGCTGATATGTGACGTAATGCCAATTGTTCCGACATATTTGTGGAAAAATGACGGTGTTCATAATCCGCAATCATGTCAGCTTTGAATCTATTCCAAAATGCTAACGGATCGTTCGGAGTTATGAAAATAAGTAAATTTGCGAACAGACATCGAATGCGATAAGGCATTTCAACGTGACATATTTCGCTAAATGTGCGCATTTGCATGTCGTCGTCAGTAAGAAGACTTAAAGCAACGGCTGCACTATGAAACGTGTCATACTGAACACCGTCGACGTTACGAATTTCTTCGTAAGATCGAGCTCCTTTGAAAGTTAAGAGTAGCAATCGCAGCGCATACAGTTCCATTTGATTATAGTTTACGCTATTCAAACGCGTCACTACAGATTTAGTGGTGCGCTGACGTGGACGCCATGTTTTTGAAGATCTATCGTAAACATAATGGTACGGAATGTCTGTATATAGCAGTGTTCTTGCCTGCTCATCTACTGCGTTCAGTTTGAAATAGGCGAGCAATTCTGATCCACTGCGTACCAACGACTCTTGAAGATCTGCCATGTCAACTATAACTCGTTGATAATCTGGCAAATGCACGGGCAAACGATACACAACGTGATCGTTGTAGTGGATGGGAAATGATGCGATTCGCCAATATGACTCAGTTGCAGTCAAGTGACGACAGTCCACGTAATGTTGGAATTCGTCGTACACCTGCTCGCCAGCAATTACTTTCAAAATAATTTTTGACATATCAAAACCTTTGTAGAAATATTTAAATACATATTTGACCACATCTACTGTGGATACAATTTCTACATTTACATGACAATTGTATTTTAACAATAAATATGGATTGTATGGAATAATCCATCTGTTGTCCAATACATTGCCTAATGGCGACTTGAATGTACGGCCATTGTTCCGTCGTCTATATTCAGGCGGAGCGTTGTCTTGCAACTCGCTCATATCGCAGAATCCTTTTGGATATCTTTTAGAACATTCTGTCCCTTGGCCAATTTTACGTGGCACTTGACATTTGGAATTGCTGTTGGGACCGCACTTTTCATGATACATGTAAGTGGTAACGGCTTTGTATAGGCGTGGCTGTTTGAAAGGACATGGAATTTCATCAGAAACAATATTGTCGACGTCAACAGCATTTGCCGGCCTATCCTCTGCTTGTGCAAAGACAATGATATGAGCATGATGATTGGATCTTTTCTGCCATTCGATCACATAAATCATTCCCTTACACACGCCCAACACTTGCTTTTTGCGTATGTCAGCGACGCATTCGTCGACCATCTGTCGAAACACACGCGCTGTAATTGCTGCATGATCAACAGGATTTGTACCTTTCAGTACATGAGTCAAGACTGCTTTGCTAAATGGATTACACGTTAGTGTAACGAAATAGGTCGCCTTGTACTTGGACGCTACAGCCATTGCATCGAGATATTTTTCTTTAATGTAACGTCTGCTGCCTACGAAATCGGCTGGCATTGGAATAACTCTGCCAGGCATATCTGGCTTGAAAATATTCGAGTCGTTAATGTAGTCACGTAAGGCACCGTACGTTTCTGCTCGAATTTTTTTTTTGACCTTCTTCACTTTTCATATACTCCATTGTATTTTCTTGAACTCTCGTCCAAGCGTCAATCATAAATTGCTGCGTTAACTTACCAGCATTTAATAATGGACTGAACATATGTTATCGCTGATGAAATAGATAAAGGTAAAATTCGCGGGCAGTTACTCTGCGCCTAGCACGCTCACCCTGATTGACAACATCACGAAACAATCTGTAAGATCATGTCTGTTCGCCAAAGGGAAACAGAAGCGGATACAGATAGGAGTCACGATTAGGATCGGCCGATCCAATCGGTATGCCACCTTCGATTGGGGTGTCCGTGGGGAAAATGACGATATTTTTCGTTACCGGTTCAGGTGGATCGGTAAAAACAGCCGCAACTTCGTTGGCTGTTGGAAAACCGAAATCACCGCCATGATTCCTACGAATATTTATTTGGTCGCTACGACGCACTTGGAAGATCTGTAGACTGACGTCGGTAGGCGGAGGATCGGGTCTATTGCGAACTTCACGCAACACCTCTGTCAACATACGGTAAGCTCCAACGTACGGATTATTAGCGCGCAAGAAAATTTCAATTTGTTTCAGCAGCCCAACATTTAGTGGTGCTTCAGTAAGACTGTTGCGCTCGTTCACCGCAGCAGCATTATCAATATAATATAGCTGTGCAGGCGGTACGTTAGCGCCAGTGGTGTTGGTAAGAGAATGTTCAGCGTTATGGTATATCATACCATGAACCTTAACGGCAACGCCCAATCTACCTGACGGATTCGTAGTTGTGAAATCTGAGGCACCAAGTGAACCAAAACTAAATACATTGTTGTATTGCATAATAAATTCTCTAAAATGCTTCGAAAACAGAGAGCCACCAGTCAGGAGATTCCGCAACAGATGTGGATAAGTGTTGCTTTGCTGCTGTGGTAAATCGTTTGAGTATTTACCGTCATTACAGCACCCCGTATATATTCCTCTGGCGTTACGCTCTCCTTTAAAATACAACGCTTTTCAATGTTTACAAACCTGATCCATGGGACCCACGTCAAATTCATTGTAAGCGGCATCACTTTCGTCAACATTTTCATGGTTACACATAGCCAGAAAATGTGTAGGATTTAAATCTCTGTGGAGTAGCCGTTGTCTGATACGTTCTTCATTACGCTCAGACGTGGCAACAGCGATATCTGCAGCTTTGATCAGATCTTCGTCATCGCTTGCCTCATCCAACATTTTTTGATAATTGATCCTTGCGTACTCATAATCCATCGCATTACGATATTGCGATAGATGTTGAGTACGCTCACATCTTTTCAAATAGTTGTGCCAACGACGACGAATTTCTTGTTCTTCAGCGGGCAACATTCTTATTGACTGCGTATAGTTAGTGTTTTCTTTTTTTTCCGTGCAAGCTCTTTTCGACGTACAGCTGAATCTTTTTGAAAAGATCCACTGCCATCTCTTTTTAGTGCTGGCATAGACTTTACACTTAAGCATTCAATATTTTGCGAACTTTTGTTTGAAGCACATACTTTACTTTTAACGGAAACGTTTTCAGTAAAATCTACTTCATTTGCTTTGAAGTGAATCAAAGGAATTAAGTCATCTGGTGACCAATCCTCTCCCACTAAATTAATTAATGGCACATCATCTTCGCTGTCGAAGTCATCGCCTCGAATGGGCACTTGCCAATCTTGTAAATTGACAGTGCAATATTGTTTTTCGTTTGATTTATTTTCTCTCGTAAAGGCGAATGCTGTTAATGTAAATTCTCTATTAACATCATAACCTTGACGAAGAAGAAAATTGTAAATATCACGAACATTGTCAAATAAGAATATATTGGCAGTGCCTTTGCTATCATAAAATCCGTCAGAGTTGCGTGCGTGTGGATCAAACAATACAAAACTGTTTCCGTTTGTGTACAACGCTACCGACTTTGACGAACTTATGAAAACGCCATAACTGTGCTTTCTGTAGAAGCGTTCCATGTAAGTTTGAGCGAATTTATCGAAATTGCCTGACAATTCCATAACCGGCTCAGACATTACAGTCACTTCATTGTCGCGCGAGCCATCTGTTGAGATCACAATTTTACGCAACACTTCTTCTGCCGAAATAAATGGATTATTTCGTGGAAGTTTCGTAATTGCCTCTGCATACGAAATTGTGTAAATGCGATCGCCAATAAACAGAATGCGATCAATGTCTGCTTGTGTCCAATTGTTTTCAATTAGCGTTGTGTATGCTAAGAAAACAACTGAATTAGCCGTACATTGATTGTTACGCGACGTTCTACTGAAAGCATCATTATTTTGAGCGATAGAGCCACTAATGATGCTGTCAAATAGTATTGTGTTTCACTTCAACGGTGCGCCAACGACATTGTTATCGCTTACAATTTTGATACAGTGGAAATGAAATGGAAATTGGATTTCATTTTCATGTAGCAGAAATTGTATCAATTGCCACACATTTACAAAGTAAACAACTGCAGTAAGAAGTTCATTTTCTTGGGCAATTCTTGTGGCTGATTGGGTCAGACCGTGAATGTCGTATAATGCGTAACGACCGCGAAAACCATTACATTTGATGAGAGCATATGTTTTTCCGCAAATGGTAAGCACTGCGTACTTATACGGTGAAGATGCAAACTTTTTCAATTTAGCATCCAAGTGGCGTAACGCCAATGGTTCTGAGCGACCAGTTACTGGTATAGCAGTAAATTCACATCCGTCGTCAAATTTAAATATGGGAAATATATCCAATACATCAAATATATCCGACGGAGGTGAATTTACACCAGCACTTTTCAATTGTGCGCATGCTTGAGCATAAGCATCGCTTGCCACACTGAAAATTTGGTTCAGGTGTGACTGCTTCCAATCGTAGGCTATTGTTACGTTAATATCATAAATGAGCGCAATAATGGAAGCAACAACACACAAATTGGAATGAGGCCTAACATTGGCCTCAATTTCAGTGCTTACCTCAATACCATAAAATGCCTCATTCATGTGAACAGGCATTTTATCATGTTGATCTACAGAACGCAATGGCAATAATGGTGTTGATAATTGGCAAATGTTTTCACTTTGACCAATTTCGCACACATTATTCTCTGTAGTCAATGATGGCTCATTTAATAACTCTGGTGAATTAACGTTACAGGCACTAATGCTATTGCACGTTATTACCAGAGGAACCAAAATGATTTGCAGAAAAGGATCTGCTTCATTTGGAGCTGCAACTATTTGCAACAATGGGAATTCATTTAAAAAGAAAGAAATGAAATCCTCTGCATTGTTGAAAAACAAAATTGCCGAATGCTCACCAGGCCTACGACCTGTGTCAGTGTGTCTGCCATGAGAATCAAAAAATACGTATGACGATGTGCCATTGTCGTAGCCACAACGTATCAAGCCATATGAATACGTACGATACGTAATAATGGCAGTAACATATTTTTTGGCTTCGAAATGTGTGATTGCATTTGATAGCGTATTTACGCTATCATAAATGCCTCCACGCAAATCGTCATTGCAGATATTGACTGTAAATGAGAAATCGCCAATTTCCAAATATGGTGTTAACGCAATAGCTTCCAAATACGATTAGGCTCATAGGCTCATATTTGTCAAATTGAATTCATAATATTGCTGACCAGCAAACAAAACAGTGTCAAGGTCCTCACCGTGCCATTCACCCACCGACTTAATTGTATGGTGAGCTAATGCTGCGGCGGACATTGCTGTACACTGATGATGTGGTTCAGGAAATATGTTGGACGATTGACAAAATGAGCCAAAAATTTTTTATAAAATAATCCACCGGGTAACAAAGGAAAGTCGTTGATAGCTAACTTAACTTTAGCCGGTGAATCAATTTTACGCTCATTTTGCTTAGCGATTGGCGACGATGTTGAATCGCATGGAAATATGGCATTCACATCGTACATGGTGAACGTTGACGCATCACCAAATTCCAAACATATTAATTGGCAAATGGAGTTTACATCGGCAAAATAAAGAATGCCGGCAAACTCGCCGGAACGTTCACCATTCCAATTTCGTCCGTGACAATCGAAGAGTATGTACTCAACGACATCAGGTAATCGACAAATGATTATTGCATACGCTAAGCCATTTATGAGCACAATTGCTAAATTGCAAGCAATTTCATCAAAATGAGCAAAAGCATTTTGGAATGTTTTTTCATTCAACGGTGCGCCGTAAAATGCATTATTGCCGACTTGAATTTCATGACGTTTACCAAAAATGGTAAGGTAATGAACTAAGTCTGTCGGCAATAATTCAAAAGATCGACCGTGAAATGTGAATGTTTGATTAAAGTAATAATGTCCAATGTCAAGAATATCTTCCAAATCGTTGGATGACCATTCATAAACATTATGGTGGACAGAATACAATAATGCTACCATTGACATTGCCGTACATTCGTGAAGTGATTCTGAATAATCCAATTCACTATATGCACAAAGTTGAATGTTGAAAAACAATGCAGCAATATTTTCAGCCTCCTGTTCATATGGGCTGGATGACGACAAATCAATTGAACTCCGCTTAAGCGAAAGTGGAGTCATTGGCAATTCGACGGACTTACGTTTTGGCGTTAATGATTTCAAAGGCGATAAGCCTTTTAAATCACCACAACTGAACGATGTTTGTCGTCGTCGGATTAGCCTTAGGAGAGCCTTTCGATTCGCTTGATAATTTCGAATCGATAACACTTTCATTCTGTGGATTGTTTAAAGGCGAAAATCCCAAGAATGGGGAGCCTTCAGCCGACATTTGTATTGATTTGTCGCCATTTTTATTCAATGTTTTATTTTGAGGCACACTGACGGAACAATCATCTCGGCTTTCTACGTTGAAGTCGAAAGCTGCTGATGTTGTAGCCGACAGCTCACTCAAATTAATAGGAGTGGCGTTTTTCTTGCCAAAGACGCTTGCAATTTTAGCCAATCGCTTGCTCTTTGCTAACGCCGCTCCAAATAATTTTTTCTGGCCTTCAGCCATTCTATAAATTTGTTTAAAAAATGTAACAAAAAAAATACTCGATGAAACGACAATTTTTTTGCACAATTTTTTTTACAAAAAGCTAATCGCAAAACGACAACTTTTGTTATTTTAATTCAAGATCGTAAATAAGAAAATTAACCGTCGAAACGATTACTATCTTATCACAAATCGAATTTGGCTTTTGATCTACAATGTAAATACAAATATAATTCGACAATTAATTTTTATCACAAATTGTTGTTGCTTAAAGGAACAAAATAAATTTTGTCTTTGCAACGCGATCAATGCAGAAGCACTGTGCAAAATTCCGTAAAGGAAGAATGTGAAGAATGTCACTTCAAGCACAATAATTGCTTCGGTCAACTCCAATCAAATGAATGCTAGAGTGACGAACTGTTGGAAATACTTACTTGTAATGCGATACCTAAAAAGAAATATTCAAAAATAAAAGTCAGAAATATATGTGAAATTCAAAATATTTATTTCAAAATAATGCTTAATAAAATATTTAAAAATTTTATAGATAACCTAAGACCCATACGTATTAGAATAGATGTGGCAAACAGAATACATGTGGCGAAGAGACTCGAACGTATCTAAATATACAAATAAGCAAACAATCCAACGTTTTCTGTTCTTTTATAACTGTAAGAATTTCAAAGATCCATAGAAATTACCCAAGGTAATGTCAAAGGCCCTACAATAGTACGTCTGAGACCATTCAAATCTAGAAAAGCTTATATCCAAGGACTAAGTCGTTTTTCCATAAAACGCAGAAACACGTGTTATCTAAAATGTTATTGTCTATACAACTTTGTCCTTGGAAGCGACTTTCTACCTCTCATAGTTATGGACATTCGGGTCATTCTGCCCAATTATGGAAGTGGCCATATAACAGGATTGAGCTATATTTCCCCAAAACACGTGTTCGCTTATATTTAATTCTCTACAACTTCGCCTTTGGAACCAACTTTCTAACTCTCATAGTTCTGGAGATCTGGGTTATCCTGCCCAATTATGAAAGTGGCCATATACCAGGATTGGGCCATATTTCACCAAAACCCTGAAACACGTGTTCGCTTAAATTTATTTCTCTACAACTTTGCCTTTGACAGTAAATGTTTATATTGCATAGTTAAGGAAATATAGACGAAAAACTGTTTTCGTATATGGCCAAGAATCTCAATTTCGTCCATTTCATTGTTCCCAGTGCCCAGACCGCTGTACTGATTCCCACAAAAATTTTTTCCCAGTTTTGTGACATCAAATGCTTTCATTTGACATCAAATTGAGCAATTTCTATGCTTTACTTGCTGAGATATTTGCGAAAAAGTTTGACCGACCCTCGAAAAATCATGTTTTTGGTCACTTTCTCGACCATATATCCGATACCACTTCATCGATTTTCCTCATCAAAAATCACTTAATATCTTGTAGGTTCACTCAACATATTTTCACCAGTGCCCGACGCAGAATTAATGCCTGCGCACTTTTTGTATCCGATCTGATGAATGGCAATATCGACGCACCTAAAATTAAAAGCAAAGTCATTCGTAATTCTAGACCCACTCGTGGTGATGACTTTCTCATTGTCAACGAACACAGGACAAAATATGGTCTTTATGAGCCAATCAATAACATGTGCATGGCATTTAACCGCTTTTCACTACTTTGGTTTCTAAACATACCACGTGTATCGTTCAAGATGACTATCAGGAAGTTAAAGATTGCGTATAAACTGAATGGTAAGACCAGAATTTCATAATCCATGTCAATATGACTCTATCTTTATTTAAACCGAACCTATGGTTCTCACTCTAATCAGAATCTGATTAGTCAACTCGGGTCTCACGACTCGCAAATGTAACTCTAAGTCACGTCGACTTGCAAAAACAGATAGTCTAGCCGACTAGCTTCCGTAATCATTTTTGTTTCAGGTGGACCATTGGCTGCACGAGACGTTGGTGCTTGATAGAACATCGGGCTATTTTCTATTTTCGTATAATAATTGATTCCTGTATTATGATAACTTCTACTTAGAATTGTATAATTGTTAATAATGACGATGAGCAGAGGTGGCTACTGACTCCGACGGGTCAACTGGGTCGGCAGCTCACTTCCGGTTCTGCTCGTTATTTATGTTTTTTGTCATTCATAATTGTATGTAGTCAGGGGGCTTCGGCCATTGACGGAATAAATAAATAAATTAAATTAATTTTCATGATTTTCTGATGTTCGTATCTTTTATTTAAAACCTTCAAGAGTAATTTCCGTTCTAATATCGCAGAGATACGCGGCAAAACGTTCCACCAAGTTTCAACAAATTTTTTGAAGAGTTCTTAACCGATTTGACCAAATTCAAATCCGTTATAATTTTTTTAATTACCTTTCAGGAAAACAAAGTTTGAAAATTGGATAAGATTTAACCGATTTATGTAGAAAAAACACGTTTGGCCATATTAAAAACTCATTTTTAGGTTCGTGAGTGAGCCCAAAGACTCAAAATCAAAAAATGTTCTTTTAAGCAAAAAATTTTGTATGAAAATCTTATGACAATAAAAATCACTTAAACCGCCATAGCTTAGCGGACAGTGCGCATATTGAATTACTTAAAAAAGTTATTTTGATTGCATATAAAAAAAAAGATTTCCAAAATTTTTGTTTTCCAATTTTGTTTACAACACAAAAATGCGGCTCTGACAAACGTCAGTGCAAACCCATAGGTCTAATATATGAATTTCTTCGTACGGGTCTAAAATTCATGCACAAAATGATTGAATTTAAGTTGACGTGAAACATTAGGAAAACTTACCAAATGTCTAATGTATCGTATCGCACCTCACTCACAAACACTCGCGTTTTTAAATTGAATCGAATTAAATATTTGTTTATTAATTTGCAATAGGAAATCGTTTTGAAAAAATCGAATTGCAATTTGTAAACAATTGAATTGAAAATGGCTGTCAAAGCTTGTACGTGTGGTGTTACCGCATAGACATGTAAGGGCTAGAAAATAGCACGTGAGCTGCCATGTTGTATGAGTCGTTTTTTTTAGTACAAAAATATGCAAATGTAACAAAGAGATGATAATATTACGACGGTAGAAATCAATTAAACTTTTTGAATGTGTTTTTGATTACATTGATTTATTTGAATATTAGAAATAACACATTGTGCAGTTACGTAAAAATGTCATTATTTTAAAAAGAAAATGTTTTTGCATCTAATTGCTAAACGATTTCTTTCATGAGTGTTCCTTTTGAAGAACTTTTTTCTTAAATATCTGTCATTTTAATGTTAAATAACTTAGGTGTTTTTATGATTTGGTTGTTTCGTGTTGTGGGGGTTCCACCCCCACACCCCCGGCCTCCGGCGGTGAGATTGAAAGTGATTAGGTTGTTTCATGTTGAAAAAATGATGAAAAAATTTTTTTAAAATTTTTCAGTTTTGTTGGTCAATTTCTCGAAAACTGCTCCTAATTTTTTTTAATTTACGCGTCGCTGACAGTACTCTTCAATACCTTTCCAACGATACCTAACTTGTAAAAATCTATGTAGCCGTTTTTGAGCGGCGTCGTAGCCGAAAAAACCAACTTTGAACACTCGCCACATCGGAAGTATACATCGCAACTCAACAAATGAGGTGTCGTTGGAAAAAGCACGTTAAGCGCTTCAAGCCTCATGAGATAGTTGATGTTTCTGCGGCGCTGAATTGAAACAGTAATCGAAAAGGTCTCTCCGACGTGATTTTTCATCACCTAATCTCTCACCACAATATTGAAACATTATGTATTTTCCAAAAACCAATTTTATTTAATAAGTTTCATTGTAATACAAGTTTGCAATGCAAAACCCATTGATAAATGATGGTTTACCACAACTTTTTCATACAAAATGTATGAGAGTTTTGAAAAAAATAAAGTTTTTGTTCTACGAAAATTTTAAAAACGTAAAATATCCACTCGCCGACCACTGCAAACATGTTTTCTCGTCTCTACAAACATTTCCCAATCATTAGTTGAAAAAAAAATTGAAAATTTGACCCCCCCCCCCTGGAGGGGTGGGACCCCCCTCAGAAATTTTATGTCACCCTTGCATTTCAGAATATATATAGATGTTATACCTCGACCCCCCCCCCTGTATAAAATATTTGCTTTAGAAATTACTAACTCATACACGAATTAAGATTATGATTAGTGCAATGCTTACCACTTGACTTTAATGTTTAAATTGTTAATTTGAAATATATCAAAATTTGCTTCAACAATGACAGAAGAGTTACATGTTATTGAAAGCAAATATAAAAAGATTTAAAGCGCCTGCGTTTCGTTTTTGTTGTCAACTTATTGCCATCTCTCTGATGACGATATATACACTTCAGTGGCACCCCTAAGCTCAGATGACATTCTAATGACGTACTTCACTTTGATTTCTGTTAATTGTCAATATGGACGCCTTCGAAAGCATTATGGGAAAATTTGTAAGTATTTTTAAATAAATATCTAATGAAATATAGACATAAGTAAATAAATTGTTTATTAATATATTTAATAAATTTATTGTAGGCTACATGTGCGGAGCTGGTGGCCCGCAGAGCCCTTTTAGTGGCACGGCAGGATGGTTATCGACGGAGAGGAAGAGGCGGGAGAAATGGTCGTGCTGGTGGAAAGATGAGAAGAATTGGTGGCAATGTGGACGGTGCTGGAGGGAGTCAGCAGAATGGTGGGCGAGAAAAGAAGGAACGTGGTGGTGGAGGTGGAAGTGGAAAGAAAGTGGGTCGTCTCAGCAAAAAACACGAGCGATTCCAAAAATTTGTATTAAAAAAAAATTAAGAAAACTCCAAGAGAAACAAAAACAACAACCGCAGCAACAACAACAACAGCCGCAGCAACAACAACAACAGCAATTAAACGAAATTTGTTAAAAAAAAAAATGATGTAAATAAAAATTTGAATAGAAAAAATTGCTTTTTTTATGCTATGAGATTCCTTGAAAGTAATTAAGTTTTTCGTGTAGTATTGGTTCCACCCCCGGGCCTCCGACTGTGAGATTGAAAGTGATTAGGTTGCTTCGTGTTGAAAAAATGATCAAAAAAATTGTACGAAAATTTTTTCACTTTCGTAGGTCGATTTCTCGAAAACGGCTCCTAATTTTTTTTAATTTACGCGTCGCCGATAGTACTTTTCAATACCTTTCCAACGATACCTAACTTGTGAAAATCTATGTAGCCGTTTTTGAGTAGTGACTATTTTCCTGAGCGTCGTCGTAGCCCAAAAAACCAACTTTGAACACTCGCCACATCGGAAGTATACATCGCAACAAATGAGGTGTCGTTGGAAAAAGCACGTTAAGCGCTTCAAGCCTCATGAGATGGTTGATGTTTTTGCGGCGCTGAATTGAAACAGCAATCGAAAAGGTCTCAGCGACGTGATTTTTCATCACTTTATCACTCACCACAATATTGAAACATTATGTATTTTCCAAAAATCAAATTTATTGAATAGTTTCCATTGTAATACAACTTTACAATCCAAAACCCATTGATAAATGATGCTTTTCCACAACTTTTTCATACAAAATGTATGAGAATTTTGAAAAAAATATAGTTTTTGTTCTACGAAAATTTTCAAAACGTAAAATATCCACTCGCCGACCACTGTACACATGTTTTCTCGTCTCTACAAACATTTCCCAATCATTAGTTTGAAAAAAAAAAATTGAAAATTTTCCCCCCCTGGAGGGGTCGGACCCCCCTCAGAAGTTGTACCCCCCCTTACATTCAAGAATATATATACATGTTATACGTGGACCCCCCACATGTATAAAATATTTGCTTCAGAAAACACTAAGACATACACCTTTTAAGCACTATGCCCAGATTCAATCCCATAAAAGATTTTTCAATTACCTTTTAGGGAAAAGAAAGTTTTTGAAAATGGATTGAGTTTTATTCAAGTTATCGCGGTGACGGACGGACATTTCTTTACTGATTCGTCATCTATGGACCAAGATCGAAGTTCCTCTCCTACTCCCGGGTCGAAATTGGGATGGTTACAAACGTCGTGATAAACGCATAAGACCCCTTCTGGAAGAACTTCGTTCTTCGTACGGGTTTAAAAATTTTAATTTTGGATGGATTCTGTATCTTGGTAAGAAATGTTGGCGAAGGATTACTGTATTGCGCACCAATTTTCTCTCTCATTAAATCGCGGAATTCTCTTCAAGTTGATCAACATTTTAAATATGAAAGCCTCTATTTTACCGGAAAATAAAGCGACAAGCACCGACAACACATAATGGTAAAAAATGAAGTGTAGTGAGTCACAGGCGGCGTTTTTTGATTCAAATCTCCCTGTCCTCATACAATAGTTTCTTAATAATCAAATTTCTTTATAGCTTTCATACCGAGTGCTGATGCCCGCTACGCTAATTATTCGAAACACGCAATGAATGGTTGCATTCCGCGAACCTTAAGAAATTCTAATAACGATACTCATTGTCAGGTCAGATATGCTGCACTTACAACACACACAACCGTTTGAAGGTGAACCGACTTCGCCGGTTTCACTTCGTTTGTGCCTCCGTTTTGTCTACGATTAGATATATAAAAACGAGTAAGAGTAGAATTCGACCGAAAGCAAACAGCTCCTAAAAATCGTGTGACAGGATTTTTTATACTCGAAGATTTTTTATGACTTTTCTAAAAGATTTTCTTTAAGTTAAACGTTGAATTTGACTGAATTTTGCTTTTTGAAAAAATTGTGTTATCAGGGATTTTATTTAACAAGTCTTCTTAATTTCTAAAGATTTTTTCGGTTGTAATAAGATTTGCCGGAGCTGTTTTCTTCTTGAATTCGGCCCTTCAACATCAAATAAAATTTGCGAAATTCGAATTTATCCTCTTCGATCATAATAATAACGCTTCGTTGAATGAACGATAGCTGACGCAGCTGACTACTGGGAATTGCGGTAAAGGTGCACTTTTTTCACATGTTTTCAAATGGTAACATTCACACAACGAGCAGAAATTCTGAAGAAAAATTCGAAATTTGTAATTAAAAGCTCTTACTTGGAAAATTTTACAATGATCCTGAACAATAGTGAAGTGTTCTAAAAGTGTCAACATTCAGTAAGTTAGTCTCAAGTAGTTAATATTGCAAAAATAACTCACTAAGCCATTCTATCGGCAATTCTCAACATCTATTATGTACGTAACGCGTAACGTCGATATCATGAACCAAAGATAATCTGCTCCAAATGTCAAAATTCTCAAATCAGTTATAGTCTGCTTGAAATTTCAAGTGTTTAGAATGCGGTGCCATCTATTTTCGTTAAGAACTGCTTATAGATCAAAGTGACCAATAAATAATTGATTCCCTAGTAATAATTCAGTAGGCCCTGCCTTGGAAACTTTGGGTTCATTTTATTTAGTTGAAGTATTTATATGTTTCAGATTACCTGAAATTTACATCAAATAATTGAATTTATTCGCTTTTAACTTCAATTCTTCCATTATCTCAACATACTCTGTGCCGAAAAATTAGTTTAGAAGTGAAAAAATCATATTTTATTTTCGCTACGGCATAATTATTCATTTACTTTTAACTTACACCTAACAAGAATGTTAAAAATTGAAGTTTCGTATACTACATACAGAAAAAAGTCACATTTGCCCAGATGTGATTGGCACATTCGCCTTCAGAAAGCAGGTGTATTCAGTGATATAGGTCGCATATCGGCACATTTATATCCAAAGTTTTGAGATGTGCACTCACCCGTTCAAAAAGTTTGGTAGAAAAGCGAAATGGCCGTTCAAAAATTCTGTGTTTCACATTTTTTCACATTCGTTTCACATCTGTGGAAATTATGTGAACGGCACATTTGACTCATAAGCCGTTCATTTCGGTGGCGTTAAAGCACATCTCGGCACATTTTATCATAAAAAAAGATAATTGATGTCCAGCCATCGATAAAAGTTGATAGGATGAGCAAATGTGAAATTATGTGAAATTAGAAAAAATGTAAAAATCCCATATTTTCGTATACTCCAAATTTTAACATTCTTGTTAGGTGTAAGTTAAAAGTAAATGAATAATTATGTCGTATCGAAATTAAAATATGACTTTCACTTCTTAGCTAATTTTGCGGCTCAGAGTATATTGAAAATAATGGAAGAATTGAAGCAAAAAGCGAATAAATGCAATATTTGATGTAAATTTCAGGTAATAAATACTTCAACTAAATAAAATGAAACCAAAATGAGCAAGGCAGGCCTTACTAAATTATTACTAGAGAATCAATTTATTATCGGTCAATTTCATCTATAGAATGGCCTAGTGAATTATTTTCGCAATATTAACTAATTGACACTAACTTACTGACACTTTTAGAACACTTCACTATTGTTCAGGATCATTGTGAAATTTTCCAAGTAAGAGCTTTTAATTACAAATTTCGAATTTTTCTTCAGAATTTCTGCTCGTTGTGTGAATGTTACCCGCAACTCCCTGTGTTTTCGAATGGACGACAAAATGTCAAAAAGAAATGACAAAACGAGCATTTATTTTCTAACTGTGCTAAATAAGTTGCTGCTAAGGTACGTTAGTTCCAGTAAATAGTTTTTTTTTATAGACTATGCAGGTAAAATAAGATTTATAGCGAAAGAAATTAAAAAAATATTGTCCGTCCTAGAGGCACATAATTCGGAGAAATTTGTAAAATTTCACCGAAAAGTCAAGATAACCACTAAAAAATTTCAAATTTTTTCGAAAAGTTCAGATTTTTTCTGTGCACGATAGCGTGAAACCCAGATATTTCAACTTAAATCCAATTAGAATGGGTTTCTGGAAATAGTGAACAAATTTAATTCCAAATGAAGTCTCAGTCTCTCAGTCTTCATGTAATTAAAAGTTTGTTTCGTCGGTTACGTATTTTATCTGCAATAACATTTGTCTAGGTCACTGTCACTATCTTCTGAAACCTGTTTTCTTTGGATAGCAATTAAAATATTCAGGGCCGTGATTCTATGCACAAATATTTAAAACATTTGTAAAATATACAACTGTTGTATAAAGGAATTTTTCTGTAATAGTAAGAGTATGTTGGTACAGCGGAAAGCAACTTTCCGCCCCAAGTGATGGGAAAATATTTTCCCTCACTACCAATACACTCTCACGCATACAGAAAAATACGTACGTTAAAGGCGATATAAAACAAAGTGAACATCAACCGATACGCACGTTTGAAAACAAACCCCGACAATGGAAAAAGTTCTTCTTTCGTCGAACGAATCCTAATCAGCTTCTACTGTTACATAGTTCTTTTCGGGCTAGGAAGATAAAAAAATGCGACACATTTTTTTGATGTTTTTTGACTCCACTGTCAGTTGATCAGGTACACAAATTTATCTCACTAACAATTTCAACCTTTTTTGCTACTTGCGAAAAGACACTTTTCAAGAAAATTATCCAGCGAAGCGATTTAGCCTGATGGTCGGTTATATTTTAGATTTTTTGTTTGCGCTTTTCGAAAAATCATTCCACAAATTCTTTCTTCGATCGAAGGAACTTTTGTGAGCAGTGAATGTCCTTTAAACGTTGAATATTGATAATATACCACATGCGATTTTTGGAGACCGTCGCCAAAACGCTCAAATGTCCCCGAACCTTATTTTATTGTAATAATTAATAGGCGATAAAAAATGAAGGTGCTTCTTCTTACAATCGGTTTCAATATAAATTACCATCTTTTACGTTTACCAGCTGGTTTCGCTTTTATATATTTTAGATGTCAAAGAGGGGTAGTCACGGCTATCAAGTCTCATATAAAAAATCGAATATCGCTTGTAGTTATTTCCCCTCCGAAACGAGATATGTTTGTGAATGTAAATCAAAAACAATAAACTACATGACATTAGTTTTTAGACCCGTACGAACTAAACGGGGCACATATATTTA
>CM055404.1:68002456-68016004 GCA_029228625.1 Pseudolycoriella hygida | reverse complement strand
ACATTGAATTTTCCTAAATATTTGAATTTTTCTGAAAATTTAAATTTTCTTCAAAATTTGAATATCCGTGAAAATTTAAATTATCTTGAAAATTTGAATTTTTTTAAGATTTGAATTTTCTTGAAAATGTGAGTTTTCTTTAAAATGTAAATCTTGTTGAAAATGTGAATTTGTTTAAGCCGACGTTGTGTTTCATAAATTAAAACATAGGGTAGATGTCCTTATTACGAGCCGTACATAGCCATTTTACTTTATGAAATTGCACACAATTTATATCAAAAGTATACCCACCGGTTAAGATCAAATCAATCTGCACCGGGTCAAGAAGATTTTACTACTAGTTACAAGCCCCTAAACCTAAGAATTTCAAAGGGCTCCTAACAATCAACAGTTTGAATTTAAAAGGGTTCGCTAGGGATAGGACTTTTCGAAAAATATCAGTATCGATAATCAAAAAATACATCGATAAGTGATTATCAAATATCAAATATCAAAATATCAAATATCGATAATTATTGAAATATCGATAATTATCGAAATATCGATAATTATCAAAATGTCGATAATTATCGAAATATCGATAATTATCGAAATATTGATAATTATCGAAATATCGATAATTATCAAAATATCGATAATTATCAAAACACTAGTTAGGACTCGAAAGTTGTAGAATAAAGAGTGGATAGCTCGGTTTGCAAAAACTGCAGCAGTAGAGCAAAGTGCAATATAATCAACTCAGCCCTGAGTGAATGTGCAATGAATTTTAGTTGAAAATTCAAAATGTCGAAATGGATTTTTCTGACAGTTTCCCAACCAAACCGTAGAGCGCATACGGTTTCAACAAATCATCGCGGTTTGTCGTTCCTAACTATGACCACCAATCCGCTGGATTCTCTTCATACATCTCGGGATATATAAAGAAGAAGATCCTAGTGAATTGTTGAAACCAGCGGGTCGAAACGGCGCGGCGTCTCTAGGTACTTTAGGGAAATCGAGACGAGACATGACCTATAACTTCCCGTGTTTTGCATTACCTCCTAGTTTTGTAGACGATTGTGACGGACGAAAGAAAGGACCCCTTGTTTTTTCATTTAATTTTTATTAGGTTGGATAATTATCGATATTTTGATAATTGTCGATATTTCGATAATGATATGAAATGATAATGATAAAATAAAATATCGATATTGATAATCGATAATTATCGATATTTGATAACCATATCAATTATCTGCCATCCCTAGGGTTCGCTATACACAGCCGGTATGGTCTGGTAGCTGTATTTTTTGGGTTACAACGTTCGGACGGCTTTTTCACTATTGTCTTTTCACGATGCATCTTTATAAGAACTTTATCAACAATTTAATTAAATATTCCCGATATTCTTTGCACCGTATCGCGATTCGTACGGGGCCGCGTAACATGTTTTTGTTTTGATTATGGCAACATTATTTTTCAAATTCTTTTAAATAACTAGATTTCGAACAAATTTTTTTATTATTGGATTAGTGGTATAGTCGGTATAGTCAATTCGATTGGTTGTAATGCTCAAAACGTCCACATAATCTAAAAAGTAGCCAAAGCAAGAGTTTTCAATGAAGTAAATCTTTTGGACGTCAACGTTAAGTTCTTCAGATTACACACACCATCGAAATATTTCTTTTCGCACTTATTAGACACTGATTCACCGAAATTTAATTAATAAATAAATTATTATAGCTTCTTCTTCCAACTGTAGTAGTTATTACTATTTGAAAGAAGAAAAAATTTAAAAACATGTTTAGCTTGCCATAATCAAAACAACTAAAGTCATGTCATGTAAATATTATTGACATTTGTTTTGTAGATACACACATACACACAGTTTGTTGCGAAGGGCTAATCACTACGAACTATATTCGACTTTTTATATGAGATTTAATCGCCGTGACTACCCCTCGTTTTTATATCTAAAATATATAAAAGCGAAACCAGCTGGTAGCTGATGAAACATGAAAGATGGTAATTTATGTTGACCCCAATTGTATTTCTTTTGGCAAAATTATCGAGAACGTCCAGATTTCAGAAAAATATCTTAATTTTCAAAAACTACGACCTAAATGCTTTTTTCCGAACATTCATTTATAAGGTAAGAAATGGTGAGTTGACCACCAGAAAAACGAATATTGAGTTGTCCGAGTAAATTTGTATGAAAAAAAAAGATTGGACAACTCAAGGTTTATAGAATGGTGAGTTGTCCAATGACTTTGCATCTCTTTGTGTTCCAGCGTTCACTAAATATTTATTTATGTTTATACGAAGCGGAATAGTGTGGCAATTTAAATTAAATTCTTTTGTTGAAGATAAGCAAATTCACTTTATTCAAAATAATTCACATACTAGATTTTGTTCTGACGGCTTGGCGTTCAACATGAAACTAAACTAAAGTCGCCAGTACGACATCGATATGACGACATGTGGTGAGATCGGTGACATTTCAGATTTTGAAAATGTAACAGATCTCAATGGTTGCGTTCCGCAACATATTCCCACCCTTGAAGGATGTATCCTTCAACACAAATTATAAAAAATACTCTACGTTAAACTCAAAATTCGCGAGAAATCTTATCTTCAAAATTGACAGGGAAAAGGTATCCAAGAAGTGGACCGTTAAAACCTGTATCTTTTCAAACATCGTTATAATGGTTTCTTATGATTAATTTAGATTTTAAGATTATTTGACTGGAATACTTAAAGTCTTGAAAGAATACATAATAGGCATAGGCAAGATAAATTAAATTCAGATTGGTTCTGAATGTATCTTTCAAAATTTGAAGTAATTCCAGTTTGATTTTAATGTACAAAATAAATTCAAAATTGATTATCCTCTACAGGCAAAATTGATATTTTCGAAATTGGCCTTTTTAAAATTGACTTTGAAGTTTTTAACTTAGCAACGTACTTACTAATATCCTTAGGAATCGGAAGGTCGATAGTCGCCTTGTGTTTTTCTAAACTTACAACTCTTACTCGATCGTCATGCCCGGGGAATACCTCTAAAATTCTCGCTACTGGCCATTTACATGGTGGAACATTGTCTTCTCTCAATAGTACCAGTTGTCCAACCTTGACATTTTCATTTGATTTGAACCATTTTGGTCTCTGTTGCAATCGTGACAAGTATTCCGAATACCAAAATTATCAGAACTGTTGATACATCCGCTGAATTAGCTTCCACTTCGATAGCGTGTTTATGTTCTCATCTAATAGGCTGACTTCGGGCACAGTTATTGGTGCTTCACCTATTACGAAGTGACCAGGTGTCAGATAGGATACATCGTTGACGTCGTTGCTTATTGGGCAAAGCGGACGACTATTTAGGCAGGCCTCAATCTGTCTCAAGAGCGTTGACATTTCTTCGAAGGTGAACGTGTTGTTACCGACCAAACCTTTTAAGTGGTATTTTATGCTTTTGACGCCAGCTTCCCAAAGACCACCAAAATTTGGACCCATTGGAGGATTAAAATGCCATGTGGTAACATCGTAGGCCAGAAAATTAAGCAGTTCTGGATCCTTCGTGAGCTTCTTGAAGTGGTCTCTCAATTCTTTACTGGCTCCAACGAAGTTTTTCCCGTTGTCACTGTACATATCCTGGCATTTTCCTCTCGCTGCGACAAATCGTTTGAAACAAGCGATGAAACAATTGGTAGTCATTTCGCTGACCAGATCAATGTAAACTGCTTTAGTGGCAAGGCACATAAAACTTGCGACGTAACTTTTCTTCGTTATATTTGAGTACCTTCCACGAGATCTGCCAGTGTAAGCTTTGGTTAACAAAGGTCCACAAAAATCGACGCCACAGTGCAGGAATGCTCGATGACTGATCACTCGTTTGATTGGAAGATCGCTCATTAATTGTTGTGTGGGCTTGCATCGGTATGGGAAACAGATGACACAGCGTTCAATTGTTCTTTTGATTTGTTCAGCTCTACCAAAAATCCAGTAGTTTGCAAGATAAGCTGACATCAATGTTGGTCCTCCATGCAAGGTGTTACGATGTGCCTCAATGATGATTAGGCTCGTAAAATGATTGTTTTTCGGTAGGATGATCGGGTGCTTGGATTCAAACGGAAGATCGGATTTGCTGATTCTTCCACCAACACGTATAATGGCATGTTCATCAACAAAAGGTCTGAGTTTTCGTAATTTACTCTTGGTCAACAATTCATCACCAGCTTTGCATCTTTCAATCTCATCTCTGAATACCAAAATTTGTGTGTAACGTATCAAACATCTTCGTGCGTTTCTTAAATCCATAGCATTAGGTAAACCAATTTCCTTCAGGGGTCTCTGCTTGAACATACTGCAAAATTTCACTACCATCGCGGTGTTCCACAACAATTTTGACATTGTCGAGTGCTTTTTTATTACTTGAACCAAATATTCGTTTTCTTGATCTTGTGATTTAGCGTTAAAAAATATGTTGATCGGCAATTTTCTTTTTTCCATTTCAGTGACGTACTCTTGGTTGTATGACGGCCATTGACTTTGGCTTTTAGATAGCCATTTGGGACCAGTCCACCATAGGTTATGTGACTTCAATTCGGATGGGAGAACTCTTCTAGATGCGCAATCTGCCGGATTTTCTTCGGTTGCTATAAAAGACCAATTGTTAGCATTAGTTAAGCTTTGTACTTCTGTAATTCTATTAGCAACGAATGTATTATAATGATTCGGATGAGACTTTATCCAAGCAAGAACTGTGGTATTATCAGAATAGAGAAACAGGCTAACACTTTGAAGCTTCAAGGACGACTTTACTTTATCTATCAAACGAGAACTTAACACTGCAGCACATAATTCTAATTTAGGAGTAGATATCACTTTGATCGGAGATACTTTCGTTTTAGCACTGATTAAATTGACGACAATCGTCCCATCACTCTTCACGACTCTGGAATATACAGCCGCAGCATATGCTGAGCTTGATGCGTCACCGAATGCGTGCAATTGAACATTAACTATTTCTCCCGTTCCAATCCAACGTGGTATTCTTATTTCTTCGAGGAGATGAAGTTGTTGTCGATATTTTCTCCAAGAAACCATTTTTTCTTCTGGCAATTTGTCACCCCAATCGAGGTCATTTATGCTCCAAAGTGATTGCATGAAAATTTTCGCTACGATCGTACTCGGGGCTAACCATCCAATAGGATCGAATGTTTTAGATATGTCAGATAATAGTTCTCTCTTGGTTAATTGATGTTTGTTCGAACATGATGTAATCTTAAACTTGAAAGAGTCTTCTTGCTGGTTCCAGTAGATTCCTAAAGTTTTTATAGAATTTTGTATGATTTCTATTGATTCTGTTCCATCATATCGGTTTTCTTTCGGTACGTTTTTTAGAATTTCCGTTTCATTAGAAATCCATTGCCTTAGAACAAATTTTCCTTCCTCCATAATTCTTGTCAGACCACTTTGTAGAATTTTACATTTTTCGATGCTGTGACTACCAGTTGCCATGTTATCGACGTAGAAGTCTTCTTGTATTATTTTTGAAGCTTCGGGAAATTGTGTTGCTGTGTCGTATGCTAGTTGGTTTAGCGCCCTTGTGGCTAAAAATGATGCTGGAGCTGTGCCATCAATCACTGTCGTTATTCGATATTCTCTTATAGCTTCGTTCTCGTTGAATCTCCATAGAATTCTTTGAAAATCTCGATGTTCAGATATCAACTTGACCTGACGGTACATCTTCTCAATGTCTGCTAACATTGCGTACAGATGCTTCCTCCAACGAAGAATAATTGAAAACAAATCTTCTTGCGTTTTTGGTCCAACTAAGAGTTTGTCGTTTAGCGAGACTCCATTCGATGATTTCCATGATGCGTTGAATACAACCCTTAGTTTTGTAGTGAGGCTTTCTTCCTTCATGACAGCATGATGCGGTAAGTAAAATTTGTCCTTGTCTTCGATGTTCATCCGGTCTTTAGGTACGATTTCAATGTGTCCAGCACTTATCAAATTCTGAAAATAATTCTGATACCGTTCCTTTTTGAATCGATTTTCCATTCTAAACAAGCTTGCCATTGCTGCCTTCCGTGATTCTCCAATCTCTAGCGATTGCTTTTCAGGATCGAATGGAAGCGAAACCATATATCTGCCTTCACTGTTTCGTTGGATATTTTCAGCAAAATTTTCTTCAGCTTGTTGTTCTTTCAAGGTTAATTTACGTTGCTCAGGAATCTTTCAGAAAGCTTTCAGCAAATTGTTGAGTTGTTCTGACTTCGTTGTAAACAAACCAATTTTTGCGACATGTTCCTGGTTGACAATTGGTTTACTTTTGACCACTCCAAAAAGCAACCAACCCAAACGACTGTTCTGTGCGGTAGGGGAGTCCTTTTGTTTTCTGATGATACCATCTAACAAAATTTCCTCGTAGATGTCGGCCCCTAGTAAAATTTCCTCTGGTGATGGACAGTCGAAGTGTGGATCAGCTAACTTTATTCCTCTCAAATGAGACCAATCATCTCTATGTATCGGTATTAATGGTAAATTGCCAGTAATTTTCTCCATAATGGTAGCTGTCACTTCAGTTGAAAATTGTGGGTCTACATGTGATGACATTCGGAATTTTAAAGCCAAATTCTGTGTTGTTACAGTGGTATTTCCCAATGCATTTATCGTTGAATAATCTGTGGTCTTCATTAAGTCCAACTTCTTTGCCAATGAACCCAATATCACTGCATTGTCAGATCCTAAGTCAATCAGTGCCTTAGCTGCAATTTTTTCTCCGGAGTTCGAGTAGACGTATACAATTGCCGAAGCTAGTAAAACTCTCCTTTCTGCATTATGTGAATTTATTGCTGTGACAGTTGTTTTCGTTTCATTAATGGATGGTTCAAGGTCATCTAGGTCATCAAGGGACTACCAAAAATAGATGTATCTTTACTATCAGTATGGATACTGGTGTGATGTTTACTTTTACAAGTCTTGCATCGACCTATGCTTGTACAATTCGTTGAGGAGTGCCCGTTTGACAAACAGTTGAAATAAAGTCTATTATTTTTTACGAAGCTAGTTCTATCTGAGGTGCTTAAAACGCTGTATTTGGAGCAACTGGTAATTTTGTGGTTAGAATCTTGACAGAAGAAACATTTAGTTGTATTTTTTTTATTGCTTTGCTCGTATGATGAATTAGAAGATGAAGAGTTTTTCGATCCGAAACTTTGAGTTCTTCGAACGCTGATTTGATTATTTGCTTCTTCTTCGCTGACTATCATTTCAAGTGATTGCCATCTTAGCCTTAAAAATTCCTCTAATTTCTTGTACTTAGGTCTTTCTTTTGCTTGAGACCCCATTCTTTGTGTGTTTCTGGATCCAGTTTCGATATAATGACATGTATGAGAATCGCATCCCACTGGCCAATTGGGATCCCTTGAACCTTCAAGCTTTGAATGATTTCTGACGATTGTTTGATGTCTTTGTGATTCTCTGTATTTATTCTTGGTTGATTGAAAAAACTTTTCAACAGAGAATCAACTATGAATCTCTTGTGGTTGTACCTCTCGTTTAGCTTGGACCAGGCTTCCATGTAATTTGCTTCAGTTACTGTAATCGATTTTAGAAGTGACTCAGCATCCCCTTGGACGTTCGTGTTCAAATAATGTAGCTTTTGGACATTGCTGATGTTGTTGTTGTTATGAATTAGCGAAATGAAAAGGTCTTTGAATGAAGTCCAATCTTCGTATTTCCCAGAAAATGGTGTTAATTCAATTCTAGGCAGCTTCACTTCCTGTTGTCGATTGTTGTTCGCTTGTGATGCTCCCTCCGCTTTCATCCTCAGATCGTTCAAATATGCTATGCCTTCATGTAGCTTCGAGTAACAAAAATAATAATATTCTTCCATTTGTGCTCTGCATGCTTCACTCTCTTCCATTCTATCCTGCGGCCAACTCTCTTCCAATGCGTTCTGATTTGTTTCGAATTCATCATACAATTTTTGCACTTGATTCAATCGAAGCTGTAGAGTACTCAAAGTTGTACCTTCTGGAAATGCTTTGCAGAATTTCATTTGACGCATAATTTGACTATTCATTGATGTTTGCCTCTTCATACTCATTTCGGTATATTAATCAAATTACTATGCGATTTAATTCCTAACCATAAATTTTTACAAAATGATTTCGCTGTAAAATGCTGAAATAAGCGGTTAAGGTTCAAATGCTAATTAATCTAATTAAAATTTCAAACATCCAAGAGTAATCACAGACAAATGTTCACTTCTACACAATTGTCAATGATTTATAGCAACTTGCGAAACACTTCAACTGTCAATCGATCGAAAGCTCAAATGCGACAAACAATTTTTTAACTAGACGTTCACTCTAGCTTTGAAATGAAATCACAGGTAAAAACCCCAGACGAAAATGTCAAAATTAAATGTTCGATTCGAAATTCTATTTTAACGCTCAAAATCTAACGCTCAGTTTACTGCCAATTTTACGTCTAAATGAACCTTCAAATACAATGCACAAACCGTATGTCCGAAATAAACTGTCAGGTTAGTATGTGGCTGAGATAAATTGACTTAGGAAACACGACCGGTACCCTTCGGGCCTTATCGAATGCACGCACGTTAGCGAAATAAAGTTCAACTATTAGCATCAACCAATGACCTTGAATTTTACTTGAATGACTTTAATTTGTCCTTGAGGTTTTCTCGTTGCCTTTTAAACCGTTCGCAAGGACCAAATTTACTCGAATGTTCAAATTGTTTTCACTTCAATTGCCGTGCCATATAGTCCTTTCGATCAATGTTCATTTCAATCAATTAAATTTTCGCAACTCAACTTCGATAAAATCGCTTAAAAGTTTTAATTCAAAATGTACTCAATGTTCACGGCAAAACGACTTACCAATGCACTAAACGTTCTGAAATTGATCAGCATCAAATCTGATCGACCTAATTGAATGTTCACACAACAGCATAAATTTATATCTCAATGAATGTGCCACATGGCTTGCTCGGCCATTGTTCAATTTCAGAATATTTCCAATAAATTGAGAACTTGTTACTTATCTTTTTTCTTTGCCAATGGTCCAATTATTATTTGCTCTGCTACCATATGTTCCAGCGTTCACTAAATATTTATTTATGTTTATACGAAGCGGAATAGTGTGGCAATTTAAATTAAATTCTTTTGTTGAAGATAAGCAAATTCACTTTATTCAAAATAATTCACATACTAGATTTTGTTCTGTACGGCTTGGCGTTCAACATGAAACTAAACTAAAGTCGCCAGTACGACATCGATATGACGACGCGACATGTGGTGAGATCGGTGACATTTCAGATTTTGAAAATGTAACAGATCTCAATGGTTGCGTTCCGCAACTCTTTGACAACTCAAAATTTTGAAATTTATATGAAATTGGACAACTCACGATACCCCCGGACAACTCTCAATTTACATTAATTAATTAATTTTAATTAGATAAAACAAATTATTAGTAGGCTGTGGAGTTACTTTTGAAAGACCGAGAATATGTAGTACACTGACTGTCAAAAAAATAAATCAAATTTCTTGAAAGCAAAATGATCGCATCAGAGAAAGATTTAATTAGTGCAGTCTTGGTTTTGTTCGAGACCTTTGAAGAAATAAGAATCTGTGCGAACAGGTACACCGATGCGTCAATAAAAATATTGAAACCTTTCGGTAAATCCTATAGGCCGAGCGATGTACGAAACCAAAAACGCTTGTACAAGCAATGGCACGCTGAAACTGTAAGTACAATGTTAACTTTGTCTCATGTAGCCAAATAAACAGAAAAATAAGACAATATTTGAATCTGTTTACAGACATACGAAAAAGTTAAGCAGTTGTTTGAAGAACGGTCTCGTGGCGACGCTAGCCCCTCAACAGTAACTGAACAGTCTGTTGGTAACGAAGAACAGGTTAGTCAATTTTACCTCGTAAACTCAAAATTTTAGAACTGAAATATGTGAGGGATGAGCTACGTGAAAAAATGCTGAGATAGACGATCTTGTTATACGACTCTAGTACTTATAAACAAAAGTCATAAATTCACTTTTTATACTAAGTGCTCTGACGGAAAGATATCAGACCAGATTTTCCCCCTCAGAAATAAGGGAGAACATCAGAACATATTATAACATTCAACTCCATTTCTTCTCAGGTACCGAACGATTTCTCTTCAGACTTGGATGGGGTTGCGAATGAAGTTCCTGACAATAGCATTACGAAAGAAGAAAGCAGGTTTACGTTTATTTCTCCAATTTTTTTTGATTAGATATTATTTGTAGCTGTAAGTGTTGCTTTTTCCTAAATTTATCGGTCCAGAAATATAAAAACTAAATTAAATTTTTGGGAAGTAAATGAATGGGAATAGATCTTTTTGTCACGGGGACGACGGTATGAAGGGACCCGTATGTATCAGAATAGATGCGGCAAACGAAAAGACTCGAGCGTATTTAAGCAAATATTGCCTTAACGCTTAAGTGTACGAAATTACGTCCACATTGAATTGTATTGGAAATTGCCGAGAGGGCAATATTGAAAAACCCGTCCGAAAAAACGGTGTAAAAAACCCTTCTGAAAGCACAAAATTCATCTCCAAATAGACGAAAATGTTCACCTCAATTTGCTCTGCAACATACGAAAAAATCATTTTGAGGACCGACCTAGGGCTCTGAGTAGAGTCCTCAGACACATACGTCCATAAACAAAAAGGTTTCCCTCAATTTGCTCTGAAACCTCTGCAACATCGCAAAAAAAAAAAATTTTGGTTAGGGCCGTCTTAAGACCGACATGAGGCCCACTTGAGCCTTAATCACAGGCACAAGTTTCTTTTGGAAGTTGTCGGTCTGGGCATGACAAAAAAAATTTATGAAAATAGGAAAAGATTTACTCGAATTATTTACAAAAAACATAGAGCCCTAGCAGAGACTCGCTTTTAGTGCCCTAGCTAAGTCCAAGGACTCAAATTAAAAAATGTTTCTTCCATAAATTGTCGGCCATGCCCAGATCTTTCGAAAAAACAAACTACAATCGATCCAAATGAAAAATTATACAAAACTTCCGATTTGTGGGTTCTGCGAGTTCTTTGAGATTTAAAGCCCAGTTTTAGTGTTGTCGCTTTTGGCTTTTGCTAAATGTATATCGATAATGCAGTTTCATTGAGTTCGTTAATTGCCTCTTTTTTTTATTGTAAAATTCAAACGTTCTCTGACTTAAAATTTTTGCACATTTGTTTGATGACTCTGTTGTTAGCAAATTTTGGAATAGATCGATATTTGTTTCTTCGCATTATTTTTTATTTAATGTTGGACTTAGAAATTACTTCAATAATTTGAATTTTCTTGCAAATGTAGTTTTTTGTTTAATTTTGTAAATTTCCTAAAAGCTTAATTTTGCAGAAAGTTCGATTATTTCGGGGATTCGCATATCTTATAAAACTCCAATTTTCTTAGAGAGTCTAATTCTTTTGAAATTTTTAATTTTTTTGATAATTTGAAATTTATATTTTCCTGTAATTTTGGGATTTCCTTGAAATTTATATTTGGAGAAAGAATTGGGATTTTTCAAAAATTTATGTCTTCTTGATAATTTTGAATTTTCACAAAAACTTTAGATTTCTTGAAAATTCAATTTATTTTTGAAATAACCGTACGGGTCAACCGTATCTTGATTTTCATCATCTTTATCTACATTATCATCCATTGTTTTGATTGATGGCTTTGACAGCAGCAGTACTTCAGTATATTTTTTAAAATTTTAGATTTTCTAGTGAAGTATCTCACAAATTATTGTTTTACTTCAGTTAAAACAATTTCAATTGTTATTACGTTTTGATCATTTGTTGTGCTGTGTTTAATTGTGGAGTTTTGAAACTTTTTTTTTAAAAATAGATCAAAAAATCGCTAATTTCTATCGTGTGAAAAGTGTTTTAAAACTTCCAGCTTCTGCAAGCATTATTTCGCTTTCCTCTAGTGGATTTTCGAGAATTTTGTTTTTATTAGAAACGTTTATCTATTTAGAAAAAGTTGTAAAATTTTGTGAAGTTTCGAATAAAAAAATGTAATTTAATTTGTGATCATCACGGGAATCTTCCGATTTGTGTTTTTGTTGACAAATGACATGACATGGCCAATTTGTTTACATACATTCGTCCAAAAGCGGCAACACCGAATTGGAATTTATTCATTGTGTTTTAAACCCACAAAAATAACTCTCAAAAGACATAATTGTATAATTTCGAGATTGGAAAGATTGTATTTATGAAAATAGCAAAAGATTTAGTGCACAAAAGATCAAAAACGTCTTAAACGGCCCTAGGTCGGCGGCCTATCCCATAAAAGATTTTTCGTTTACCTTTCACGGAAAAAAAGGTTTTTGGAAATCGGTTGACTTTTACTCGAGTTATCGTGTTGACGGACGGACGGACGGGTCGAAATTCGACCAGTTACAAACGTCGGGGTAAACGCAATAGACCCCTTTTCGAAGAACTTTGTTCTTCGTACGGGTCTAAACATAAAAACGCGCAGGACATAAATTTACAATTTTGCTTTGGTGGCACAAATATAAGACATAAATATAATAATCTGCGTTAACAATCCATGAAGGATTGGGGGCTAGATCACTATTTACTAGTTTCGCTATTTTGTGGTTCTACTTTTTTGAGATCCTTTCATTACCGGAAAGTTTTTACTGTGCCAGTGGTAAGCTGTGCGACACACCCAGTTCCATCTATGAGATGTACTAGGAGCGAAACTAGTAGGAGTAGAATATCGGCACCTCCCAACAATGCCTTTCACAGGTAAGCCGATGGTATAATCATGATGAGAATATTAAGATCGCAAAGTTCTTAATATTCTCATAGCGGACAAAGATAGCAAAATCTAATTTTTAGGGAATAAAATTAAGAAATTGGAGAGTGAGATCAGATGAATGGGGATGAATTTTGTGCTTTCAGAAGGGCTGTTTACACTGTTGCTTCGGACGGGTTTTTCAATATTGCCCTATCGGCAATTTACAATACAATTTAATGTGGACGTAAGGCAGTATTTACTTAAATACGTTCGAGTCTTTTCGTAACATCAGCTCTGTTTGCCGCATCTATTCTGATACGTACCAGTCCCTTCATATGTTTAGACCCGTACGAAGTACGTAGGTCTGATGCGTTTACTACCACGCTTGTTACATTGCGATAGTAAGGGGGAACCTTTTTATGTTGCCTCCAGATGGCAAATCAGCGAAAAAAACAATGTCCGTCTGTCTGTCTGTCCGTCAACGCGATAACTTGAGTAAATCTCGACCGATTTTCAAACACTTTTTTTTCCTGAAAGGTAGTCGAAAAATATTTTATGGTATTGAATCTGGGCACTGTCGGCCCAAGGACCGCCGAGCTAGGGCCGTTTAAGTGGTTTTTGGTCTTTTGCACATAACTCGAGTAAATCTTTTCTGCTTTTCATAAATTTTTTTTGTTTGAAAGATCTGGGCATGGCCGACAATTTATGGAAGAAACTTTTTTTCATTTGAGTCCTTGGAT
>CM055404.1:67950130-67986628 GCA_029228625.1 Pseudolycoriella hygida | reverse complement strand
GGTGGCCGAGGTGTAACCTTTCCACATCTCAACTAAAACTAGCTAAATTGCAAAGGCTTGCGCTCATTGGCATAACGGGCGCTATGAGCACTGCCCCAACAGCCGCGCTGGAAGCAATTCTTAATATTGAGCCATTGCACATCTTCATCCAAAGTGAAGCTCGGTCCGCTGCTCTCAGACTTAAACTCACCAATTCACTTATAATCAACCATAATAATCATTCGAGAATTTGGAAGAGCATGGTGCTGGCTTCTCCGGAATTTGAAATGCCCTGCGATTCTATTATTCCTGTATATAGATTCGAAAAGTCATTTTCTGTTAGCCTCCCTCAACGTGACGCTTGGGCTAATAACTTAGCTATTCCACTAGACGATCGAATATCTTGCTTTACAGACGGCTCCTTTTCTTTTGGGAGCGCCGGGGCTGGATTTCACTCCCCAGAACTTAACTTAGCTAAAAGTTTGTCTTTAGGTAAGTTCGTCACAGTTTTTCAATCGGAAATTACCGGAATTATTGCATGTGTCAATCAATTGATGTCCGCTCTAGAAAATTTGCCGGTAAACCAATGTATCTTCATTTGCATCGACAGCCAGTCAGCAATCAAATCTGTGTGGCTACAAATTCTCCTCATCATTAGTCTTAGAATGCAGAGATTTAATTCAGCTGCTATCCACTCATCGACGTGTAATACTAGTTTGGGTACCAAGTCATAGCGGTATCGCTGGTAACGATCAAGCCGACGATCTGGCTAAAATAGCTGCATCTTCTCCTTTCATAGGCCCTGAACCTAGTGTACCCGTATCAGCCTCTACACTGTTTCGAATTATCAATCGCTGGAAAGCTGATACTTTCTTTAAGCATTGGGAAACTCTAAACTACGCGAGTCACGCCAAAAACTGCATCCGTATCAATGAAAAATATTCTAGGGAACTCCTGTCATTTTCCAAGAAAGACGTAAAAAGAATCACTGACATTCTGACTGGTCACTGCTCCCTTAACAAACATCTGTACACTATCGGTTTTGCTAAGAGTCCACTATGTAACCGCTGCGGTGACATCGAATCCGCCGAACATCTTCTTTGCCATTGTCCCGCTTACATCATGGCTAGAGCGAAATGCTTTGGATCTTACATGATAAAACCGAAATCAATTAAAAATCACTCTCCCAAAACCGTGCTAAATTACTTGAACCGAATCAAATCTTATTAGGTCAGCGAATATCAACAGAAATATCCTCTAATTCTTGT
The DNA here is from genome assembly GCA_029228625.1 of Pseudolycoriella hygida. Lineage (NCBI taxonomy): Eukaryota > Metazoa > Arthropoda > Insecta > Diptera > Sciaridae > Pseudolycoriella > Pseudolycoriella hygida. The sequence goes on along the minus strand of CM055404.1, from coordinate 67,985,381 downwards.
GGGTATGCACAACAGCCCCATTGGTGGCTTAGGTGCAAGGAATTACTTTCGTTTTCCTACCCACTTTATCCTATCCTACCTATGTTATTTATTTAGGCAATACGGAATCCATTGATTTTCAGTAGCTGACGATTTAACTTTCTGTCTGTGGGTCCGATTTTCACATCACTCTTGTCGGGCGGCGCAAGCAATTAATTTTTTCTGAGTACGGAGGAATGGGAAGCTATCGATTATTACCGGCAACGCAATGTCATCCCCTCGTGCGTACGTAATATGTGGACAGCCCCTTAGATAGCGGGAAATCAATTTTGAAATAATTCAAACTTTTTAGTTGCTGGTTTACGGAAATAATTATTTGTGTGCCCTCCCGAATACGATCAATCTCACACAGAAGGGAAACAAAAAGAGAAATACAAATATATTTGTTGGTTCTTACGTTTGGGTAAAACGCTGAATTTCTTGACGTCGCTTTCTTCTTTGTGAACCGTTTCTACGTGTCTAGCCAGTTTGAAAAACATTTTGTTGCAGTACAAACATGGAAGCTTTTTTCTTCCTTGATCAGAAGTAGGGACAATCAAAGCAATATTGTCAATTCCTTTCGTTGGCGCAATGTTAACTTTGTATGGCGTTTGAGTAAATGGAGCGGGATCAGTACACGTTGACGCAAAAATCGAATCAAGCTCTGGATGTGCATCGAGCATACTTTTCGCCACAGCCGGAAGAATGACATCGAATTGCGATGAAGTTTCGACTCCTTCATAAGAATGTGTTTCTTGGTTTTCGATGACTGCTGATTCGGTGTTGCACTGGGCTGAATACGTTGGAATCTCAAATGAATCTGTAAGAAATAATATATTCAATGTTCTGAATAGCTGAGTATGAGTACCCTTAAATTCATACCGACAACAACGCTTCCATCTTGGCCAGGATCCCAAAATTCGTTCGTAACGCTCGGTTCCATGCTCGATTCCCTTAAAATGTATCTCAGCGTATCATACACCTGAAAATATAAAGGAAAGATCTTTTTGTCAGTAAGCATTTCTTACTCGAGTCATTGCAAGTATTATTTATATTACGTACTTCAATGCCAACGTCACTGAAACTGTCTTCATAAGACAAAATCGTTTCGTATTTATCGTTCTGTGACGGTTGGTTGTGCTGCTTCGGTTGGGCCTCAGATGTTTCATACTCAATTTGGACCTAAAAAGAATTATTCATCATTGAAATTACATCGAATTGTTTGCGTTTATCGTTTTAATACGATGTAAAAATTAGTGACCCATTGTGATTGAACGATCTGCGAAATAATTGTACGACGATGTGATAACCCCGCGAATCGTGCTCTGTAAAATGTTCTTCGGCGATTAATGGGGAACAACAAAAATTTTAACTTTATAAGTTTGACTTAAGGATTTACTTGTCTCATGAAAATACCCTTCAAATGGTTTGAGACTACCAAGAAATGATGTTGTTAGGAAACTTTGCCCGCGTAGTTATACACCATTTAAGCTTTCCCCGAAATTTCGAATGCACAAATTTCATTGACCTATAAATGGTCACATATTTCCATAAAAAAGTGTGAATTCGAAAAATATGCTTAGCCCCGAGCTAATCGAGCAACTATAATTGGCAGTTTAGGCCCTAAACTGAGAAATCTAACTATAATTGGCAAATAAAAGTCTTGAGTAGGGCTACGAAATATGCGAAGCGTGAAAGCTTAGGGCTTAGTCTGTGAAAAATATCCGCACCTAATATAGGCGCAGTCCGTACGTCACCCATGGAGCAAAAAGACAACGAAGCGAAGGAGCTATTTTACGAGAAACTAGTGGATATATATGATGGAGCGCCGAAACGTGACATTAAGATTTTGCTTGGAGATCTGAATGCCAAGATAGTTCGCGAAGTCTACTATCGTCCCACAATTGGTAAATACAGCCTCCATGAAAATTCTAAGGACAACGGTACGCGGGTAGTTCATTTCGCAGCATCAAGAAGCATGGTTGTGAGCAGTACGTATTTCGAACATAAAAAAATCCACAAAGCGACAAGGCTATCACCTGATGGACAAACCAAAAACCAGATTGATCACGTTTTGATAGACAGGCGTCACTGTTCATGTTCAAATGTATTGGATGTCAGGAGCTGTAGAGGACTAAATGTTGATTCTGACAATTCTGCATATCGGTCTAACACAACCGACAACAGGCATTGAAAAATTGGGACGTTGAAAAACTGCAGAACGAAGACATCAAACACAAATACGTGGATAGTTTGGAGAGAAAAATTATCGAAGAAATGGTCAGCGAGCAACACAGTATAGACGATGCGTGGAATCAAATCAGGCGGAATGTAGAGAGCGCCGCGGCAGAGACTTTGGGAACGAGAACGGGAAATAAAAGAAAAAACTGCTTCAACGATGAATGCCAGCGAGCTCTGGAGAACAAAAATGCAGCTCGACTAAAAACTCTGAGTCGATACACTCGAGCAGGCCAGGCAGAGTACCGTTCGAAGAGAAATTTCGCTCGAAAACTGTTCCGAAACAAAAAACGACTGCAGGATAGGAACGTTTTGATCGAAATTGAAAAGTTTGGCAATAGGAAGGAACTTCTCTCGGAAAGTAAACGAATCCAAAAATGGTTACAGTCAACAATCTTTGCTGTGTAAGGACAAGAATGGATTGGTCTTAGCAGATGAGGAAAAGTGCATTGCGAGATGGGCTGAGTACTTCAAAGAACTGCTTAATCCGAACACACCGCTCAACCGAAACGAAGAAAACAACGAATTGCCATTTCATACTGCGCAACCATATATGGAAGAACCAACGATGCAAGAAGTTGAAGCTGAAATTTCGAGGCTCAGAAATTTCAAAGCCCCGGGGACAGACAATCTACCCAGCGAACTTTTCAAGAACAGCGGCAACGCGCTATATATGGAGATGCACGAGCTCATCAAGCGTATATGGAATGTCGAGGAGTTACCGGAAGAGTGGAAGACCAGCATACTTTGTCCCATATACAAAAAAGGTGATAAAATGGAGTGTGGCTATTTTCGATGAATTGCTCTGCTGAATATTGCTTACAAGATATTTGCAAATTTGCAAATATTTATATTCTTTACCAGCGCCTTCATCCATACATGGAAAACTCTGTAGGTGAATACCAAGGTGGTCTTCGTGTAGGTCGTTCAACATCGGACCAGCTGTTTAATATCAGACAGATCTTGGAGAAGTGCAAAGAGTACAACATTGAAACACACCATTTGTTCGTTGATTTTAAGGCAGCCTATGACAGTGTTAGAAGAAGTAAGCTATATGGAGAGTAATGGAGGAATTTGGAATTCCCAACAAACTGATCTCGCTAACCAAGTTAACACTGAACGGAGCTAATAGCCGAGTAAGGATCCGTAATCAACTGTCAGAGATTTTCGACATAGAGGAAGGCCTACGTCAGGGAGATCCTCTGGCGACGCTGCTTTTTAACCTGACCCTTGAAGTAGCTGCGCGCACCATGTACATAGATTTCAGCGGCACCATTTTCACCAAGTCCAGTCAGTTGCTAGGTTTCGCAGACGACCTGGACATACTTGGACGAAAAATGGATGTTGTTAAAGACAAGTTTATGGCCTTGGAGAGGAAAGGTACTGACCTTGGGTTGAAAGTTAATGACGAAAAAAATCCTTAAAACCAGACCGGAGGGCAAGAGAGGTGCAGGGCGTCCAAAATCCAGATGTTATGACGCAGCTCTTACCGACTTAAAAACTGTGGGAGTATCCGGCTGGGAGACGTTAGCTGCGGATAGGTCCGGTTGGAGAAGCATGTTGCAGAAGGCCAAGACGCTTAATGGGTTGTAGTGCCGGTTAAGTAAGTAAGTAAGTTATCTCAGAACCACTTGACCGATTTAGCTCATCTTCAAAATTTACCTCATTATTACGAATAACTTTCCGATATTTATTTATTTTTGAGAATCGGTCATGATTTCCTCTAGATATTGTGTTGACGGACGGACAGTGCCTATATTAGGTGCGGATATTTTCTACAGATTAAGCCCTAGGCTTTCACGCTTTGTACATTGCGTAAACCTACTCAAGACTTTTATTTGCCAATTACAAAATTTTCCGACAGACCCCTACAATGACGGCCTGTACTACCACTATTCAGTGTGATTCTGAGCCTGCAGTGGGCGCAAATACTTTCTTCGAGCAATGGAGCTTCTTCTCAAGTACATTCTGATCAAAAATAATCAACACTCAAGCTGACTCTCAATGAGGAATATCAAATTTACGAAAACCTTGATTTTTCACGATATCCGTGATTTTTTTCACTTTTCTAAGCTAAGCTAAGCCACAAAGTTTTCGACAACTTCTTTTTTGGAACACCTAGTATACACACAGAAGGACTGGTGGAGTGGAGAATAGGATGCAAAGTTTTTTTACGAGGCTTACACTGGTGCGAACTATTTCATTACGAACACCCGAGACGCAGACCAAAATGTTCGTAATTCGAACATCTCGATTTTGATTCCTTGGTGAGCTCGTTTTCCGAACTTTTTCCATACCATACCCATACTCAGTCGGATGCTGACATTTTGCAAAGAAGTCAAATCGACGGATGTGTTCTGGTTGTCAACATTCCAAACAGGGTTCGAGACTACAATCCCGACATCTGCTTCGTTTCGTCCAACAAAAACAGCAAACCAGTTCCTACCAGCAGGTCTGTCCTCCGAAATTTCCCAAACAGCCAACATCGGTCTGTGTTAATCACTGTTGGTGTAAACATCCCCATAGTCGACTCTATACGAAAACCTCGGTCTAACTTCCAAAAGGCGAACAACAAAAGGCAAAGTTTCAACAAGAGTTCGAAGTCAATCTTAGATGGATCGCTCCCAGCAGCAATAACTACAAAAGATTTGCCGGTGTCGTACACGCTGCTGCAAAACGCAACATTCCTAGGGGGTATCGCAAGGATTACATCCCTGGCTGGAGCAACGAACTGGAGCAACTCTACAAGGATTTCGAGGAGTCAGGTGATCCAGAAATTTCTGAAGAACGTCTTGACGCTCTAAATGGAAACCGAAAAGAAAAATGAGCGAAAACAACGAAGAACATCCACTTTACCCGATCCAGCAGAAAAACGTTGAACATTCTCAGGAAACTCGGTTCGGCGAAAAACACCGTCCTAAGGAAAATCCAGAAACACACTGTTTCACCCGATGATATTGCCTGCAGAATACTAAAAACATCGACTGCCACCAAAGTGAGCAAAGGAAGAATGTCACTCCTTAAAAGCACCTTGAAAGCGAAAAAGAGATGGCTGAAAGAAGCGCCACATTTTTCACCCCCTTTCGACCTCAGCGAAATAAATACTGTCATCGATTCTCTGAAAACAGGTAAAGTCGCCGGTGCAAACTACATCTACCCTGAGTTCGTCAGAAATTGTCTCACTAAATTCATGAACGACATCCTGGCGTCGAAAAACATACCAAAAGAATTCTGTAAAAGCAAGGTGGTGGTCGTTACCAGTAGACACCGTCTGGAAGAACGACCCCCTGGTAGAGTTCATCGACGCAATACCATGCTCCAACCTAGTACAGCTTCTTGAATAATATGCTCTCAAATAGATAAATCAGAGTCTTTATGAATGGGGTTCTCTATAAGTGACATGCCGGAGACCATCTCTCGCAAATCTGGTTATGCCGACGACAACGCGCAAGGGGCTCAACATAAAGACAAAGTGCACATCGAGACCGTAAGAAAACGAAATCTTACCAATCAACCAAGACTTCATTTTAGCCCCAATCGTCCCAAGACTAAAATCGAGGAAACCAATCTGGACTGAACCGTTCTTTAGATGCGAGCAAAACTATACCTTTGACGCAAAGGACAAATGGAGAGCAACCTGGAATGCTACGAAGTTGCGAAACAAACACCTAGTCACAGTCCCGACGGAAAAAGTGAACGGCATAGACGAAGCTAAAAAAACTTATAAACTAAACAGAGTAAGGACTGGACATGGACGATGGGGTAGTACATTGCATAAATGGAACTCAAACCTTGCACCTAGCTGCGATTGTGGTAACGAATGCATTTCAAGAAAGCTCTCTGGTGGATTGGCAGATATACACACCCTTACTTCGGAAGCCAAAAAATGGCTACAAACCAGTGGTACTCGTTCATAAGAGCTATTTTCTTTGTTAGACCCGTACGAAGCTAAGGCCGTTGGTTTTTGCTCTTTTGTACATAAATCAAGTAAATCTTTTTCGATTTTCGAAATTTTGTTTGAAAGATTGAGCATGGAAGAAACTTTTTTGGATTTGAGTCCTTGGACTTAGCAAGGGCACTAGAAACGAATGTCTGCTACGGCACTACGTGTTTTTTGTAAATAACTCGAGCAAGTTTTTTCTGATTTTCATAATTTTTTTTTGTTTGAAAGATCTGAGCATGCCTGACAATTTATGGAAGAAATTTGTTTTAATTGAGCTTTTGCACTCAGCCAGGGCCAAAAAACTGAATCTCTACTAGGGCCCAACGTGTTTTTTCTACATCGGTCGAAAACTTTCGAAATTATTATCGAAAAAGTGGTAAAAATCGTGGTTTTTTGAAGGTTGTTCAAACTTTTTCACTTATATCATTGCGAGAGAAAAAAGAGGCGAATTTTTTTGTCTAAGGAGGTATGGGTCATAGGCCTCTGCTAAGTGCCCTAGGTCGGTTCAAAATTCTGTGCTTTAATCTAATTTAATGAGGTCGTAATTGCACATACGTTAGAGTTAAGACTATTTACATACTCGGTCTTTCAAAAGTAACTCCACAGCCTCTTCTGTTTGCCACATCCATTCTGATACATTAGGGCCCTTGCCAATGTTTTTTCTATGTTGTAATCATTTGACGCGGAGAATTTTTTTTCTTTCTCTCTTTTAATGTCTATGTATAACAAGTTTTCCTCTTTAGTTTAAATTTTTGTATTATATGTGATATTGTTCCACTGTTCAAAATGACATGCGAAATAATAATAATAACGAGTATATTCTGAAGATGCATCAATAAAGATACGAAACGTCAATAAATAAATTGATTAATTTGTTTATGTTTGGATGGACCGAAAAATCGAGAAATAATCACATCAAATAATAATAACACTTACAGCACACACAACCGTTTGAAGGTGAAAATCGACTTCTCCGGTTTCACTTCCTGTGTGCCTCCGTTTTGTTTATGATTCTATATATAAGAAGGAGACGAAACGGAGATAAAAAGTAGTGAAAGTAGAATTCGACCGAAGGTAAACAGCTCCCAAAAATCCCAAAAGAAGATTTTTTATACTCGAAGATTTTTTATGACTTTACTAAAAGACTTTTTTGAATGATTTTCTTTAAGGTAAACGTTCAATTTAACTGAATTTTGTTTTTTGAAAAATTTGTGTAACAGGGATTTTATTTTACAAATCTACGTGATTTACTAAAGATTTTTTCGGTCGTATTAAGATTTTCCGGAGCTGTTTTCTTAACGAATTCGGCCCTTGAACATCAATTAAATTTTGCGAAATTCGAATTCGTCCTCTTCGATCATAACTTAACAACGCTTCGTTAAATGAGCGATAGCTGACGCAGCTGACTACCGTGGAACGGACGATAAAATGTCAAAAAAAATGAAAAAACGAGCATTTATTGTGTAACTGCAGTGGGGATTTGCAGTGCTAAAGAAGTTGCTGCTAAGTTGCACTAGCTCCAGTAATAAGTTTCTTTATTGACTATGCAGGTAAAATAAGATTTATAGCAAGAGAAATTTGCCAAAAATTGTGTGTCAAATAACTGATGTTTTGTCCGAAATAAACTGTGCTGAATGGACGAAATTTGTAAGCGATCGAGGTCAAAAATTTCAATTTGTCGGAAAAAGTTTTAAGACTCAACGAAAAGTCACACTAAAAATTTCACAATTTTTAAAGTCACATATTTTCTGACCCAAATGGGGTTGGACCCAGATATTTTAACTTAAATCCAAGTAGAACGGGTTTCTGAAAATAGAGACAGTGAACCGGACAAATTTTATTCGAAATGGAGTCCATAATCTACGAAATACAAGATATGTGTCAATTGAGAACAACAATGGATCTCCGTATTCATGTAATGATAACTTTGTTGTGTCGATTATGTATTTTATTTGCAATAAAATTTGTCTAGCTCATTGACTCTATTTTCCGAAACATATTTTCTTTCTTTTTTGCAAAGATAAACACTTTATATAGCAGTGTTCGTCCTTTGCTGCGACCTTAAAGTTTCGTGAAACAGCATTTTTCGTGGATAGGTGTCAATGCGAGGGAGCAGTTGATTCCATTGATGTTTTCATTTCAAAAGTAAAATTCCCAAACTTCATCTGTTCGTTTCATTCTATTGTTTAATTTACAGTCCCATTTTCAATCGATATATTACGGTGCATTTTCACTTAAAATCAATTTTTCCTCCTGCATTACAAAAATAAACAAATCCGAAACATAACCCCATTTTTGATGTTTCTGGCTCTACAGCCGGTTGATCAAATTATGGGGTTCACAAAATCTCACTAACAATTTTAACCTTTTTTGCTTACCATTGTTTTCGCACATAGTTTCCTTTTTTACTATTTAAAAATTCATTGATTTTTGATTTGATTTTTTGATTTTCGACTAATATTTTCCGCGATTTCTCAAAACAAATTTAATATGAATTCTATGAATTTTGGTTTTTCTTAGCTTTTTATTGTAATGATTCTTCTACACTGAACGTTCAGAACTCGCACAAATTTTTTTATGTTTCACATGTAATTACTAAACCGACAAATACAAAAGCCAGTAATGGATAATGGAATGCGTTTCTTTTAGCATTTATGACGCTTTGATATTCGGTGAAAATTTTGTCTAAGGTTGCTACAGTGCGATCGAATGAGTGTGTGAGTAGTGAATGTCCTTTAAACGTTGATTATTGATAATATACCACATGCGATTTTTGGAGACCGTCGCCAAAACGCTCAAATGTCCCCGAACCTTATTTTATTGTGATACTTTGGGCCCCACCTCGATAATAAATTATATATATATATATATATATTATGTGTATATATATGTATATATATGTATGTATGTACATATACATGTATTTTTTTTTTGCATTTCATTTTAGGTTTTCAGATCCTTTACTTCAGATTCAATACTCCCAATAAAACCTATATTGCAAAAATTCTCATCGAAATTTTCATTTTTTAAGCAACCCATAAAATCCAAATCCATTTCATGTCTTAATTTTCATTTAATATTTCCATGGTAGTGAATGTTGACTGATTTTTTAATATCAAAAAATATTTTGTGTTTAGTTCATATTCTTCTGGTAAGGATTTTATTATATTTTCTCTCTGAATATGCACATATTATAGGCCTATCAATTTTTAGCATCCGTTCGCGAAATATGGCTGAATAAAAGCAAAACTTCTTTGTTATTTTTATGTGCAGAATCCTAACTGGTTAAGATGGAAATCTCTAAGGTAAGAACTTCTGTTTCTATATTTTTATGGAATAAGAACCGTCCCTGGAAAGTAATAACCAAAAGAAATTAATTTGAAACTATTATTTTGAATTATTATCTAGGATTTCTCCAATATTATCCAAATTTCATATCAGTAGAATTATGAACGTTTCCATAATAATTAATATCAACGCGAAATAATTTTAAATCTTGTAGAAGGAAAGTTTAGTTGTTGTTTTTTCTAATTGGAGTTCGCTTAACAATTTTTCAATAATGAGACTGTTTTACTGTCTTGTGAAGGGATTCTGCAAAAACAACTGATGATGGTCAATCCTGTACTGACCAAGGGCCATTGCAGTATCCTGAGGCCGAAACAGTACCTGTTTCAATGAAAATATGATCCATTAAAAAGTCACTTAGATTAGATTAGATTAGAGTGGGTGGATCGAAATCCCGCACCTAATCCTCCAGTGGGCCTGTTGTGCAAACCCACAATCAATTACCTAAATTCGGTTGGTACGATTAAGGTAATCCAAAATGTACTTCGGCGGAATGCTCCATATGATGTTATATGGTACTATATATGCTCCGATGGATTTGACCCTGGCTGTGATATATGCAGGGCATTTGCAGAGGAAGTGCTCCGCCGATTCTATTTCACCACAGTGGGAACAGAATGGGCTATTGGTGACACCGATGGTGTGAAGGTGCTTGTTGAGAGAGTGCCCTGTCAAGATTCCTGTCATTCTTCTAAGGTTACTTCTGCTAAGTGATAGAAGGAATCGAGAGTTACGCACATTGATGCTTATGCAATTTTTGGACTGTCTTGCATGGTTAACAGATTTCCAGTGTTTTTTGAACGTTTCGCTTTTCCAGCTATAGATATAGCTTTTTGCATGGATGAATGGTTCAGGGCCTATAAATCCTTTCATCGCCCCCGCTTTCGCTAAGTCGTCAGCAGCTTCATTGCCCTCGATGCTACTGTGGCCTGGAACTCAGGTTAAAGTGAGGGAATTGTTTTGAGCCAATAATTCTGCTTTCTCTCTGCAATCAAGAGCTAGTGACGAGTATATTTTGTATGACTTAATACTGTCTAGCGCTCTTTGACTGTCTGAGCAAATTATTATGTTGGAATTTGTTATTTTGTTATTTGTTTGTTTGTTATTTCTTTACAACATCGCGCGATGCCAAAAACTTCAGCTAGGAAAATAGATGAGTAAGAGCCTAAGCTGAATGGTATAGAAATATGCGCCGTGGGGTTGTATATGCCCGCACCGGCTGCTTTAACGGATTTCGATCCATCTGAAAACCAAATGTGATCGGCTTGAGCCGGAATGATCGAGTCCCTAGACCAGTCTTCTCTAGTGGGGATAGATACTTTAAATTTATTATCAAAGCGGTACGTAGGAGTGATAAAGTCGCAGGGCATTTCGATGTAAGGCGCTTCTTTAACCATTGTGTTCCACAGCCTGGCGTGACCATAGTTTGCTTTGACTAGGAGGTTGGATCGTCGCAGTCTCACACAGGTGGCCCTAGCGATAGATTCTACATAAATATGTAGTGGTTCAGTATTCAAGAGTGCTTCCATGGCTTATGTCGGTGTCGTTTTCATTGCTCCAGTTATGCTTATTAGAGCTAGTCTTTGAATTTTCTCCAATTGTTTCTGAACTAGACCTATGTGGCAGCGAGGCCACCAGATAAATGCTGCATAGGAAATTTGTGGTCTGACTATTGCTGTGTAAATCCAGGTGAGAACTTTTGGGCTGAGACCCCAGTTTCTGCCGAACGAACCACGGCACATCCATAGCGTTGATATGGCTTTCCGGCAGCGATTATTCAGGTGAGTATTGAAGTTTAATTTTTTGTCTAGATCTACCCCTAATACTTTGGCCGAGTCTGATAGGTGAATTTCTTTCCCAAAAATTTTGGTGAATAGGACAAGCTTGGTTTTATCGGTGTTTATTTCTTGTTCGTGCTTGAGGCACCAGTTTTCTATTATTTTGAATGCTGCTTGCATTACTTCACAGAGGGTCCTCACGAATAACCCGGTTATGAGCACCGTTAGGTCATCAGCGAAACTTAAGGAGAAGTATCCGGAGTCGTTTAGCTTCTTCAGCAGGCTATCTTTGACAAGAATGTAAAGAAGTGGTGGGAGCACCCCGCCTTGCGGACATCCTTTCCGGATTGTGACTGTGACTCTTATTGAATTTAATTTAGCAGAAGCTATTCTGCTACTCAACATAGCGTAAATCCAGCTGGAAGTGGTATTATCCACGTAATGTTCCGAGCAGGCAAGTTTTATGGATTCAAATGACATGTTGCTGAACGCGTTTGAGAAATCGATGAATCCGCCTAGGGCGAAGTTATCATGTTCAGATGCCTTTTCAATTCTATTAACGAGGTGGTGTAGAGCACTTTCTGCTGATTTTCCCTGCTGGTAAGCGTGCTGCATTTGGTGAATGGGATGTTCTTGAAGTGTTCCGTCTCTTAAATACCTATCAACAAGCTTTTCTAAAGTTTTTAGTATGAAAGAAGTCAAACTTATTGGTCGAAAGGATTTCGCTAGCGTGTAGACCAGTTGCCCTAGTTTAGGTATAAATACTACTCTTGCTCCTCTCCATGCTAGTGGAACATATGTGAGGTTAATGCTGGCTATGAACAAGTCACGGAGTATATCCCAGATTAGATGAATGCCTTTTTGAAGCATGATAGGGACAATATTGTCTTCTCCGGCAGATTTGATGGGCGTAAATGACTCAATAGCCCACTTAATTTTATCCTTGGACACAATTTTGAGAGCGACTTCGGGGTTACTTAATGATAGAGTATTGTTGAGACTTGGTGGCGGGACAGATTGATTGATTGAGAAGGAGCCTGGGAAATGGGCGTCTAAAAGGTGCTTGAGGGTGGATTCGGTGTCGTCAGTATATTCTCCTGTCGATAGTTTTAGTGTGCCGATGGCACAGTGTGTGTCTTTGGCAAGAGATTTTACTAAAAGTATGCAGCGGCTGATGTTGAGGTGATCAATGAGTTCGCTTGCTTGACAAGAGATCTTTGGTTCTTTCTGATGGCTTTATTGTACGCTTTTTGCGCTGCACGCCTGCTTGCAATGTCAGCTGTTCCACCACATGGTTTCGCTTTATTGAATGCAGTGCGTAATTGCTTCCTGAGATTTCTAATTTCCGAAGTGAAAAAGTCTGCTGCCAGGTTTTATGGATTTTTCAGGGCAGGCTACGTTGAAGCTTTCCATAATAGCTTCGTTTAGGGAGTTAGCAATGTTGTCGAGGTCAGTTTTTGAATTAATGGCAGTGTAGGTAGGCAAACTTGTGGACAGTTCTGCATTGAATCGTTCCCAGTCAGTGCATTTCGGGTTTCTGAATTTGGCTCTCTCCATGCGGTCCGTTTTTATGTGAAAGGTTATGCATCTATGATCTGATGCTAAGATCTTATTTGTTACTTTCCAATTATTTATGTCGTGAGAGATGTGAACTGAGCATAAGGAGATATCGATTACTTCCCGTCTAGTCGCAGTGATGAAGGTTGGATCATTACCTCTGTTCAGCGTGACTAAGTTGGACGTTAAGATGAACTCCATTAGTGCGTCTCCTCGTGGGTTAAATTTGTGCTACCCCAGATAAGGTGGTGCGCATTAGCGTCGCACCCTAATAGGAGCGGCCAATTATTGGATTTGCAGTGGTTGACTAGGTTTATGAACGCTTGGGTCGGAGGGAGAATGTTCCTGTCATATGGCATGTACACTGATGCCACTATTATTCTTAGCTCATTTCCGCGTATGGAAAATTTTAATACCGCCGCAGTGACGTCTCCACTACAGAATTGTCTCAGAGGAAGAATGTTGCAATTCTTTGACGCTAGAAGACATGTGCGTATTTTCTCGCTGCCTATATGGCTAATGACGTTGAACCTTCGCGGGTCTAAGTTAGCTATTGCGTTCTTTTTGAGGTAGGGCTCTTGGACGAAAATTACAGAAGTCTCTGAGTCTAGTGCAATATTATTTAGTTCAGCCGTCGATGCCTTACGATGTCCTATGTTCACTTGGGCGAATGATATTTTATTGTCGCTCATAGTCCGTGTGGGTTTGAGGGCTTAATAATAATTTACAAAAGCCAACCTGTATACTAAATGCTTCCAAGGTTTTCCTACGAGTAATCTTTGAGAGTAGCGACTTACATATAAATGACTTGCACGTTAGGGCTCTTGATTTGAAACTGGTTTTGAAAAGCATTCGGATAACTTTCGAGAAAAGTAGCTTGTTTATTAATGTGTTTATTCCTATGCCCGTTGGGGTTCTTGATTTACTTACCTTTGTAATTGGTACAAAGTGAGCTGCCTCAACAATCTTGAAATTGTTAATACTATAGACCAGTAATACAATATCGTTTTTGAAGAAATTGAAAGACATGTTGATAATTTGCAAAAATTTATTGATGTTCGCTGAATCGATTTTCATAATTGAATTTTAGTTAGTTGGTTGGTTAGTTACCGAAATTTTGAACCGGGTTATACCGACGTGGGGGCGGAAGCCAATTCCTCTCAGGTCATCGACCGATTTCTCATCAATTCCGATGAACCAGGTTTGTTGGCCACCGGCTACCTTGGTACGTGACAAACATTTCCAAAACTTGGTGTCGATTTTGTTTTGGGTACCGATGATTGAGAACAGAGAGGTTGGTGGCTCAAATGCCTTCGCTGGCGCATTGACCGATGCTCGGTAAAGCTGCGGTGGCGCTCCAATGACTACAGCCTCGAAGGATAGATCTTTGCTTAGGCCTTCCAACTTTGGAATTGTGTTCATTAGCCAGTCTTTAGTAACGTCGTTTTCGCAGATCAATCGGAGGCGAATTCCGTCGTAAATTGGCTTATCGAATTTATATTTGCAGATGTTATCTTCGTCTTCAGAGAACAGGGCAGTTGTAATGCTGGCTTTGATCTCCTCACTTTGGTCAAATGACAAGTTAGGCTTCCCTTCCGAGGCGGTGATATCGACTACATGTCCAGCTGTGCTTGATTTAACTACTTCAGCCATTGTTGGTGGCGGATTGAAGGAAGAGCGCAGTTTTTTGTTCGGGTTATTTTCCAGAGGTAGACTAGTGTCGAGCCTGTTTCGTTTGGTTGGCGTTGATTGTTCAGGTGTTGAGTATGCCAGCTTCAGCGGGGCTGAATTGGTGACAGTGCGTGATGGGTTAAATCTTGATGAAGACGCACCACTGGCATGTGAATGCAGTTTAGATGGCGACGCCAAATTGTTCATCGATGCCGCCCGTACCCCGAGGTGGGAAAGGTTATTTGCGATGTCGACTACTGTTGCATTGAATTCACTCAATGAGTTAGCTAGATTAATTGTTGTGTTAAAATCTTTCGTCGAATCATTTTCTGAATCTGCTTCCGATTCGTAATCGGTGAGATGGGTGGTTTGGTCGACTTCGATTGGTTCGTGCGGCATAGTTAAATTCAGCAAACTGGAGAATGAATTGATACAGATCTTAGTAGTGCATCTGTGGTTAGTCGATTTGTATGTTTTTAATGTTACCTTGTTTTGTTCGTAACTGCTAGATGTTCTCGCTACTGCCACACGATATTTGAATTGGCAGTCACTCCCGTGGCACTTCAGGTAACGAATAACGAAAATGAGTTCTGAATTGAATATGGGTCAACAGTTATTAGCCTATGGCGTGAGTTAGCTAGGTTATTTCGGAACGAATTTATTGCAAAACTGCTTAATTTTGCTGTGCACAATTTTGCAGGGCTTTGGTACACCCGACACGAGTGATGGCACTGAAATTCTAATCGAACAATCGGACAATAGTTTGCTTTGTTCGAGCCGTTGAGCACGTGTTTTTTCAACAATCTGAATATGAAACAATAGAGTGAGTTAAATTTTGTCTTTCCACTATTCAAATCACTTTGTTCGTTACCTTTTCCAATTCGTTTCCCCGTAGCGCAATATTTTCCGTAACCTGAGCAAGATATTGAGCCTTTAATTGAATTTTGGGTCGTAAGTTCGTTGTTAGCTAGCCAGAAGTCAACAGTCGAATGAGCGGAATGCGTTCGCTTCGTGTGGGAAGAGAGTTCATTATTCATGCGTTGAATCGCGACAATAAAAGATTTGTAGGGTGGTAGAGATAAGTGTCCAATAGTGGGATCGTACTTTTTAGTATGCGTGTGTTGAGCGTAGGAAGGCAAAATGGGCGATTTGGCGCGACAAACTGATATTATTAATTTATTTGATGAGTTGACTTTGGTATTGGTTAACAGAATGGATATGTGCACAATTGACGAGAGAGTAAACTTTTCGTTTATTAAAATAAAGCTCGACGAGAGCTCTTTGTTATTGCTTTGGAACCCGGTTGAAGGGTTTACGCTCGGCGAGAGCAGATTTTTCATGTTTGTTAAATAAAAGCTCGACGAGAGCGGATTTGGTATTTTTATTGTGTAAAAGCTCGATGAGAGCCAAGTGTTTCTATAGCGACGCACGTCGTAAGTTGGGGGAATTATTTTACCTATGTAATTGTAGGGTACGATACATCGGCTGGTCGGTACATTTTTACGCAATATGGCGACTCACAGAAAAATGGTATACAAATTGCAGCAATATCCTGCCAAATCCAGCACTAAAAGAATAGAAATTCGATTTGATTAGGGGCAGGTGTGTAAGAAATGTTCTTGCTTCAAAAATTTTCACCTTAGCCACTGGTTAACTCACGATTTTCATCAATTCACGGAGCTGATGTAAAACACGTCTGCCTTGACTAAACTTTCTCTCACTTAACGTGATATTAATTCATTGGGAGGGAAGAAACAAAGGAATGTACAACCTTTAGTTTTCTGTTTGTTCTTTATTTACTATTTCATGAATTATAAGACAATGATTATCTCAGATATATATATGTATATCACTCATCTTAATTTTTTAGATATATATATTTTTTAAATAAACTTACATACTTACTATTTCACACGAACTTACTAATTTTGGCACACTCACATACATAATATTACTGAATAATAAATATTTTTTTCTCAGAGAATATGGCAGTGCAATTACCTATAGTTATGTACAGGGCCTTTTATAACATACAAGCTCGGAGGAAAAATCCACCCCAGTCCCACCCCACTTTTTAAAAATCCACCCCAGTGCACCCCACTCATTTTCAACTTGCAAAAAATGTTCCACTCATTTTCTACTAAAAAAAATTTCGCCTGCGGCGCTTTACAATGATTTATAATATTCAGTAGTTGGGTAATTTTTAAATTTATTTTATGCAACGCATATTTGAGCATGATAAAAAGTATTATATGAAAATCCATTATACAACAAGTTGTATAATGGATTTTCATATATTTTTTTATCACTCTCAATTACTTTTTGCATAAAATGTTTTATGAATCATGTTGCGAAATTGAAAATTTTTGTCACACGATGTGTTTATCATCATTTTTCCTTGTTGCATAAATAACTATTTATTTCTGGATGCCAGACGCCTACAGCGATTCGGAATAGTCCCACGGTTTTTTTTATGAATGACTCTTTATTAAAAAACAATATTCTATTGTCATAAACTCAATTTCGTGTTTTTTAAATTTATTTCAAAGCGAAAAAAAGAAAAAACGAACAAAATCCAATTTCTGTACTCAAAATTGGCTCACCTATTGGGTCTCACTCAGCAAAAATTTTCCGCTCGCTGCGCTCGCGATTCCCTCATCTTATACTAAAAGTATTGCAATTTGAAAAAAACTTCACTTGCGGGCGCTTGACACTATTTTTAGTATGTTTTCCTCTTATCGAAAATTAATTGCTTCCAGCATAGTTCGTTTTATTCAATAAAATTTTTCTCGCTCGCTACGCTCGCATAAGTTATTTTCTAGCTTGAAAGAAATTCTCGTCAATACAATATTTCACTATTTCTATACTATATCAGATTTTCACAACGCGAACATAATAGAAATAAGCATTAAGAATTTGGGACCCCTTCAATGAAAAAATTGGGCCCCCATGCCGAAAATCCCCCCCCCCCAGTTCGAAATCCTTATAAAAGGCTCTGGTTATGTACGAGGTGTACGAGTATAGTAATAATTATTTTAAAGATGTTGCGATGTCTACTCTTTTGATGCAAATCATACGGGTCTACCGAAGAGCTATGCCTTTACTTCACAATGCACTAGGATACATACTGTTCTTAAGAGCACGTCATATATTTTCGTCATATATATTCTGGGTCGACCCAGACCCACTCCGAACTTTAGATGTGTTATGCAAATAGGAAGGAATTAATGTCTTAAAAGAATTTTTTGTGGAAACCCACTATCATTACCTTTCCAACGACACCCCACTTGAGAAATTTGTTGAAAATTTGAATTTACGGCAGCTATTTGAGTGAAGGTAATTTTTCCGACTATTTCGCTACTCTGGCCATCACCTCCTCTCAAATGGCCGTCGTAAATTCAATTTTTCAACAAGTTTCTCAAGTGGGGTGTCTTTGGAAAGGTTATGGACTATGCTTTCCAGGAAAAATAGTGTCTTGAAGTTTCCAGTTAACGCGTGAAAAGTGGAGCTCAAAACCTACCATGTGACTGAAAAGTAGCAAAAATCAGCAAGCAACAATCGACGCCGAAAATCCAATTTTTTATCAAATGTCTCGTTAAAAATATTATAAAGCCGTTTTGATTGATCTTGTGAGAGTTAGTGGCCGAAAACGCTCCAAAATGACCAAAAAAGCACATTTTGCGATTGCGCGATGTCTAAATCCTTTCCGAAAAATTCCAAAAAAAAAAATTTCTAAAGTTCTCAAATATTAAAAACTTTTCAGTGGGAAAAAACAGAAGAAATCGAAAATTTTTTTAAAAAAATCAGCCCTACGGAAGGAAAAAAATCGAAAATTTAATATAGGTACATGGGGAAAGATCTGATCAGAATCAAGTGAAACCTGTCTTAAACTCTATTGGAGTCCCTTTTTCGAAAAGGACAACAAATTTTTGGGTGCCTTTTCAAAAAAACTTTTTTCTCTTTCAGCGACAACCGCTATTAGCTAAAACGGCTTGTCTCCTAGATTGTTGGACAAGTAGAAAATAGGAATTTCCTTTACTGTGCAAAACCACATTAAAGGTATTGCCGATACAAGGCGGCTATGCAGCTGGAGAGAGCGACTTGTTGAATGCCAGTCGAGGAGTGCCACCGTCGAGGATTGAAACACAGTAATGTGCTTGAAGTCGTGGATTTCAGAAAAAAATATTTAGTGAATAGTCAGTGTTTCATGTATCGATTTACTTGTTTTTTTGAGCTGAACTCGAAATTGAGCTTGAAATCTAATAAAATTTCAAGTTTGAAGAATTGACAATGAGTATGGACGTATTTTTTGATCGAAAAATATCCAAAGCTATCGATGCCCTTGTCAATTTACGTATATAAGGGCAATTCCACGGACATCATCGTTCCCACTCACAAAATTCTCAGTAGTTACAAAATAATATTAATAGGAAATTGACTAACCTCAAGTTGAAGGATCAATCTTTATGATGCACGCCTTTACATAAATTTCATTTTGTAACAACTGAGCATTTCGAGCGTTGGAACGAAGTTTTCGTAGAATGGTCCATAAGTCCAAGACTTCTTCTTAGGGCCGCGAATCGGCTCTAAACCAAATCTTTTTTAATTATTTTATAATATATTATTTGACTTGTTTTTGTTATCATTTTTGACTATGGAAGTAATAGTTTGGTGAAGTAGCTTGAAAAAACAAACTTTTCAAATGTAATAGAGTGAGTTGTTTTTTATTATTATTATGATTATTAAAAGCTGCAAAAATATCGGATCAATCGGATCGGATCAGATAAATTCGGATCGGATCAAATCCAATTATCATTAGAAACGGATCAGATCAGATAAATTTAAAAGAAAAATCAATCGGATCAGATCGGATCGGATATTACCGTTTTCGGATACGGATCAATCCAAACCTGTTAGAAATACGCAATGAAAAAACATCGCAAAATATAAAACTGTCAAAATATCTGGCGCGCACTTAAGGAGAACGAAGGGAACAACTAACCCATTGCTGTAAAATTACGGGATAAAATTCTGTAGACAAAACATTCCCGGTAATGGTAATACTAGAAAATATGTAAATTATTATGAGGGCATGAGACTCGGCTCTCCACCTTTCTTTTGTTGGCCATTCAGTTCAAAGCCTGTGGCGTTGTACAGACAACTATTAAAAACCGATCTCACTTCCTCAGTACGTTGCTATCGGAAAGCCAAACAAGGAGGATACTCTTAAGTTCCCGGTGACAAATGGGATAAGGGTTCTAGGATAAAATCCCGATGGCTATAATCCGGATGGACAAAATCCGGACGCACATAATCCGGACGGACAAAAAGAAGACTGTCTCTGCCTCAAACCCCACCAGGGGCTTCGCCCCTTAGACTCCACCGGGAGGGATTATCTACCGGATCCACCTTTGCGGGTCCTGATTTTGTTTTCATCCATATTTTGACATCCGGATTTTATCATTCCGGACTCTGTCCCATCACCATGGGGCAAGTGTTTTCATACCGAATTCACTTTCCCTTGGGATTTCTTGGCAAGGGAATTGCAGGAGGAGGCGTTGTTTGTTTTCACAAAACACTTGCTGATTCCGACTGACATGACTGGGAAATTAATTTGGAGATAATAACCATACAAAGCGAAATCAATTCATTTCATACGACAAAGAACCAATTTTAATGAAGACGTGGAGGTCTCTTCCAAGAGGCAAAGAGGAGTCCTTCGGTAGGTTTCGCCGGAAGACTTCGCTAGGGAGAACTACAGGTGACTGTAGCAGACCTCGCCATGGCGGAAGCGTGAGGTTAGCATTGCTCTCTACGATTGGCATTTGACCTCCAATATGCTTTGAAATACTCACATCTTACTAGCCGTAAAGTCATGTGCTCGAAGTCCGACCAGTTCATACTTTATACTTTGTGAGGTACCTCATTAAACTTAAATGTACCATATTTGACTTTTTCGGCCATGTAAAAATCAAAAAAATGGTGCAGAAATTATGCTTAAAAAATGAAAGGCATTAATGTGAGAAAGATTCTCACTTATTTTCGACTTGGGACCAGCTTGCCTCATGGAGTAATCACAAAAAAATTATTGAATTTGTATGGGAGCTATAACAAAGGCGGCTGGTGTTAAAATTCTGCCTACCCCAAATGAAAGGTGTCACTATTAGACCTAATTTCTATCAATATCAATTTGACACCAGCCTGCCTCCTTGAGGTCTAGTTCAAAGTATAAAGAATCCGTATGGGAGCTATAAGAAGGCAGGCAGGCCTCAAAATTCTGTTTGTGCCGAATGAAGGTATTAGTATAAAACAATGTTTGCGTAATCATCAACTTGACACTTGCTTGTCACCCTGAGTTTTAGTTCTGGGAATCCTGGACTTATCCTTGAGATTTGGGCAGGCTGGTGTCAAAATTCTGCTTGAGCTAAACGAGACGTGTTAATGTAAGGTATAATCTCACTTATTCTCAACTTGACACCAGCCTTGCTCCTTGAGTTCTAGCTCAAGAATGAAAAATCCGTATGGGAGCTCTAAGTGGGCAGGCAGTGGGCAAAAATCTCCTTGTCCCCAATAAATGGTATTAGTGCAAAACAACGTTCGCGTAGTCATGAACTTGACGCCAGCCTGCCCCCTTAGTTGTTAACTCAAAGACTATTTTCTCTATTGGAGCTAAAAAAGGCAGGCTTTTGCTAAAATTCTGATTGGAATCAATGAAATGTATAACTGTAAAATGACATTTCCATAATAATTAATTCCAAAATAATTAAAAATATCGTCAACATTTTATGACGTTCATATTTTGATGACTCAAGATTGTAGATTTCTAGATTTTATAATGAAGCCTGAAAAGAAAGGCTTCAACTAAAGGCCCGTTTCACCCCCCGCCCTTCTCCCACTTCACCCAGTACCTTAGTGGTATATTTTTACGAGCTTCCACCCAACACCATCACTCCCAATAACACGGTATTTCTTTTGCCGAGCGTTGGGCAGTCGGGTCTGCGTTCCTTGCTTGTATTTCCCGAAATAAGCGTACGTCAGCCGTACCCAATCTTTGGGGCCATTCGAATAGTGCGCACGCTAAAAAAGACGGATTTTAGACCCCCCCTCCCCCCTTGTACGACAAAATATATGAAAAAAAAATTTGGAGCGCACGCTTTTCTCAAACCGCACTATTTGAATGGCCCCTTTCAAAGCTTTTTTGCAAAGTGATTGTGGGATTCGTATTAGATGCGATACTCACACTAGCGTATTCTGATTATTCAGAACCATCAAGGTCGGATACCCTATGCATACTTGTACCAATCTGGCCGTCGTGACAGAAGAGAGTAGCTGCAAGTAGAACGAACTAAATGTAATTCAAAATGTTAAGCCAAGCTATATTTCAATTCATTTCAAAGAAATTGTGTTTCCAAATCACTGCACAGCACATTATTGTATTCGTGTAAATTATAACTCGTTTTCGTTGTCGGAACGATTGTCGCTATCGTTGCAGTCGATGGCACCTCAAGCCCAACGAGAACGTATTTTTACAATTGGAACTGATGACGATCGTATCCCAGAAAGCGAACCACTGCTGTTAGGTGGCTGCAACATCCCAACGTCCGTTCGCCAACCTTGCATGAGCAGTATAATCCCTCGATAGCATTATAGCCATTTCCATCTTTGGCGAATTTGACCCAGGTGTGATGTGTCTTAGAGGGGCTGAATCGCGATTGAATTTTCGCACGAATAATATTTTCAGTGTCGCGGTTGATGAAAATTCCGAACTCTGATACGTCCTTCATGTGACACTAAATACACTTTTCAGCTATTTTAATTTGATAGGTGCCAATAGTCATTCGCTTTATGTCGTCCATAGACAATTTCGGGAAATCGGGAACTGAAGATGCTGTAGCTTTCATCCAACGAGTGGTCACACGCTTTAAGCCCAGAGATTCAATTTCTTCCTTCATATCAATGGATTAGTTTGTTGCGTATGACTGGAAGAGACTTCGGAAATTGTGTTATGAAATTCTTTGTTGTTGAAAAGCGGCGGAAAGTATTTATTTATTATGGCACATCAGTTTCAGTACGTATGTACCTTCGATTGTATGCTTGAAAAACGGAAAACAATTATTCACTCTTCCGTTAACAGCCTCGATAACTCATCTGAACATTGTCACCTATAATAAAAAATACAAGGCTAAGGTATTTTTTCTTAAAATATATTTGAGTGAAAATAGACAATTCCTACGGTCACAGCGAGGATAAACATACCTAATACGTCTCAACGTTTCATACGAGGGAGGTGACGAATGATTCGTAACATAAGCAAGAAGATACGCTTTTTACTCGAGTTATGTACAAAAACGCGTTTGGCCCTAGCAGAGACTCTTTTTTAGTGCTCTAGCTAAGTCCTAGGGCTCAAGATCAAAAAAGTTTCTTCCATAAATTGTCGGCCATACCCAGGCCTTTCAAACAAAAAAAGTTTTTGAAAATCGGATGAGATTTACTTGAGTTTTGTACAAAAGACCTAAAACCACTTAAACGGCCCTAGTTCATTGGCCCTTTGGCCGACAGTGCCCAGATTCAATCCCAAAAAAGATTTTTCGATTACCTTTTTGGGAATTGAAAATCGGTTGAGTTCTACTCGAGAATGGACATTTTTTAATAGCTGATTCGTCATTTAAGGACCATGCTCCCCTCCCTACTCTCGGGTCGAAATTCGACTGGTTACAAACGTACAAACGTTTTTCGTACGGGTCTAAGTAAGCGGGGTCGAGGGGCGGTAGCACTCGCATTAGGGGAGTCAAGGGGGAATTTCCCCCATTTCGTGGTCTAAGGAGCAGGTCACCTAGCGGGATTTATGCCAAAAAAGCTCGCCGCATGCGCGAGGATTTGGGGGCAGAGCCCACGCACGGTACAACATAATATCTCACGAAATTAATACGTACAAGAAATACCGGTCAAAATTCCCTCCGGGGTTATTTTGTCTGGAGTTATTTTGACCTAAAGCCCCCGACACGATAAATTGATTCGTGTTCGGATCGGGTCAGGGTCGGGTCACTTCAGGGTCGAGTCGTGGTCGGAACAGGGTTGGGTCGGGTTTTTAGTCGAGTGTCGGGCGGCCCGCTCACCTCTATATCAGAGACAGAAGCCAAGGAATAATAAATTCGAACGAAATGTATCCTTGCTGCTTCTTGGTTTGGTGTGGTTTTGGGGGAAGTGTTTCAATTTAGTGTTTTGAGGAAATTGTCTATTTGGGGTAATGGAAAAAGCGTTTGGGTGGAAGTTAGGAGGAGTATTGGAAGAGCAGGCTCATCACCATCAATTAATAATCATTAACTATCATCAAAAACTCTTGTCACGGTGCCTGACAATATGGCTGCTGATGTTAGAATTCATCTTCTAGGCTGTTCCGGTCCTGGATAAACTCAGTTTTACTAATTAAAATGGAAAATGAACTGACCTTTCTTAATGAATTAGCCTCTTCACAAGTGAAGTTAGTTCTTTCCCTGTAAGCAAACTCGGAATGTAGACAGAAAAACCATTCGCTTCGGTTTCATCGGCGACGTAGCGATAGCCTCTGTCAAAAAGGAAATAATCTTCCTCTTCCAAAGACAGCAGTAAATCGGAATGCTTGTAATGGTGACGGATATTGGCTGCATCATTGTTTTTCGCGTCACAAAAGTATGGTCTGGCTACTTCTAGAATATATCCGTCTGGGAAGACTATATACAAAGATTTCAACAAATTCCGTTTCTTATGGGGCGAAAATTTTTTTCTTTGTAGTTCAAAATCGGACGGCTTTTCAATGTAATTATAAGTTCCATCGGCGATCAAGCAAAGATGATTTTCCGGCTGGCCCAGCACCGTCGAAACTAACTTGATGGAATGCTTTTCCAGAGCCTCCTCCCGAGTAATGTGATGGTAACCGAGGTAGTTTGTACGAAATTCTCTTCCAAAGCTGAGGACACAGCGTTAATCGTCTTGCTCACTACCTGTTGGGTGGTGGAAAAGTTGTGTGCGATTATCTCCTGAAGGAGCAATAGGAACGCCGTACGAACAGATCTTGTGAATGTGTTTCTCATTCCTAAAAATTACTATACCAAATAGTTTATTATTAGGTAAAACATACTTATAGAATACCCTCTAGATACCGCTCCAAATCATCAAAATTGTCCTTGTTCTTCACATATCCGATTCGTTTTAGGAATGTAACAGCACATGTCGAACAAAGCTTGTTGAATGGCTGCCCATGGTAAACATTTTCTGGCAGTCTTACTTTGGCAGATGAAACAGCAAGACTGTGTTGCTTTTGTACCCTGAATTCGTAAGGCACTTAATTCTTGTGAAACCCCCTGTCTTATAGATGCTGGAACTACATGATCTAAATTGCCTATATTTGATGAACTCGATTGATCAGTCAGGATGACACGTTCTTGAAAGTCGATCGTACATAATGGGGTTTCAGTAGTTTCATCTTTTAAAGCTAAAAGTATTTTTAATTATAATGGATCCATAAGCATGAAAGTAGTAGCTATGAAAAGACGCATTTCGAAGAATTGCGAGAGAAAACCGATAATTATTTGAAAAAATGCTGTAATAGTCGGTCAGAAAATTACTCTCATTTCCTCAATTGTTATGTTATTCGTCAGTCGATAGTTGTAGTAAGATGGCAAGAATATTGTGAGGGCGATAATGTAGATTGCTCTGAGATAGAACCGTCCTCATTTCCGTTACAATTCGCTAGTCCAAAAATATCTCTAACTGAGACAAATAGATACGTCAGCACTTTGTCCATCAGCATATTAAGGTGCATGACTTGGCTGAAGATTGGCACTAGATGCCGAAATGTTGATCTCTTCTAGTTATCTCCATAATGCAACTGTTCTAGTTGTGTTAATGTCTGAGCGTCATGTCAATGACAAAATAATTCAAATAAGAGCTTACACGTTCATAGTAAAAGTAATACGTAATGAGTTGTATCCTATGATAGATTTCTAAGGGCTGAAAATGAAGAATGTATTTAGATGAAATGTTTTTGAAACCAAATTGGATCTGAAAATAAAATTTGTTGGTGTCGAGAGACGGATACGGGAGACGGGAATCGAACCACGTCACATCTTTCCTCTCCGGGCGATGCTCTAACCTGTTGAGCTAATCCGGCACATTTCATTTTCAGATACATTTTTGGACCGTTCATTTTCAATTCTATGTAAAACAACTACATCAACAAGGCAATTGCCATAGTATGTCCAAACCAAAACCACTGATACTACTTTTTTGCATTAATAGGTGTCCCCACTGTTCAATGCTTTCAAAAACATTTCATCTAAATTCAAAATTGTCTACAAGAAATTGACGTTAATTCGGCAGCAATTCAACGATAACATCAAAGAAGGTATTTTTTTATCACGTGTAAACAGGGAGGAATCTAGCAAAAATGGACCATTGCGTTAATAAATTGATTTTTTATTGAAATACACCGTGAGCGGAGCGAGTGAAAATTTTTGATATTTGTTTAGCCTGTTATACTCTTAGCTCGTCAAATGAAATGATTTGAAGCAATCATATCTCAATTGAACAGAAATTAACAAAAATTTTAATTCGTATTTAGAAAATTGATCGAAAAGGCGATAACTTTGGACATTACAAGGTTTTGATCTGTGATTGATTAATAGAAAAAGTCTTGCAATTCAAACATAATTGAAAAACTACAGCAAATCTCTGAAAGCGCGCACGCCAAATTTTACATTTTTAGCATTCCCTAGAATTAAATTTTAACTTAAAAATGATGGTTTCTAAAATTTTTTAGCGGATATTGCCCCGCTAAAACACTGTCAGGACGGTTCCAGATTCAGGCAAAAGGCCCATCGGGCTCATCCCGATTGCCCAGTATGGCCAGTCCAGGCCTTATAACACGTCTATTCGTTGGCTCGACACGAATAGTTTATCGTGCTAAACGGCGTCGTCGACGACAACTTACCGCGCATCAAACGTGAACAATCATCACTAATGGACGTGAAGTCGAAAATGAATAGAAAGAAACATATTTACGATCTCACAGCTTGTGTTAATTTATTAGAGTATCGACCGAAATACAATATATAAATTTTTTTCATCCAAATTTTCTTATAAACTAAAGAACAAATTGCCGCTAAGTCTCACTAGCGTTGATTTGTTCTGTGATGAGATTTCAAGACACGCTTGAAATCTTATTGTAATTATGCGCATACGAAAATGAATGAATTAAAATGACGAACCGTTGGAGCTCGTGGAGGTGGAATCCTGGGTCCAAAAAGATGCGGCTATCTGCAAATTACACTTATCCTAGGCACTTAAGCTAGTAATTTTGATGATATCCTTTGCGGATATCATCTACAAGTTCGACGACCTTTTCAAGAAACACCTTTTTTCACAAGATTTTAACAATGGCAAAAAAAATGAATTTTTCTTTTAATGACTTTTTTTCGTTCCGATCCGCGATCCCGTTTACTTGGATTTTACTAAAGGACACACGCGTAAACTGGAACGAATTAGTATTGTGTTCTTTAAAAAAAAACGATAATTATCTAAAATGATAGGAAATTCATTGAAAATCTTCACTTCCTTTCAACTCCGATGTCGTTTGAACGAGTGATAAAACCGAACTGACTTCTCCTTTGTTCTCCTCTTCTCTACACTTCTATGTATTTAATGAACATTTTTGGCGGTAAATTATTGTCTCTCTCGAATTCGAACTTCTCGAAGAATCTCAACGAAAAATAAACGTAATAGATTTTAGATTTTGACGTAAATGCAAGTTCTTATAACTAAATATACAATTAAATCTTATAGCTAAATAATCTACATCTAAATTTCTGTGAGTCGTATTTTGT
Source organism: Pseudolycoriella hygida (assembly GCA_029228625.1). NCBI lineage: Eukaryota > Metazoa > Arthropoda > Insecta > Diptera > Sciaridae > Pseudolycoriella > Pseudolycoriella hygida. The sequence goes on along the minus strand of CM055404.1, from coordinate 67,957,971 downwards.
TACTTTGAGGCAGGGGAAGACACAAATGTGGGATTTCTTTATTATCCGACATTGCCGTGCCTATCTTTTCTTGTACGTTATAAAGGTTATGTCCTTAATGCTATTATTGTTTACAAACAATTATCAAAAAAATGATCGTAAATAGGTTATTGGAAGGTTTGTCTTATTTTAATATTTTGAAAGGAAGCCGGGCCATCGGATTCATTACAGCCTGACCACATCGAATTGATAAGTTAACACTAGGCCCGGACTGATCCTAATGGGCGTTCGGGGCATTCTTCGATGGGCTTTTTGCATTTTTCGACCATTCAAAATTTCGTTCGGACAGATGGCCCTTTTTTAATTCTTGAAACATTTCTTAGAATGAAAACAAAAAACTTAAAGAGTGATTTAATGAAATCTTCGATCGATTTGTATGAATCTCACATACATCACGTTTCCGATTCTTCCAACCTTGGTACATTTTTTTGGTACACGACTTCCGAGGTCAGGGTTACGGTTGCGAAGTGGAAGGCATAAGCCCCCCTCGCTCCCCCATACTCGGCGCGCTTAGTTCTAGCTATATACTAGGGCCCAATCTCATCAAAGCTTCTTCTACAAATAGTAGGGCTTTAATACACCTGTCGACTAAAAAAACAATTATGAAAATCGGAAAAGATTTACTCGAGTTATGTACAAAAAACACGTATGGGTAGAGTCGGTTTTAGTGCCCTAGCTAAGTCCAAGGACTCGAATTTAAAAAGTGTCTTCCATAAATTGTCGGCCATGCCCAGATTTTTCAAACAAAAAAAAATTATGAATATCGTAGAGAGAGTTTTACTCAAGTTATCGCGGTTACAGCCGAACGGACGGACGGACAACGTTTTTATTGTTGATTCGTCATCTAAGCACCAGGATCGATGCTCCCCACCTACTCCAAGGTCGAAATTGGGGTGGTTACAAACGTCGTGGCAAACGCATAAGACCCCTTTTCGAAGAACTTCGTTCTTCGTACGGGTCTAAACATTGAAAGTTCTGAACATTGGAAAAAAACAATTACATTTTTTAATAAAATTACACTGGAGAAATCAGCTAAAGGAGTTACTTAATTTTCCCACAAGTAAATCGGAACAATCAGACTTTCACCACCTATTATAAAATTTTACATGAAAAATGTGTAATGTAAGTTCTATTGTGCACGAGTATGAGTTATGTTCTTTACGCCATCTAGGTATCATTTCTCTGGAGGGATTTCCGGTAAGGCCGGCGCGTGAGTTGCCGTTGTCATTTCTCTGCTGACAACACTTATTCATTATTTCGAGCAGTTGTTTTCTGCAACAAAACAGAACAGACTTACGCTATAAGGTTGTAGGGCACATACATTTGCTATCTCAGTTTTAAATTTGACATTTGCGCGAAAAAACGTGACAGCAAATTATGTGCCCTACTACATTATAGCGTATGTCTGTTCGCTGACACATCAATAGGTAAACGTATGGAATCTCCGAATTTTCTCGACGCTTGATTGGAGAAACGAATGAAACATTGGAATCAGACCATCGCTTAACCTTCGTCAATTCATTTGGCGCCGTTGTGTTATAAAGTATTGTTCATTTAACGGGAATTTCAAAGCGATTTTTTTACATTTGGTGCACGATTGTAGACGTGACAGTTTGTTAACAGTTTTGTGTTGATTGTAAAATAAAAAGTTTTTACTTTTATGTAAAAAATGTCTAGGTAAAATTTAAGTTTAGTGCCCCCCTCCCGGAGGGGGGGAAAGGGGTGGGGATCGATAGAGGGTGATGCCCTGATCACGAAAATATATTTTTTTTGTGGCGGCCCCCCCTTTGGGGGGGGTTTAAAGTTTTCAAATTTCAAAATTTTTGCGGTCTAAAAACAGACATAAATTAGAGAAATATTGCCGAAAATGATGTGGGGGTTACTGCTACATCATAAATATTCAGTTGAAAAGAGGAGGAGTGGACAAGTACAACGTCAAACATATAACTTTTTTAAAAACCATTACTGAAGTCTAACGAAATCCACTTCTTTATTCATGTAAATATTATTCTTTAACTTTCAACCTCCTCCCCCCCCCAAGTCACGATTTTTTTACCCCCGACCCCCCCCCCACACTCGCCAGCCCCCAGAGGAGATTGTTCTTTATCCATGTAAACATTCGCTAACTGTACATTTATGCAGGATACGCCACTTGGAGAAGTGACCTGTAAAATAATAATCACAAAAAAATTAGATACACATGCAAAATGATACACATTCAAAATGATACACATTCAAAATGATACACATTAAAATGATACAGATGTTTTACATCCTATTGAGCGCTTTAATATTTTCCTTATACAAATTGAGCGCTTTAATATTTTCCTTATACAAATTGAGCGCTTTAATATTATCCTTATACAAATTGAGCGCTTTAATATTTTCCTTATACAAATTGAGCGCTTTAATATTATACCTCAATCTCTGTGTATCATTATAAATGAGTAGTATCATTTCATATGCGTATCATTTCCATGCGTATCATTTTGTCGGTCACTGACAATGCAAAGTTCACAACGATCATTCTGTTGTGATACTTGAAATTTGGTTCCCAAAATGCCGCGCGGATAAATTTAGGTCAAGTATCAGCTTCTCCGATCACCATTTGTAGAAATAACGATGGATTCCGCAAATTGCGGCGCAGTACATTTGCCTCCGACATTACTGTTGCAGTGAAGAGAAATATGTGTTCTTTACAAAACAAATACAGCTACGCTTTGTTGTCGGTGAAACAATGATAGCTTCCAATGTTACATCAGCCATTTTGAACATTGTGTATTATCAGTTTCATTTTACTTGCACTCAGAATGGCATCGACAAATTTTACGAAGATTGTGAGATTGCACGCTGTGGAGGGTGACGAAGGAATTTTGAAATTCGCAAAAGAGCTCGGGCTAATCGGGAAAATGCCAAACTGCACAAATTGTGGTTCTGTAATGTTATTGCGAATGGCCACAACAACCGTGGACGGATGCAGGTGGAAGTGCAACGCCAAAATTGTTAAAAACAAAAAGGCCACAAAGGACTGCGGCAATACCAAATCATACAGACACGGGACGTTCTTCGAGGGAACTCATTTGCAAATTTGGAAAGTACTCGGTTTCATCGACCTGTGGTTGAAAAAGGTTCAACATAACCACATTTCCGAATTAATCGAAACTTCCGAGGTTACTTTGGTCGATTGGTCATCCTTTTGTGGAGAGGTTGTGTTCGATGCAATGTTGCACAATGCTGAACCTCTTGGAGGTGAAGGACGAACAGTCGAAATCGACGAATCGAAATTCGGAAAAAGAAAGTACAATCGAGGTCACCGAGTAGACGGCAAGTGGGTCTTCGGAGGTGTGGAAAGAGAAACTGGACGCTGTTTCATGATTCCAGTGGACAGCCGAGGCAAAGATGTTTTACTTTGCATTATAAAGCACTTCATCTTGCCACACACCACTATAATTTCCGATTGTTGGCGAGCATACGACTGCTTAGGCGATGAAGGATTTACCCATCAAACGGTAAATCATTCCAAAAACTTCAAAGATCCGGAAACTGGTGCGCATACCAACACCATCGAAAGCTGCTGGAGACACGCCAAAGAAGTTGTTGGAAATCACAACAGACAGTCAGATTTGTTGGCAACAAAACTGTCCAAGTATTTATTCCTCAAATCTTGCAGAATTCGAGGAGTTGATGCTTACGCAGAATTCTGTAAAAATGCTGCGTTCCTATACGACGGCACCGGGACAACACCAGAAAGGGCCAATAAACATAAATTCAACGAATTTAGCGATGAACTCCAAGCTATTTACGATAAAATTTAAAATTTCATGATGCACCGTACCAAAAGTCGTAATTGATGCGCTACTGAAGGGGGTTTGGAGTCGTTAAATACTTCGGAACTGACGCACCGAGGGGTCCCCACTCCAGTATGCCAAACGGCCCTTTTCAGGGCCAATGGGATACATGTAAACAGCCTCCACGTGGCGTATCCTGGGTAACTGTACAGTTAGCGAATGTTTACATGGATAAAGAACAATAAACTCTCCTCTGGGGGCTGGTGAGTGTGGGAGGGGGGGGGGGGAGTCGGGAGTAAAAAAAATCGTGAATTGGGGGGGGGGGAAAGAGGTTGAATGTTAAAGAATAATATTTACATGAATAAAGAAGTGAATTTCGTTAGACTTCAATAATGGTATTTAAAAAAGTTATATGTTTGACGTTGTACTTGTCCACTCCTCCTCTTTTCAACTGAATATTTATGATGTGGCAGTAACCCCCACATCATTTTCGGCAATATTTCTCTAATTTATGTCGGTTTTTAGACCGCAAAAATTTTGAAATTTGAAAACTTTAAAGGGGGGGAGGGACCGCCGCAAAAAAAATATATTTTCGTGATCAGGGCATAACCATCTATCGATCCCCACCCCTTTCCCCCCCTCCGGGAGGGGGGCACTAAACTTAAATTTTTCCAATGTCTACCGTTGAAGAGAATATGCGCGATGATATTAATCGTCTTAAACAAATAATTATTGAGAAGCAAGAGGAACACGCTGAGACATTGGAAATATTGCAATAATATTTAAAAGACTGTATGCTAATGGCAGATGAACTGAAACAACTTGAAGAACGGAGAGAACGGGAAATAAAAAAAAAAAGATTTACTGCCGCTGTTGCATTGCTCAACAACAATTGGCGCTCTGGAAAGAGGTAATACGAAATTGGTTCAGCAAGAAGACGATCTCATTTCCGAAGTGCATATCGACGAGGACTTACTATGCGATGGTAATGTAGAGATAGCAGCTGGATCGAGCGATTCAGTCATAGAAAGTGAATACCAACTGGATTTGGTTGAAATCACCCTGGAGGAGCCTGAAGAGAGAGGCGCAGTGAAGAAAAAGTCGAAGTCGTCTCTCTGGTCTACATTGAAGAAACGAGTAATCAATAGGCTGCTAAAACGTAATACTAGAATGACATATGTGGTAAACAAATAGCGAGAATAACATTGAACGAATTCATCGTTGACATTTTGAAGCTTCTTTTTGAATGCTTTATGAAGTTGTAATTTTTCAATTTTTATTTGAGTAATAAAATCTTTTTGAGAAATCATTCTTTTCTATGGTATATTCGACCCGGTGCGATGCGATGGGTGGTTTGCTGCCATTGGTTCCTAGGAGAAAGATGTCGGCGCAACCAAAATTCAAAAATGAACAAAACGTTTGTGTCGTTGCGCACAAAGTGACGCCTCATTTATAATCATAAAAGTCAAAAGTTTGTCTGTTTGTCTGTCTGTTTGTCTGTCTGTAAATTGTCGGTCAAAAATTTTCAGCGTGAACCAACACACGTCGGACCTGCTTGACGAGTCCAAAGTGACTGAATTAAAATGCGGTTTTGCATTGCCTTTTATAGCAAAAAAACCATTATGCTACCTAGATTTCAATTGAAATTTTTTTGCTATCTTCTGAAATAGAATAGCTAGGCAGTTGGCTTTTTCGGGACAGTTGTTGACATTGAGTAGAATCTTTATGAATCCTAAGAAAATGGCTGCCAGCTGTCAAAGTGACGCCATCTTTGATTTTTTGCTGAGTTCTGAAATAGAATAACTAGACAGTTGGTTTCTTCGGGAAAGTTGTTGATATTGATGAGTAGAATCTTTATGAATCCTAAGAAAATGGCTGCCAGCTGTCAAAGTAACGCCATCTTTGATTTTTTGCTTTTAAAAGTATCTGGAAAGGTATGAGAGACAGACCATTGGTTTCTTTGGCAAAGTCTCAGAGTTTTGTGAGTAGAAGTCACCAGTATTGGTGAAAATGATGGGCATCTCGGGGGAAAAAGCAGTACAAGGGTAATCGGTTGTATGGGGAAATGGTAGTACGGGGAAAACAGTAGTGAGAAGAAAATGGCAGTACGGTGGAAACGGTTGTACCGGAAACAGTAGTACGGGGGAAACGGTTGTACGGGAAAAACAGCAGTGCGGTGGAAACGGTTGTGCGGGGGAAATGGTAGTACGGGGAAAACAGAAGTGAGGAGGACGGGAGAAACGGTTGTACGGGGAAATAGTAGTACGGTGATAACGTTTGTACGGAGAAATGGTAGTACGGGAGAAATGATAGTACGGGGAAAATGGTAGAACGGTGAAATGATAGTACGCGGAAAACAGTAGTGAGGAGGAAATTGTAGGACGGGAGAAACGGTTGTAAGGGTAAATAGTAGCACGGTGATAACGTATGTACAGGGGTCGGTAATTGTAATACGCGGAAAAGTGTTGTATGGTGGGAACGGTAGTACGGGTAAAACGGTAGCACGGGGATAACGGTAGTACAGACGTTATGATAGTATATAGCAAACGGTAGTTCGGCAAAACGGTTTTATGGGAAAATGGTAGTACGGGGGAAAACCAGCTTTGCGTAACCTTATGGTAACTACTAAAATACTACCACATCCATTTGTTATTCATCACACCCTTTTAGTATTAACGTCGCAAATCTCCGACCTAGCGGACAAGAATGCTTAAGGTCCGCGTAGCCCCTAGGAGCGGGGGTATTTACTAGTGAATATTATATGCGTAAGTATTATGGAGGTGACGTTACAACCATACGAAAAGTGAGTTGCATGGATTGAATGCGTTCACAGCAAATTTTTGCCTCAAGTAAGCCTTTAAGGCGCGTGCACTTTTGTGTGATACAAGTTTTTTTAATGTCACAAATTTTTTGTCATGTGGAAATTTCTAACAGGCAATCGCAATTAAAGCTACATTTGAAACTCATTGAAGCTCAAATGTTTTTTTAGGTGAGTACCCGTCGCCTTCCATTTTTTGCGACTCAAATTTCGCAAAACAATTATTCATATCCGTAATAGGGGGTCGCTGGCAACATTACCATTTTGAACTGTATCGAATTAAAGCTATTTCAATTGGGCTAATTATAGGCTGGCGAATGCACATAGCCTTAAGTTTTGGGCTGCCATAGAACTCCAGGCCAAAACTATTTTAGTGGTCGAATATGTCGTTTTGAGGTATTTGTATGAAATCAATGCTTTCTTTGCTCGGTATATAGCTCAAAATTTTGGACTGGTTTTGGGCTGACAAGAGAAACCATTCTAGAGGTTTGGGCTAATGTCGAACCGAAGTTATTTAACTTTTATGCAAAAAACCACGTCGTTTTCACTATTTCAACATTGCTACCGGTGACAACTTTTGAACAGTTTTGGTGATGTTGATCATATGACTATTTTGGGTAGAGAGATACCTTATGTATCTATCAATTTTTCTCGACCGTTGGATCACAATGGTTATTTGGCTGAAGTAGCCATTTTTCTTGATTATAGCGGTCTAGTCATAGTAACAGAATGAATAATTTTTGAGTTAATGAGATTACTTTGTCATTGTAATGACGCTCAGGTTGAACTCAACTAGGATCGCCGAGTTCTTGAACATTTTAGAAGCATCAATATTTCGGCATCTAGTGCCAATCATCAGCCAAGTCATGCAACTTGATATATTGAAGGGGGTTGATTACCGACATTTTGATGTTACATTATGAACAATACTCGGTACAACCGGGGTCTAGCGATTTCTAACTGAAATGAACACATGTAGTGCCATCTCGTCATTACTCCAAAGGTAATTCGTCTCAAACTTTCTTCAAAGCTCTGTGTCATATCTGATTGGTGGAGAACCACCATTTTGTTATGATGAGGTAACCATTTTATTTACAATGTTAGGTTTTCATTGTATGGAACTACATTGGTTTTATGTCTGAACCATATTTTTGGATTTTTACATCCTGATGAATACGACTTTCATCTAATTTGAA
>CM055404.1:67911462-67926772 GCA_029228625.1 Pseudolycoriella hygida | reverse complement strand
AATTTGTCAAAAAAATTTTTTTAAACTAATGATTGGGAAATGTTTGTAGAGATGAGAAAACATGTTTGTATTGGTCGGGGAGTGGATATTTTACGTTTTGAAAATTTTCGTTTTGAAAACTTTATTTTTTTCAAACTTCTCATACATTTTGTATGAAAAAGTTGTGGTAAAGCATCATTTATCAATGGGTTTTGAATTGTAAAGTTGTATTACAATGGAAACTATTCAATAAAATTGGTTTTTGGAAAATACATAATGTTTCAATGTTGTGGTGAGTGATAAAGTGATGAAAAATCACGTCGCTGAGACATTTTCGATTGCTGTTTCAATTCTGTGGCGCAGAAATATAAACTATCTCATGTGGATTGAAGCGTTTTTCAGACGACTCGTTTTTCAGACGACACCTCATTTGTTGAGTTGCGATGTATACTTCCGATGTGGCGAGTGCTCAAAGTTGGTTTTTTGGGCTACGACGCCGCTAAGGAAAATAGTCACTACTCAAAAACGGCTTCATAGATTTTTACGAGTATCGTTGAAAGGTATTGAAGAGTTCTATCGGCGACGCATAAATTAAAAAAAAAAGGAGCCGTTTTCGAGAAATTGACCTACAAAAGTGAAAAATTTTCGTACAATTTTTTCATCATTTTTTCAACACAATTCGGTCATATATGAACTGTAAATGGTTTAAATTGGTAAATTTACAATCTAACCGAGGGTGTGGGGGTGTAACCTCCAGCTAATGCATAAAATTCAAAAAATACATATATACATACATACAATAATACATAAAATAAAAGTAAATACAGAAAAAATTATAATTTTATTTCAATAATATTATGTATATACATAAATTCATATTCATTCGTATATTCATAAATGATTCTAACATTCTTTCGGTTAAAAGCGCTTCCTCAAACGGCTGCCCAACCGTTTGGTCAAGTGTTTGCCCAGGAGTTTGGACAAACACTTGACCAAACGGTTGCGCACTTACTTCAAAAACCGTTTGAGAAGGCGCTTCTTCTGCATTTACATTTTGACTTAATTTAGAAATTAATTTTTTTTGGCGCATGTTTTGCTTCATTAGTAAAATTTTTTTTTTTAACTGCTTCTTCGATATTGGTGGTTGGTGTTGGGGTAGTAATTTATTTATTAGTAGTAATTTAGTAATTTTGCGGTTGATATGCGATCCCGGTTTGTTGTTTTTTTTATTGTTCTTTTGTGCCATTTGGTTATTTTTATTATTTTTGGCTAAGTCGGATGCCGCCTTTTGTGCCGAAGAAGCCTATAAAAAAATAAATTATTAATTTTAAATACCAAATTTAAAAATATACTTACGATATTTGTAAACATTTTAGAAATTGCTTCCATGTTCGTCTTTTATTATAGAATTTAAAATAACAAGGAATATTTTGAAGAAATACAATCATTTAAAGGTAGAAAATTTCACTTAAATTCTTAGAAGGCGGAATAGTTCCCAAAATAGAGGCTGCATTGCCTTTTTGAATGGCTATGCTGATGCGTTGAATTAAATATGATGTTGATCGCTTTTCATTTGTAACCTCTTTGATTTTGCTCCCAATTTTTTTAACCAAATTCAGACCAAGTTCTCCAAAAATACCAGAAGTTTCTGAAGCAATTGGTACAAAAATGAACTGATCTGCAAGCTCAGAGTAATGGCCGATTTTGTGATTTTCTGCTTTCTTTGCTGCGTATCCTGGATGTTTGCTTGTTGAGTTCAAATAGGAAGGTGCATATGTATCTCTACAGGTATAGTCCCATAGAAGTGACTTTCCATTTGCCCATGGTGTTAAAGTCAATCCATCTGGTTGTTTTCCGTCAGGCCTGGAACATCCTGGTGGCTCTAGGGTAGCGGGAATCTCGGCTGTTCTTAATGCTCTTTGAATAATATTGTTGCGACTTTGAGCAAGATAAACCATGTCTACCAAATATGTTGACTTTTTCTCCGCAAACACATAGATGGGGCCTTACAATGTTTGTACCAAGACGCAACGATATGGCAATTCTAAATTCATCGTTTGATAAGTGCGTACCCAATTGAGGTGATGGTAAAACTTGAAGCCAAGCACCTGTTTCTTTAAAGGAATTTGCGAGAAATCTGGCTTTATCTTCTTTCGTAATGAACAATGATGTCAAACAACTTAATTTTCTCTGTATTGCATTAGATTCCCAGAACTTTTGGATTCCACGTAACGCTTCTTCTGGAAGATCACCAAATTCTTCACACCAAAGTTCTTCTGCTTCAGATTTAGGAGGATCGAACTGTCGGTATTCTTCAGATAACAGACTATCCACCAAACTAGAAACTTCATAAATTGATGAGAGGAAGCATGGTAAAGCTACTTCCGTTGCGTGTCTAATCCCGATTCCTCCATCTTTGATAGGCAAGACGGATTCCGACCAGGCTTCAGATGTTAATTTAACATTCAAGAGGCATTCCAATGATTCTTTCAAGACTTGATCGTAACGTTCTAAGCCAGCAAGGTTTCGTCACATCGGAGCCCCGCGAAGGAAGAAAATCAGACGTGGTGTTGTGATGGAAGTTCGTAATAGGAAGTATGCGCTGTGTGCGCTAATATTCTTTAATTTCTCTGAAAGCCGTTGCAAGTCGATGATTTTTTTATTAAGACAAACAACTGATGCCTTGTCTGTGAGTGGGCAGCCTAAAAGAAATTCTTCCCCCTCTTGTATTACTTTAATGCCAGGAGATATCATCTGGAACATTTTCATATATCCTTCACATTCGTCCTTTGAATTCTCACCCAGAAACGAAATTTCACATTTTTTGTGATTCAGAACTAGGCCAACTTCATGTGCTTTGTTAATTATCATTTTCAACGCAAGTACGACATCGTCTGGATGGCCTGCAATTGTACCATCGTCGAGGAACCACAAATTCAGATCTAAATTTATTGATTGAAGTGACGAAATTATTTTCTGGATCGTTAAGCAAAACAAGGCAGGTCCTAGAGGATCACCCTGTTGAACCCCTCGTTGTGAAAGTATCATGTGTTCTCCGTAATAAACATTCGAAGGGTTTCTATAACATTGTTCTACAAATTTGAAGATCTCTGGGATAGTTTTCTTAACTTCATGTAAGAGTTCGTCTCGCCGAATTTCATTAAATGCATTTTGAATGTCTATTTTCAGAAAAGCTCGAATGGATTTATGCTTATAATTGAAATAAATACGTGCAGCATGTGAGCCAGCCTCAGCTCCATTTTTGATGCCAACACCGATTTGATTTGGTTTAAATACATTTGACAAGGTCGATGACACTCTGCGGCATGCTGCTTTAGCAGTAATCCGCCTCCATGTATTGCCAACAGCAATCGGTCTAATGCCTCCACAGATTTTTTGCAAGGCGGTCAACATTGCGCCATATAGATAAGGGCATACAGATGGTGGTACTTCCCCTTGTAGAATGATTCCTGTAAGGTCAGTGATAGCTGATAATAATTGTTGCGATGCTTCTCCGTTCTTCAAATTTAGTATATCTTTCAAAATTTGTGGACGAAGACTATCTAGTCCCCCAGCACTACCATTTTTGAACGTCATAATTGATCGTCGAACTTCTTCCTCTGTTGGAATAATTTGCTCAAATTCGATTACTGAATCTGGAAAATTTGAAGGATGCGGATGTTCTGGATGTTTTTGTTTTAAGGCATTCCATGTTTGTTTAATGTTGTTGACGAAATGACGTATTACTTACTAACAGTCAAACGCATTGCACAGGGTTGCCGCAATGCAAACGAAGTTGTCGCATAACATTGTGCGCTCACACTTACAACAGATACATGACAATATTTCCTTAACAATTAGGTGAAAAAACATCAAATTTTTAATTTAATGCATTTCATATATCATTACACAAAATAGTATTTGTATGTTTAAAATCAATCAATTTCATCAAAAACACATTTCACAACTTTAATTTATTATTTGTGCCGTAATATTTTCTCCATTTAATTACGTTTCCATATGTTATGTACTAAAAAAAACGGCTCATATGTGGCCGCTCATATGCTACATTAAACTTAGCCCTTAGATGTCTATGCGTCAACACTAACCTTTGACAGCCACATTTATCATTGTTTATCATTCGCCATTGGAATTTTATTTTTTCAAAACGAATGCAAATTCACTTTACTTACTTACTTACTTTATGCAAATTCACAAACGGCAATTTTATTTAAGTGATAATTTCGACAGCTAATCTTTTTCCCGCAAAGTTAATTAAAAGTGTTTCGCGAGTGGTCAAGTGTGTGATTTGAAAATTGTTTTGATTTCTGCGACGGTTGCAAAATCAACAATTTTCATCAATTTAAAAACAATTTTTGGTGAAGTGGCTCTTTTTAAAAGAGCAAGTGCAAAGTTCGTGCTAAGGTACAATCGAAATTTGGTAAGTTGTTCCATTTTTTATTCATGATTGCAAAAAAAAAAAAAATAATCGTTCAACAGAAAATTTTTGGGCCCGTACGAAAACAATGTTCATGGGGGACTTATGGGTCTGTTGTGCGACTATTTTTTTTTTTAATTTTCATTGTATTGCTTGGAAAACAAAATATTTTTTTAAACGCAAACTTTTTAGACCCATACGACAAAGATGTTGACATGGGACTTATGGGTCTGTTGTGCGAAATTTTTTTTTGTTATTTTCATTGTTTGTATTGTTTGAAAAAAAAAAATTTTGAACGCAAACTTTTTAGACCCGTACGACAAAAATGTTCATGGGGGACTTATGGGTCTGTTGTGCGAAATTTTTTTTTGTTATTTTCATTGTTTGTATTGCTTGAAAAAAAAATTTTTTTTGAACGCAAACTTTTTAGACCCGTACGACAAAAATGTTGACATGGGACTTATGGGTCTGTTGTGCGAATTTTTTTTTGTTATTTTCATTGTTTGTGTTGCTTGAAAAAAAAATTTTTTTGAACGCAAACTTTTTAGACCCGTACGACAAAAATGTTCAGATGGCACTTATGGGTCTGTTGACCGACTATTTTTTTAAATTTTCATTGTTTTTATTGCTTGAAAAAAAAATTTTTTTTGAACGCGAACTTTTTAGACCCGTACGACAAAAATGTTGACAAGGGACTTATGGGTCTGTTGTGCGACTATTTTTTTTTTAATTTTCATTGTTTTTATAAAAATATATTTTTTCAACCCAAACTTTTTATTCGCCTTAACAGCAAACATTAATAAAATACTATAATTTAACAATTATCTTTGAGTTTTATTTTTCAAAATTCCTTTGCAGCTATCCGGCTTAATTTCGATTAAAGGTAAGTCAAGTAAGTATACAATTTTACAATATTATTGCTACACGAATTATTTGTGTAGAACATAAGACATATTGCATTATCTCAGGACGAAATTAATTAAATTTAAATTAATCAATTGTGTGCCTACAAGATTTTGCATATTTAAGGTTGAAATTAATCAAGTAAAATTAATTGTGCACCTTAAAAAAATATGTCTGAAGGTAATAAAAAATTATTTGGAGCGGCGTTGGCGAAGAGCAAGCGATTGGCAAGATTTGCAAGCGTTTTTGGCAAGAAAAACGTCACTCCAACTACTTTGAGTGAGCTGTCGGCTACAACGTCAACAGCTTTCGACTTCAACGTAGAAAGCCGAGATGATTGTGCCGTAAGCGTGCCTCAAAATCAAGCATTTAATTCAAATGCAAATCCTATCACTTTGAGTGAGCTGTCGGCTTCCGTAAGCGTGCCTCAAAATCAAGGATTTCATTCAAATGCAAATCTTAATACTTTGAGTGAGCTGACGGCTACAACGTCAACTGCTTTCGATTTCAATGTAGAAAGCCGAGATGATTGTTCCGTCAGCGTGCCTCAAAATAAAAGATTTAATACAAATGGCGACAAATCAAAACAAATGTCGGCTGAAGGCTCCCCATTCTTGGGATTTTCGCCTTTAAACAATCCACAGAATGAAAGTGTTATCGATTCGAAATTATCTAGCGAATCGAAAGGCTCTCCATTCCTCGGATTTTCACCTATACAAAATCCAAAAAATGAATATGAACCCGATTTACATTTAAATAAATCATTCAAAGGTTCACCATTTTTGGGATTTTTACCACAGGACTTTTCGCCTGTAATCCGACGACGACAAACATCGTTCAGTTGTGGTGATTTAAAAGGCTTATCGCCTTTGAAATCATTAACGCCGAAACGAAAATCCGTCGAATTGCCAATGACTCCACTTTCGGTTAAGCGGAGTTCAATTGATTTGTCGCCATCTAGCCCAAACCCACCCTCATATGAACAGGAGGCTGAAAATATTGCTGCATTGTTTTTCAACATTCAACTTTGTGCATATAGTGAATTGGATTATTCAGAATCACTTCACGAATGTACGGCAATGTCAATGGTAGCATTATTGTATTCTGTCCACCATAATGTTTATGAATGGTCATCCAACGATTTGGAAGATATTCTTGACATTGGACATTATTCTGTTCATATTGCTGTTCGAGTATTTTATTTGACGACGCCTACGGCTCAACTTGACGACTCCTTCTTGGTGGACTTAATTATTATACTTAGTGTCGTTTATTTATTTATTTATCTTATTTATTTCACCTTTGACGCAGCTTTTTGCTTTACTTTTTATTTTTGCTTTAAATTTTATGACCAAGCTCTTTGAGTGCTTTTTATTTACAATTTTAATTTTGACCACATAGTTTTTCTTTCTCTTTGTTATTATTATTGTTTGTTTTGACTTCTTTCTGTTTTGTGATTTTTATTTTTTATTTTGTGATTTTTGTCTGTGATAATGTTATTGTACTTTAAGAGTATTATTTGTAACGTTTTCATGGTTTTTTAACGAGGGTTATGACAATAGTCATAGCCACTCTTTTTCCATGTCAGCTTGAGAAAAGTAGACAATAAAATTAATATTCATTCATTACTTTAATCAAACATTGACATTTCACGGTCGATATTTTTAATTATTGCCGACAGACTTAGTTCATTACCTTACCATTTTTGGTACACGTCATGAAATTCAAGTCGGCAATAACACATTTTACGGCGCATCGTTGAATGAAAAAACATTGCAAAATGCTTTTGCTCATTTTGATAAAATTGCTTGCAATTTAGCAATTGTGCTCATAAATGGCTTAGCGTATGCAATAATCATTTGTCGATTACCTGATGTCGTTGAGTACATACTCTTCGATTGTCACGGACGAAATTGGAATGGTGAACGTTCCGGCGAATTTGCCGGCATTCTTTATTTTGCCGATGTTAACTCCATTTGCCAATTTATGTGTTTGGAATTTGGTGATGCGTCAACGTTCACCATGTACGATGTGAATTTCACATTTCCATGCCATTCAATATCGTCGCCAATGAGCTTAAAATTGATTCACCGGCAAAACTTAAGTTAGCCATCAACGACTTTCCTTTGTTACCCCGTGGATTATTTTATAAAAAAGTTTTTGGCTCATTTTGTCAATCGTCCAACATATTTCCTGAACCACATCATCAGTGTACAGCAATGTTCGCCGCAGCATTAGCCCACCATACAATTAAGTCGGTGGGTGAATGGAACGGTGAGGACCTTGACACTGTTTTGTTTGCTGGTCAGCAATATTATGAATTCAATTTGACAAATAATAGCCTACAATATGGTCGAGTGACCAATAGCCAATCGTATTTGGAAGCTATTGCGTTAACACCATATTTGGAAATTGGCGATTTGTCATTTACAGTGAATATCTGACGATTTGCGTGGAGGCATTTATGATGACGTAAATACGCTATCGAATGCAATCACACATTTCGAAGCCAAAAAATATGTTACTGCCATTATTACGTTTCGTACGTATTCATATGGCTTGATACGTTGTGGCCACGACAATGGCACATCGTCATACGTATTTTTTGACTCTCATGGCAGACACACTGACACAGGTCGTAGGCCTGGTGAACATTCGGCAATTTTGTTATTCAACAATGCACAGGATTTCATTTCTTTCTTTTTAAATGAATTCCCATTGTTACAAACAGTTGGAGCTCCAAATGAAGCAGATCCTTTTCTGCAAATCATTTTGGTTCCTCTGGTAATTACGTGCAATAGCATTAGTGCCTGTAACGTTAATTCACCAGAGTTATTAAGTGAGCCATCAAAGCAATTGACTACAGAAAATAATATGTGCGACATTGGTCAAAGTGAAAACATTTGCCAATTGTCAACACCATTGCATTCTGTAGATCAACATGATAAAATGCCTGTTCATATGAATGAGGCATTTTATGGTATTGAGGTAAGCACTGAAATTGAGGCCAATGTTAGGCCTCATTCCAATTTGTGTGTTGTTGCTTCCATCATTGCGCTAATTTATGATATTAACGTAACAATAGCCGATGATTGGAAGCAGTCACACCTGAACCAAATTTTCAGTGTGGCAAGCGATGCTTATGCTCAAGCATGCGCACAATTGAAAAGTGCTGGTGTAAATTCACCTCCGTCTGATATATTTGATGTATTGGATATATTTCCCATATTTAAATTTGACGACGGATGTGAATTTACTGCTATACCAGTAACTGGTCGCTCAGAACCATTAGCGTTACGCCACTTGGATGCTACATTGAAAAAGTTTGCATCTTCACCGTACAAGTACGCAGTGCTTACCATTTGCGGGAAAACATATGCTGTGATCAAATGTAATGGTTTTCGCGGTCGTTACGCATTATACGACATTCACGGTCGCACCCAATATGCCACAAGAATTGCCCAAGAAAATGAACTTCTTACTGCAGTTGTTTACTTGGTCAATGTGTGGCAATTGATACAATTTCTGTTACATGAAAATGAAATCCAATTTCCATTTCATTTCCACTGTATCAAAATTGTAAGCGATAACAATGTCGTTGGCGCACCGTTGAAGCGAAACACAATACTATTTGACAGCATTATTAGTGGCTCTATCGCTCAAAATAATGATGCTTTCAGTAGAACGTCGCGTAACAATCAATGTACGGCTAATTCGGTTGTTTTCTTAGCATACACAACGCTAATTGAAAACAATTGGACACAAGCAGACATTGATCGCATTCTGTTTATTGGCGATCACATTTACACAATTTCGTATGCAGAGGCAATTACGAAACTTCCACGAAATAATCCATTTATTTCGGCAGAAGAAGTGTTGCGTAAAATTGTGATCTCAACAGATGGCTTACGCGACAATGAAGTGACTGTAATTTCTGAGCCGGATTTGGAATTGTCAGGCAATTTCGGTAAATTCGCTCAAACTTACATGGAACGCTTCTACAGAAAGCACAGTTATGGCGTTTTCATAAGTTCGTCAAAGTCCGTTGCGTTGTACACATACGGAAACAGTTTCGTAATGTTTGATCCACATGCACGGAACTCTGACGGATTTTATGATAGCAAGGGCACTGCCAATATATTCTTATTTGATAGTGTCCGTGATATTTACAATTTTCTTCTTCGTCAAGGTTATGATGTTAATAGAGAATTTACATTAACAGCGTTCGCCTTTACGAAAGAAAATAAATCAAACGCAAAACAACATCGCATTGTCAATTTACAAGATTGGCAAGTACCAATTCGAGACGATGATGAAAAAAGAACAGGGAACCGCTTCTGCGTTATAACGAAGATAGACGTTGAAAATGCCTTTAATAACGCAAGCTGGACGGAGATAGCTAAGGCAATGCATGCTATGAGAGTCCCCGATTTTCTCTGCAGGGTAATGAAAAGCTATTTCGAACGACGGGTGCTAATGTACGATACCAGGGAAGGGAAAAAGATGGTAGACATCACAGCTGGTGTTCCACAAGGATCCATATTAGGACCAACGCTGTGGAATACGATGTACGACGCAGCGCTGCGGCTGCAGCTGCCAAGATGGGTTACGACGATTGCTTTTGCCGACGACCTAATTTTCATAGTTATCGGAACGTCAAAGTTGGAGGTGGAAATCGTCACGAAAGAGGCGTTGGAAACTGTAGAAAGTTGGATGACAATGGCTAAACTGAAGCTGGCCCATCAGAAAACCGAGATCATGCTCGTGAGCAATTGTCGGAAAACTGAGCGGATTGTAATGAACATCGAGGGGAACGAGATCACATCCACTCGCCAGCTAAAACACCTTGGAGTCATGTTAGACGATCGTGGAAACTTTAATGCCCACGTAGATTATACGTGCGAAAAGGCAATGAAAGCCAATGCAGCACTGGCCATGATAATGCCGAATGGGTTTGGACCGCGCAGCAGTAAAAGGAGGCTCCTAGCAAGTGTTACCCTATCGATACTGCGCTACGGGGCACCAGCGTGGATAAGGGCGTTAGACACAAAGAGGAACCGTAGGAGGTTGATAAAAACCCAGAGGTTGTCAAGCATAAGGGTAGCAAGCGCATACAGAACGATTTCCTCGGAAGCGGTATGTGTGATAGCCGGAACGATGCCTATATGCATAATGCTGATGGAAGACAGTGAATGCCACAGACTGAAGGAAAGGGGGGCCAAAACACCAAAACAGTGAGGGCACAAGTAAGAGTCGAATCACTGAGTCAATGGCAGCGAGAGTGGGACTCCGCGGAAAATGGAAGGTGGACTCATAGGCTTATCCCGGACGTAACCACATGGGTAAATAGGGAACACGGAGAGGTTAGCTTCCACCTGACGCAGTTCCTGTCGGGTCATGGGTGCTACAGGAAGTACCTGCATAGGTTTGGACACGCGGAATCACCTTTCTGCGTGACATGCGTTGAAGAGGAAGAAACCGCAGAGCACGTTGTGTTTGTCTGTCCCCGTTTTGAACAGGAGCGATGTGAGCTGATAGCCGCGAGCAGGCCAGACGTAAACGCCGACAACATAATATCGGAAATGTGTCGCGACGAAGAAGTGTGGAAAGTAGCGGACAACGCAATTGCGAAGATAATGGTGAAGCTACAAAGTGCATGGAGAGACGATCAACGAAGACTGGCAGTTGATCTGAGAAAGTAGGTGCGAAAGCACAGCCCCTCCCCGAAGTAATGCTGTGAGGCGGTTCCGGGGAGACGAGAGCGTGGCGATCAAGGAAGGAGGTTTTAGTTGGTAAAAATCCAACACTACCTGGGTCCAGGAGGACCAGGTGCCTTTTGAAGGTTTCCTCACCCTTGAGAAAAAAAAAAAAAAAAAAAAGTACATCTCACTAGGGTGTCAAATGGTGTGTTATGCGCAATATAGTACTCCTTATGTACCTTAGCCTCTGTCCACCTACTCCTACATCCTACCTACCCGTGGTGACACCTGTTATAGTGAGCAACCCCATGAACGATCAGGTAACCAACCCTGGTGTAGTAGTGTGGGTCACTTAGCTGAAGGATGAGGGGGGCTGTCTTCGGGTAGTACCTAGACGCTACGTTTAGGGAGGGTCGAAGACAGCTAGGCGCTATTAAGATGGGATGGCGACTTAGCATGGTGGCGGAGGATCTCAACGGTAAGAGACAACGGCAGCATGCACAGTTCTAGTCAGATGGACTACCATCAACCAACAAACAAACACGGATGTAGTGCTACGGGCACATTAAGGCCAACGCCAGTGAGGTCTTAATTATGGCATACTGGCAAAGCATCGAACACGGACAATGAATTTGGTTAAATGGTTGTGATGAGTAGGCAAGGGCTGACAACTATTGTATTCCACTACCTTACTAAGGAAGGGTGACACTTTCATCATGAAGGTAACTACACTACGAGATGGAGATAGCGGTTTGGAAGGGGGACTCAACAAAATGGAAGAAATGAATAAGAATGACAGCAAAAATCAGCAGACAAAATCAGAGGATCAGCGGATAAATCAATCGGAGGTTAAGATATACGACGTGTTCGCAAGAAGCGCGAAGATAACGAGGTCGCCCGTGAGAACAAGCGAGGAAAGAACAAATGCGCTTCAGACCAGCGATACCGGCGAATCGAAGATGACAAAATTGGAGCAAGCCAAAAGAATGGTGAAAGAGTTGCATGAATTTATTCAAGATAAGAATAACGTGCATAAGGACATAAAGAGGATGGTGGTCAATATTAGGGCCTGCTTAAATGATGTGAAACGGGAAACAGCTGACAAGAAGGAGAAAACAGACGGAGATGCCGAAGTGCTAGCTACCCCACTCTCCTCAAAGAGAAAACAAACGCCGGAGGTTACGCCCACAGCAACAAACGCGGCGAAAAGGAGCAAAAAAGACAAGAAAAATAACGAAAGGACCACAAGGAGACCAGATACACAAACACCGAAGCCTAGTCCTAATGAGTGGAGAGAGGTGAGAAACAAAAAGAAGGAGAAAAAAAAAGAGAAGCCGAAGCTTAAAAGACTGAGACCGAAGGCTGATGCTCTGATAGTGGCGGCGGAAGAAGGAACAACGTACGCTGAAATCCTCAAAAAAATAAAGGACGACCAAACTCTCTAGGACTTGGGCGAAAACGTCTCGAGAATAAGACGAACGCAGAAGGGTGAAATGTTGTTTGAGCTTAAGAAGGGCCCAGAGATTAAAAGTGCAGATTATAAAGATCTAGTCAAGAGATCACTGGGCGAGTCAGCAAAAGTGAGAGCGGTGTCCCACATGACCACGATCGAATGTAGATATATGGACGAGATCACGACAAGCGAAGACCTTCGAAAAGCTCTGAAAGAGCAAGGTAATATAAATGACGAGATAGAGTCAATGACGATCCGTATGAGGAAAGCGAGAGATGAACTCCAAACGGCGGAAATAAAACTCCCGGTGGACGCAGCGATAAAGATTTTGAAAATCGGAAAGGTAAAGGTGGGCTGGACCGTATGCCCGATAAGGGTAACCCAGCAGTTAGAAAGGTGCTTCAAGTGCATGAATTTTGGACACCAGGCAAGGAATTGTAGGGGAGAGGATAGATCCAACCTGTGCAGGAGATGTGGGGGAGAGAACCACCTAGCCAAAGATTGCACGAACCCGCCGAAATGTCTGCTGTGTACGTCAGAAAATGACCACGTGACTGGTGGAGCGAGATGTCCAGTCTTTAAACAGGCGCTTAAATCTAAAACAGGACAAGAATGGAAGTGATACAAATAAATCTAAATCATTGTGACATGGCACAACAACTTCTGTGGCAAGCCTCAGCGGAACAAAAATGTGACGTAGCGATTATTTCAGAACCGTACCGTGTATATAGAAACAACGGTAAATGGGCTGCTGACAGAGCCGAGATGGCCGCAATATTGACAACGGGCAAGTACCCCATACAAGAAGTTGTATCAGACGCTCACGAAGGATTCGTGATAGCGAAAATTGATGGAGTGTATATTGCCAGCTGCTATGCACCACCAAGATGGACGATTCTGCAGTTTGAACGAATGTTAGATTTACTCACAGGAGAACTGACGGGACTCAACCCAGTTCATATTGGAGGTGATTTTAACGCATGGGCAGTTGAGTGGGGTAGTAGATTCACAAATGATAGAGGCTTCAGTCTGCAAGAAGCGCTAGCTAGATTAAATGTGGTTCTGGCAAACGTGGGAAATGCAACTACATTCCGCAAGAATGGGCGAGAGTCGATTATTGACGTGACATTCTGCAGTCCAGTACTAGTTCCAAGTCTGAACTGGAGAGTCGACGAAAGTTACACACACAGCGATCACCAGGCATTGAGGTACACCGTGAAAAAGTGTACAGAGGCAACAAGACAGATGACTCATAGAGGAGAGCGAAGATGGAGAACCGGAAATTTCGATCAAGAAGTTTTTAAGGAATATCTCCAATCAATAGACGATCACGAAGAGAAATCTGCAGAAGAATTGACGAAAGAAATGGTGAATGCATGTGACGCGGCGATGCCAAGAAGGATGGAACCGAGGAATGGGCGAAAACCGGCATTTTGGTGGAACGACGAAATAAGACTTTTGCGAACAACTTGTTTTAAGACAAGAAGGAGAATGCAAAGGGCCAGAAACGAGAATGTTAGAATAGAGAGGTCCGAAGAACATCGTAATGCAAAACTAGCACTGAAGCGAGCACTCCGGGCGAGTAAGAGGGATTGTTGGAAGAAACTGTGCCAAGAGGCAGACACGAACCCGTGGGGCAAAGTGTTCAGAACAGTAATGACGATGATGAAAGGTACATTGGGGCCAAAAGAAAAGTGCCCGGATAGGCTAGGTGTCATAGTGAGAGAGCTCTTCCCACAGCACGAACAGATCACATGGCCGCAAACTCCTTATGACGATGAAGCGGAAGACAGACTTGAACGGTCGATCACTGTAGAAGAGATCCAGATGGCTGCACAAAAGCCAAAAAATAACAAAGCGCCAGGACCAGATGGAATCCCCAATATAGCTCTGAAGACAGCAGCATGCGCAAAGCCTAACATGCTCAGATTGACAATGCAGAAGTGCCTCGACGACGGATATTTTCCTCAAATATGGAAGAAACAGAAGCTGGTCTTAATACCAAAACCAGGGAAACCGCCAGACAAGCCATCATCATATAGACCTATATGCTTGTTGGACGGGTTGGGAAAAATGCTGGAAACCACAATCCTGAATAGACTAAGAAAACACGCGGAGGGCGAGCACGGACTGTCGGACGAACAATTCGGATTTCGAAAAGGGAGATCGGCGATTGAGGTCATTAAAAAAGTCATAGAGACCACCGACAAGGCGCGGAAGCAAAAAATACGGGGTAACCGCTTCTGTGCTATAACGTTAGAAATGCCTTTAATAGCGCAAGCTGGATAGAGATAGCCAAGGCGCTACATGTCATGAGAGTCCCCGATTACCTCTGTAGGATACTGAAAAGCTATTTCGAGCGACGAGTACTAACGTACGATACTACTGAAGGGAAAAAGACAGTCGACATCACAGCTGGAGTACCACAGGGATCCATATTAGGACCAACGCTGTGGAATGTTATGTATGACACAGCGCTGAGGCTGAAACTGCCAAGATGTGCTAAGACGATTGCTTTGGCCGACGACTTGATCCTCACGGTATCCGGAACGTCGAAGATGGAGGTAGAGGTGGTTACGATGGAGACGCTAGAAACTGTCGAAAACTGGATGACAACGGCGGGGCTGAGGCTGGCCCACCAAAAAACTCAGATCATGCTAGTAAGTAACTGCAGAAAAACCCAACGAATCATTTTGAACATTGACGGGGAAGAAATCACATCCACTCGCCAATTAAAATACCTTGGAGTTGTGCTGGACGACCGCAGAAATTTTAATAGCCATGTGGACTACACGTGCGAAAAGGCAATGAAAGCCCCCGCAGCATTGGCCAGAATAA
>CM055404.1:67866908-67910962 GCA_029228625.1 Pseudolycoriella hygida | reverse complement strand
TTTCTTATTGCGTAGATTGTTTAGAGTAAATTTAAATTTTTGAGTGTAAAAACTGAAAGTATTGGTGGATCCGGCATTTGTGACGCAATTTTTTTTAACACAACGTAATTTTGTTTCAAAGAAAGCGCTCTAATTTTTTCAGGAAATCAAAACTTTGAACACAAGGTTCCATTCAAAAACTTCTGCGTTTTATCTGCGATAGCGTCACCTCAAGCGACATCATTAATTTTGGAAGCGGACTTACGGACTGCGTCACACTCTACCTTTAAAAAGGTTTTTGTTGTGATACGTGTATTATGATAAGTGTTTTGAATAATATACAATTGACAATAATTAATCAAAAAAATGTTTAATTAGTCAGTGGCTAACACATTTTGCGAGCAGAGATCCAAATTTAATAGTGGGGGAAAATTTCCCAGGGAAATGTAATTCTACATTTTGGGTGGAAAAACATTTTCTAAAACAAAATCCTTAAAGGATTTTTAGCGGACTTTCTTTACAGTTTTTGAAAGATTTTTTTAACCGATTTACAATAATTTTTTTTCGAATAATAAGGATTTTCTCTGATTTTCCTGAATATTAGGAGAATTTGAATGAGTTTTGGAAGACTTTGTACGAACTACGAACAGGATGGCACAGTGGTTAGCGTACTGGACTTCCACCCAAAACGATCGGGTTTCAAATCCCGTGTCGGAAAAATTCTACATGAAATTTTCTATGAAGTGTAGCGCATTAATAACGTCGTAAAGTTCACTCAAGCTTCAAAAGTTGGGTAGTTGTGTTGTGTTTGGTGCCCATAACGACGTACACACTGAATGAATCGTATGACGTAGCCCATATACGATAAATCTGTGTACGAAGTATC
This sequence comes from Pseudolycoriella hygida, assembly GCA_029228625.1. NCBI lineage: Eukaryota > Metazoa > Arthropoda > Insecta > Diptera > Sciaridae > Pseudolycoriella > Pseudolycoriella hygida. Next base: position 67,910,097 of record CM055404.1, on the reverse strand, counting down.
TACGCCTACATTTAGGCGAGATAATAATCATGCGCCTCACAATTCTCCTCAGTGCAAAAGGATTTTCTCTGTTTATGTGCCACTCGTATCTATTAAAACAAATAATACATTACATTGGACCCGGCGAAATTCATTCATTACATAAGGACACAATTTTTTGACACGTTAAGTTGCATTCCTCGCTTTCGCCTCGGATATGCAAACTCTCACTCATCAAAACAACAGTATCCATTATCCAAACCTTGTTGCCTAAAAAAACGAGTGAGTTTGCGAGTTCACAGAATTGTTTCCGAATTAATGAATTATGTAGCAGCAGGGTCCAATGTATAATGTTTTAACGTGTACGCACACGGTACGTTGAGTATACGCTGCAGGTTCATTGCTATGTAGATTCAATTTAACATGCTAGGCAGTAATGATGCGACCTACGTAATGAGCCATTATGGTCCAATTCATCCAGAATGAACTTTTCTTATTTTTATAAAGAAAAAAAAAAACATTTCCAGACCGCGACTTGAACCCGGAACATCCACTTGAGCGACTTATATGCTAACCATTATCCCAAGGAATCATGTAACGAACAACGATTAGAAATCAAACACTTAGTTGTAAGGGCATAACAAGGCTACTCGATTCAAAAAGTTCATATGTCGTTGATTTTGTTAACAACATAAATTAAATTTTGCCCAAAAGGATTTTTGTGAAACATAATGCCAGTCTGTCGTGCGTGATCATAGGATTCCTGTAATATATCCCGAGAAATAAGGCTTTGAAAACATGATGTCATCAATTTGTAAAATTTTTAGGTCGATATCGATTGAAAGTCTATTTACTACATTTTTATAAGAGTTTCTGTATAAAAATTAATAGACGTATTTGATGGAATGCACGCAAAACAAAAAAAAAATGTAAAAAAAACTAGGACTTGAACCGAAAATTCTGGAAAAAATTAGTTTATAACGCCGCAGCATTGCTCACTGCGTTATTATCACATCGACAAAGAAATAACAAAATGAACACAGCACATTGTTCTACGATAGTTCATTCGATATTTAGCCTACTCTAAGAACTCAAATAGTGTACGCTGTATTTCAGGAGTTATTTTTTTTTGTTTTTAAAATGTTTAATTGTTTGTTTCAACGACCGAGTGCTACTACGTTAAAGCATAGTACAAGTGAGGTCATGTAAACAGCCTGTAACACAAGGACGATTACACAATCTCGCCTTCGGCTCGATTTTGCAAACTTCGTCCTTATGTTACCGGCTCTTTACATGACCTCAATTGTAATATACTATTACTTTGAATATTTTATAATTGAAAATTTAATGACTGCAAATGAAGCAAATCCTTTTCGTACTAAACTCTTTGTCGTACTGAATTCTACCATCGTCAAACAATTTATCGAAATGTAATTTAAAACATCATAAATTCGAAAACTCTTAAAACTTATGGACTTTTCGTAATCTTCGTATTGTTTTCCAAAAAAATCAATTTTCTGTATGTTTCTAGAAATTGCTTATTACGAAAGCCCTTCCGAAGTACTAGGACCGACCTACAGCCTGACTATAAACAAAAAGGTTTATTTTATACATCCTTTTTAAAGTCCTATCTTCGGCAAAAATGTTATCCTTAAAATTCACTACAACATCACAAAAATTTATATTTTTACACTTAGCCTGACTTTGGGACCCTTAGGTAAACACCGAAACCTCTAGTTCCATGAGCAAAAATGTTCCCCTTGTAATTTTCCACAACATTGTCTGCGGAGGATTTCTGCGGGAATATGATTTTTTAGAGGCTTTTCGTGAAGCCGATTTCAATCGACAGGTCCTAGAAAGCATCCTATAATCTTGACAAAGTTAATATCTTTCAAACGCAACCTTACTTGCTACATTTGGAGTGGTGGATCGGAATATGTGAGTCGGCTGTACGATGTTAGGTAGGCTTTTGAAGCATGATTTAAAAGTACTTTTCAAGTATGCTTTAAAATTACTTTTTAAGTATGCTCTAAAAGTACTTTTCAAGTATGCTTTAAAAGTACTTTTCACGTATGCTTTAAAAGCACTTTTAAAGTATCGAAATTGCAACAAATTTTGTCAAGTGGGAAAAGTAGAGACTAGCTGTAGGATGTGGAATGCTTTGCGAGGATTTTTGATGAAAAAAACGAAAAATTGAAAAACGAAAAAGTATCTGTAAACCACCAGATTTTGGAAAGGTTTCGTCGAGACCTACCTAACTTGACAAAATTTGAGAAAATTGGAGATCACTACGAGAAAATATTCCCGAAACCCTCAAAATTTGCTGAAAATTTTCTCAAATTTAATCGGAAAATTGTCCGTTTAGTACAAGTAGGGTGTCATTAGAATAGTCTAAAGTACACGGCCAATACCTGCATAACTTAACTAAGAATCGGTTGAGTCATTGCGGAGAACGAGCCGAAAATGTGTCCAAAAATATGATTTTTCGAGAGTCGGTGAAACGTTTTCACCTTTAGATCCGAATGTATAGCAATGAAAGTACCAAGTAAGACGTCAAATGAAAGATATGGATCTCTCAAAGCGAGCGGTAAACATTTTCGGAAATCGGTTGACTCTTTCGGGATGTACAGTTCTTGGAGTGATGGTATGACGTGCTACTCGCAAATATACGATAGGGAGTGATTTTTCATCAATATTTTCTTTTAGAGAAGGTACACAGAAACGGTTCCAAAGGCAATGTTGTGGAAAATTACAAGGGGAACATTTTTGCTCATGGAACTAGAGGTTTCGGTGTTTACCTAAGGGTCCCAAAGTCGGGTTAAGGGTAAAAATATAAATTTTTGTTATGTTGTAGTGAATTTTAAGAAAAACATTTTTGCCGAAGATATGACTTTAAAAAGGATGTATAAAATAACACTTTTTGTTTATAGTCAGGCTGTAGGTCGGTCCTAGTACTTCGGAAGGGCTTTCGTAATAAGCAATTTCTAGAAACATACGGAAAATTGATTTTTTGGAAAAGAATACGAAGATTGCGAAAAGTCCATAAATTTTAAGAGTTTTCGAATTTATGATGGTTTAAATTACATTTCGATAAATTGTTTGACGATGGTAGAATTCAGTACGACGAAGAGTTTAGTACGAAAAAGGATTTGCTTCATTTGCAGCCATTAAATTTTCAATTATAAAATATTAAAAGTAACCTCTTGGGGTTTTTTCCACATTTTGGGAGTGCGCGTAACTCCGTGCAATTTCAAAATTATATTAAAAGTTGAGTTAAAAACTTTTAACTTAAATAAATAAATACCCAGATGATGGTTGTTTAACAACCGAAACCTAGGTCGGTAAAAAATTATTAAAATAAATTGGTGCAATTGAAAAAATAGAGCGTTTATTTTTAACTCAACTTTTAATATAATTAAAAGTAAAATATTTTTAGAGTCTACAATTTTGTTTATGTTAGCTTACTCATTCTTAGGACATACTAAATTGTATGCAGCAATGAATTAGCATAAAAACAATAACTCGTACATTCAAATGACAAGAACCAGAATTAACTTTAATTGAATTTCAGTTTGTCTGCAATGAGAAAATACATTACATTATTTGTCAGTCACTTAAACTAAAAAATCAAAAATCAAAGATAGTGGTGCGGCAGTATGAGGAATTTCCATTTTGGCCACGAGAAATCTTAATGTGAAGCAAAGTCACCAAACGCTCAAAAAACCGTTTTTTGCGTTCCGGCAACCTTAAATGACATTAAAAAAACATATGCAGGGGACCCGTACGTATCAGAATAGATGTGGCAAACAGAATAGATGTTACAAAAAGATTCGAACGTATCAAAGTAATGGTTGCCTTAACTCTTAAGCGAATGAAATAACGTCGACATTAAATTTGATTGGAAATTGCCGAAAGGGCAATATTGAAAAACCCGTCCGAAGAAACGGTGTAAAAGTCTCTCCAAGTATTCAAGCAACCGTCAAAATAAAAAAAAGTTAAAATACAGTCGGTTCATTCCTTTTTTAGCTAGTTTGAAGAAATAGATGACAGCTTCACTTTCAAGCGTACCCAGCAAATTAAGTAGTTATTCCCAAATCAAAGATTTTTTGCGCTAAATTTGAATGCGCGATAGAAATTTCAAATTTTTCGCCGGGAGTTGAGGGGAACATGAACATTGCATAGAAAAATTTGATTTTACCAGAAACCACGATAATAGGATGAAAGTTGATATTTTATTAAATTGATTCAAAAGTTATTGTGCATCTCAAAATAAGTGATAAATGAAACACCTTCACTGGTTTACGACGTGCGCAAGCAATCTTTTGACACTAAGCGAGGACTGGCTGTCCACCGCAGTGGTCATGCGAAAGAAGGTAACTATATTACTGCCGGCCGAATAAGAGAAAGACTCAATGGAACAACTGGAACAAAGCCAAAGGATGACACCAAAACCAACAAATTGGAATTGGATTCTGAATGTGAAAAGTTTGTAAAATCTGATGATGATGATGAAACTGAATTCGATGACAATATTGAAAGCTTCCAAAATTTTTGTTCACTGCGAAGCAACGTCTCCCAGGACCACAGCATCCTTAGTGAAATACTACAGACTGCGTCATCAGCAAAAAAATCGAAAATGAACATCCGCTCAACAATAGCGATCGTCGAATCCCCAAAGAACTGATGCCAAAGCAAAAACAAAAATTTGAACAAACTGTCAACAACCTCTCTTTTGAAACCGGATCAAAAGCTAAATATAATTTCATTTCATTTCATATTTCTTATATTTTATTTCAGGATAGAATTTACATAATATGTTATTCTAGCGTAGCTCCAACTTGTCATTAATACAAATCGAAGGAGCTACTAAATCAATCAATCAATCAATCAATCAATATATTTTCCCTACACTGGTATATCCTCTACAAACCTCTACAAGATCATAAAGATTCCAAAATTCCAAAATACGCTACCGATGGATTAGATATTATGATTCGTCATACGGTTAAATCAATTATTGGACTCCCTTAGCGCACCAACGACCAGATGTTTTATGCACCTAGGAAGTTACGCGGTCTTGGCCTATTACGTGCATCCTGGGAAGTATTCCTGCAACACTTTTCACTGGCACTCAAATTATCCAAAATCGACGATGAGTTATTTCAGGAAATATCAGATTGACAGGCGACAGCACAAAAATGCTACGGGCAACCCTACGTATGAATGCATATGAAAGTTGGTGCAACTTGAAATATCAAGGATATGGTGCTATCCACTTTGCATCGCACACGGCGAGCAATGATTTTGTCTACAACAAAAACACATTATCTTCATCGGAGTGGGTGGTGACCATCAAATTAAGCACAAACTATGCAAACCTCAACGGTGTTCCAGGAGTTTGTAGCACTTACATCCTCTGTCGCAGATGTAACAGAGAGAACGAAAAAATAACTCATGTCATTGGAAGCTGCGTGCACACACAATAACTCGCTGATCACCGCTCAGCATTATAGTGTTAAAAACGTAATTACTGAATTACTTAGAAAAGGGTTATGAATGATAAGAGAAAGTATACGCTGTCGACACCGACGGCTGTTCTAGGTTCAGTGACATTATTGCGTTCGATCCGAAATTTCTCAAGGCATACATTACAGACCCTAATATCAGATATGAAACAAGCGATCAGGCACAGGATGAAGTAATTCAGGAGGAGAAAAGATCTATCTACAGTAAATGCATACCATTCTACAATGATAAGTATAGTTCATCATTTGGCTCCAGAGAATGGTCAGTGCATGGTCTCTTTTCAGCGGTAGAGGTTGCTATGGGAAGAATGTATTAGATTTCTTTAATAATTTTAAGCTTGACAAGTCTAAGTTGTTGGAACTTTCCGAAATGATATTGACAAAGACTATCCACATAATTAGTCAGCATATTTACAGTTCCATTGTTTTCTTTTCGAAATAAATATTTTCCTCTACAGACAGTTAACGTTATGAATTTAAAGCTGTTTTTAGTCAAAAACAATTCTAAAAGGTAATTTAGTACACAATTCTTAACGAAATTTTTATATTTCTCGATCAATATAACTGACCTTCTACCTCAAAAAAAATTTCCCACAAAAAATTGCAGGTTCTTTATTTGTGAGTACAAGGTTTGTTTAACAATTGGGCCATAAACTGCATTACCACATCGTTTACATCACTAGTTTACACCATAATACAATAGAAAGAGCTTTCGGAGCTTTTACTTTAAATAGCGGATATCAGATTCTTTCATTCCCATGAAAAAATAGGCACACAATTTTTGTCTTAAACATAGGGTAGCCATGATTGCTACTTTTTCATATTAAGATGATATAAATATTTGTTTGTAACGGATTCCCAGGTCACATCTTAAAAAGTAGCCAGCATGGCTTCCTTTGAAAACGTATGAGGAATTAAGCCCAAAAAATGAACTTAACATGTTCAACTCTTTACATAAAACGTCAGTTTTGTAATTTTTTCATATTAGATATTATTTTCACATATCTGTAAATGGTACTATTCACACAACGAATAACAGTTCTGAGGAAAATTTCGAAATTTGTCAGTAAAAGCTCTTGCCAGGAAAGTTTCACAATGATCTTGATCCTAGAGAATCTGCAGAAAAAAGTCTTATTTGCCCGTTCAAAAAGTTTTGTAGAAAAGCGAAATGTGCCGTTTAAAAATTCTGTATTTCACATTTTTTCACATTGGTTTCACATCTGTGGAAATTATGTGAACGGCACATTTGCCTTACCAACAGTTCATTTCAGTGCACATCTCGGCAAATTCCATCATAAAAAGAGATAATTAATGTCCAGCCATCGGCAAAATGAGGAAATGTGCAATTATGTGAAATTAGAAAAAATGTGAAAATCACATTTGAATTTGCACCGATTTTCGGAAGCGTTCTTTTTTACTGAAAGCTATGCTTTAAATATCAATCTCACAAATAAAGTTGGGAAAATTTTTTGAGGTAAAAATTTAGTTACATTAATCGAGAGATATTAAAATGTTATTAAAAATTGTGTACTAAATTACCTTTCAGAATAGAGTGCTGTCCTTTTGAAATTGTATTTTTTATCGAAAGTACACTTCAAAAAAATAAATTCGGCTTAAGAACTTATTGAAAATTATTTTTTTTTAATGTAATATCTTCAATTCGCGAAAAACGCTCTCAATCCCGAGTCAATCCCGGTAAGGGATCAAATTTATTTATTTATTTTATTTATTTATTCTCGGCCAATGGTAAAAATGCTTACTGGCTGACGTCATTACTTTACATCTGTGACAAAATAAAGTATTGGAAATTTAGGAATTGTACGTCAAAAAGCAGGAACCGGAGGCGATATGTCAGCCCAGTCGACCCGTCGGAGCTTACATACGCCTTCTGCTTCGATCGATGTTGTGCGTCATTGTTTGGGTTCGACCAGCGATGCCAATTTTGTCGCGTTGTCAGTATCGACGGTGAAACATGTGAATTAAAGGAAATAATGATGACGGGGTTAGTGTTATGTCAAACTAAATTAAATTATATCATAAAACGATACAACTGAGATACAAATGAGATTTTTTAAACAGATGTTTTGTCATAGCTGCCAACAAAATAACTAAAAAAACAAAACTTTCAAAACAAAAAAGGTAAACACAAAAAATTTCGAATCATTGCGCAGAAACATTTTCATCAAAACAAACTCATCGAAAAGAGATTTTTTTCCATTGATCAGCAAGTACCTATGATGAGCAAGTTAAGTGATGTTGTGATTTTATATTCGGTTTCATTTATATTATTGTGCAATAAGTGGATGCCACATAAGTGGAGCGAGTTTGTTTACTTTTGATATTTGAATAAGAGAAATTTTGACGGTTGACATAGGGATTTTTTTTATCACGTTGACAAAACTGATGATCCCAATTTTTGGAATATTTTTTTGAGCGCAATAATTTTCGAAACGAAAATGAAAAGTTTGGAGTTCAAAATAAATGTTAAAAAAAAATAATTTTCAATAAGTTCTTAAGCCGATTTTATTTTTTTGAAGTGTACTTTCGATAAAAAATACAATTTCAAAAGGACCGCACTCTATTGTTTTTGACTAAAAAAACTATAATTTCACAACATTAATTGTCTGTAGTATTGCAAAAACTCTTATTTTGAAACTTCCAGACTAAGCAAATATTGACAACAACTTTTAAATCAATTAAATAAAATACTAACTTTCGTCCTATTATCATGGTTGCTGGTAAAATCAAATTTTTCTATGCGAAGTCCACGTTTCCCGCATCTCCTCGAAATTTTGTTTATTTGGATAGAACTTTATTTGCTGGGTACATTAAAAAATTGTTAAATTTTAAAGTGTCGTCTATTTCTTCAAACTAGGTAAAAAAGGAATGCACCGGCTGTAGTTGAAAAAAATGTAAAAACGCTTTTTTCAGACATAGTTTCAAAAAATGTTATTTGTACTAGCGCCGATATTAGAACCGACCTAGAGCACTTAAGAAAGGCCTCTGACCCATACTTCCATAGACAAAAAAGTTTGCCACTGACACCGATCTTCTACCACTTATAGTTCTCAGAATGATTGAATTTTTCGAAAATATATTGCGTAGATCGATCCACGCTAACATAAGCGGCCATATTGGGAGGCATCATGACATGTGTATCACCGAAACCAAACAATTTTTCCTTTGACACCGATCTTCTATCTCTAATGGTTTTCAAAATATTCGAATTTTTCCAAAATAAATTGCCTAGATCGATCCAGTCTAACATTAGCGGCCGTATTGGCAGGCACCACGACATGCGCCACACCTAAACCAACAACTTTCCTTTTTACACCGATCTTCTATCTATAATAGTTTTCAGAATATTTGAATTTTTCTAAAATAAATTGCCTAGATCGCTCCACCCTAACATTAGCGGCCATCTTAGGCTCGGCCCGGGCTCACATTTTTTCTTGGATGTTTTAAGGCTTTCACCACCTATCGAATAGAAAAAGAATCACGAAAATCTGACGGAATTTACTCGATTTATGTATAAAACATATGAAGGGACCCGTACGTATCAGAATAGATACAGCAAACAGAGTTGATGTTACGAAGAGACTCGAACGTATTTAAGTAAATATTGCCTTAACTCTTCAGTGTATGAAATTGCGTCCACATTGAGTTTTTTTGGAAATTGCCGATGGGGCAATATTGAAAAACCCGTCCGAAGAAACGGTGTAAAAAAAACCTTTCCGAAAGCCCAAAATTGACCCCAAAATATAGAAAAATGTTCTACTAAATTTTCTCTACAACATAGAAAAAACCATTTTTTGGGCAAGGGTCGACCTTAGTACCGACCTAGGGCCCTAAGTAGAGGTCTTGGACACACAATTCCATTGCCAAAAATGTTTCCCTCGTTTTCCTCTGCAACATAGCCAAAAAATTTGTTTTTTGGTTAGGGCCGACATGAGGCCCACTTGAGCACTAAGCACAGGCAAAAATTGTCGGCCGTCCCGAGATCTTTCAAACAAAAAAAAGTTTTTGAAAATCGGAAGAGATTTACTCAAGTTATGTACAAAAAACACGTAGGTCCCTAACAAAGACTCTTTTTTAGTGCCCTAGCTAAGTCCAAAGACTCAAAAATGTGTCTTCCACAAATTGTCGGTCATGCCCAGATCTTTCAAACAAACAAAAATTTTGAAAATCGGTAAAGATTTGCTCGAGTTATGTACAAAAAACACATAGAGCCCTAGCAGACATTCGTTTTTAGAGCCTTATCTAAGTCCAAAGACTCAAATTAAAAAAAGTTTTTTCCATAAATTGTGGGCCATGCCCAGATCTTTCAAACAAAAAAAAATTATGAAAATCAGAAAAGATTTGCTCGAGTTATGTGCAAAAGACCAAAAACCACTTAAACGGCCCTAGCTCGGCGGCCCTTGGGCCGACAGTGCCCAGATTCAATCCCATAAAATATTTTTCGACTACCTTTCAGGAAAAAAAAGTTTTTGAAAATCGGTCAAGATTTACTATCGTGTTGACGGACAGACAGGCCGACAGACCGACAGACAGAGGGACATTGTTTTTTTCGCTGATTTGTCATCTGGAGGCAACAAAAAAAGTTTTCACCTTACTCCCGGGTTCGAATTCGCAATGTAACAAACGTGTTAGTAAACGCATCAGACCTACGTACTTCGTACGGGTCTAAAAATTTTTTCCATAAATTGTTGGGCATTCCCAGACCATTCGATTGAAATTTTTTTTTGAAAATCGGAAAAGATTTACTCGAATTATGCACAAAAAACACGTAGGGCCCTTGTAGAGACTCAGGTTTAGAGCCATGGCTGAGTCCAGGCGCTCAGATTCAAAAAAGTTTTTTCCATAAATTGTAGGGAATTGCTTTATCTTTTGATTAAAAATTTTTTTTTGAAAATCGGGGAAGATTTACTCGACTCATGTACAAGAAACACGTTTGGCCCTAGCAAAGACTCATTTTTAGTGCTCTAGCTAAGTCGTAGGGATCAAGATCAAACAAGTTTCTTCATAAATTGTCGGCCGTACCCAGTGTTGTGCAGCGATCAAAAGCTGTCAACACCACTCTGAACCGAAATAAAGTATTGCCCGATAAAGTCACAGGCGAGGAGTCGAAGAAGAAATAAGGTCGTGATTCACATATATAAAAGTCGAGTGAATAAGACCGCTAAACATTACTGCCAAAATTATTCATAAAAATTTGGAAATTAAATTAAATTAATCAATTTATATAAGGCGTAATTTAGTGCGTGTGTGTTAGCCTTTCGGTTAATTGAAAATGTTTGGTTGAGGCCGACAAGAAAGGTAAAATTGCAAATTTAATTGGGTACTATTTAAATGTCAAGTTAAAAATACTTATTTGTCAAGTTAAAAAATCAAAATACTTTTTTGTCAAGTTACGACATTTTTACTACGCCACGACAGAACACTACGTACGTCATATGTATATATTTCGTAAGACAGATAAAATCTTCGGTCATTGCTCAATAAATTTTTTATTTTTTTTAAAATTTTTTTTTATTAAATTTGCCAAATATTTCGGTCTACATTTTAGACCATTTTCAATGGCATTCTGAAAACGACAACAAAAATAATTTTATAACATTAACATTTGGTAAGAAAAATTTACGTAGACTACACATACCCTAATGAGTGCAATTATTCTTCAGATTGCATCACATATATATATGAATGAAAAAATGTCGTATGTGACAACGTTCAATCTGCAATTGTATTGATTTAAAAGTTAATAAAGTTAATTTCTTGGAATTTTAATACAAAAACTAACTAGACATTTTTTGTAAAACAAACTAAACAGTCATTTGTATCACATTTGTTGTATCACAGACTATTTTAATATTTTAAAAGGACAACTTCATAAAAGTTAACGTGTCTACTTCCGACGTGTCATATGGACATTTATTATCACACTGATAAAATTGCATCTTATCAAGGGATATAAGTATTTATCATTTGAATGTGTCTTTTATGATGTTGTTATATGTATTCGATAAAAATTTACATTCCTGTTGTTTGTTCATAGTGTTAGGTGTTGTTTTTATGGCTATCATTTCCATTATATCTCTGTTTTTTTGCTTAGGTACCTTACATAATATTTGTACGTTATCCCAATCAACTAGATGGCCCGTCTCTATAACATGTTCACATAGTGCACTATGGGCTTTATTCCCAATTCTGCAATGATATTGATGATTCTGTAGGCGCTTTTGAAGTCTTTGAATTGTCTGGCCTACGTACACTTGCCCACAAGTACAAGTGACTTTATAAATTAGGCCTGACTGTAGATGGATAGGAATTTCATCTTTTAATTTTGTAAACAATTTTTGTTGTAAGGTATTATCTCCTTTACCAACTACTTGAATATTGTATTGTTTAAATGTTGTTTTAATTTTTTCAAATAAACCATCGACATAAGGGATGGACACATATCTAACATCACCTGACTCTTCTTTTTTGTCTTTTGGTTTGTTGAAATTTATAACAACTTTATTCATAGTATCTTCAAGTAATTTGATTGGGTAGCCATTTTTTAGCAGTGTTTGTTTAATTAACTCAAGATTTTCTTGGTGATATATGGTTGAAGATAGTTTTAAACTTCTTTCAGTTAATATAGTTATCGTATTTTTCTTATAGCTGAAAGGTAGACTGGAGTGAAAATTTAAATAACGTCCAGACCATGTTTCTTTGTGATACCAGTTTGTGGAAATGGACCCCTCATCATCTCGTATCACTAATGTATCCAAAAACGATATACGGTTATTTTGTTCTATTTCCATCGTGAATTGAATGTGTTTATCAATACTGTTAAAGGTAGTCATTAACATATCTGTTTTTTCACGAGGACATGCTGTGCAGCTATCATCCACATATCTATAATAAAAAGGTGTTCTAATTTTCAATTTTTTAAAAACTTCATCTTCAAGTTTTTCCATCACTAAATCTGCTAAAACTGGACTAACCGGCGATCCCATAGGACTACCAAAAATTTTATGGTAAATGACATTATTAAAACTAAAAGTACAATTTTCTAACACTACTTTTAGTCCTTCCAAAAAATCTTTTTTGGGTAAAGTAGTGAATTTCTTGATCAAAAACCACTTAGCGTCAATGGCTTTGTATACTAAATCATTTGGTATATTTGTAAATAATGATACTACATCCAAAGACACCAACACATAACCCTCCGGTAAGATGGTGTCTTTAATTTTATCTTTAAATTCAAATGCATTTTTTATGGATTTTCTCGTTTTTCCAGTAACATTTTTGAGGATATTTGCATACATTTTTGACAAATTATAAGTGGGACTATTGATGCAATCAACAATTGGTCTGAGAGGATTTCCTTCCTTATGGATTTTTACTAGTCCATACAACCTTGCTAGGTTGGAATTGTATCTCCTTAGAGTTTTTGCCTCTTTCAAAGAAATAAATTGTTGGTCTTTCCATACTGATATTATCCGATTACATTGTGCTTCAATTCTATTGGTTGGGTCTGTTTTTAAAACTGTGTATGTGTCACCGTCTTGTAACAAACTATTCATTTTTTCAATGTACTGGGTCTTAGGAAGGAGAACAGTAACATTCCCTTTATCAGCGCTTAACACGATTAAGTCAGGATTTTTTGTAATAAATTCTCTGGTTTGATTAAATTGTTCATTAATGATTACATCAAATATGGTCTTTTTTGATCTGGATTTCTTGAAATTTGTGATAATATTACATAATTTGTTCCTCAGCTCTATCCTTTCATTGGTATGTGGTAAATTTTGAATTAATGGTTCTAGTCCAGCAATAACTATGTATATATATAAACTATGTATATATGTATGTCACTCTACTCGAACTCCTACGGAGATTATTAAAATTTTGAACGAGTTTTAATTATTTCTTGATTTTTGCTTATTATTGTGCGGTAGACACAAAAAATTGTTAGAAAAATACTTTTATTGAAATTTTGCGTACATCTGTGAAAATTCATATGAAGTTCGAGTAGAGTGACATGCCTACGTGTTAGGCATCACCAGCAAGCATTTACCTGTCATTCAAAGTGACTTTTGGCATTTTTCTACTCCTATAGTCTCAGTCCTTCCTAAAATAGCCAAATAATGACGAAACATACGGACGGCCACTTAGGCAGGCTCATGGAAGTTCATGAAATTTCACGGAGGTTCTCGAAAAATAAATTTTTGTTCAGACTTAATGAATTTTATGCTTCCAAGACAAACTGTTTAGGCGTTATTTTGAAGTCCTATCTAGACTCAAAATTTCATAGAAGACCGTTTTCCAAAAACTGTGAAACTCACCGAGGCCTAGAGCAAAGAAGTTGTGAACTAAGAAAGCCACTTGACGGACTCTCTTGACATCGAAACACTTCGGATGCGCCCTTCACATGAAAAAGTATTTTCTCGGGACTATTTTGAACGGAATAAACCAAAGTTGCCCTAACACCGCTCCTCATCTTTGACAAGTTTCATGCACTTTTCCTAAAACCCACGTTTTACACGGTTTCCACGCATATTTTGCTTCGGGGAACCCTCAGGACGGCTTTGGATTCAGATGGCTCCATATACACTTTTTATCAGGGACACATTTAGAAACTTTTTAGGGGTGGGGCCCCGAACCCATACCCATACATTTTTGGACCACCCTAATCTACATGTTTCTTCCCGATAGGATTACAGCATTCGCCTTCGGCTCATGCAGCAACCTTCCTACGAGTCAAAACAATAATTTGGAAGCACATACGTAATGTACTAATAAACTCTATTTTTAATTAATAAATCTTATTTGATGTCAGCACCCCCCAGATATGGCAATGGGTCCAAGGTTAAAGTTTAGTGAAACAGGCAGAAATTCTTGTTTAAATTGATTTGATTGTTAGTCATCTTTTCTTTTTGTAGTCGTCTTTTTATTAAATATTGCTTAGAATAAAAATTTGTTCACGGGTGACCAAAATAATATTAAAATCAAATCTTTGTGTCATGTCGGGTAAAATTTCGTGAATAAAATCAATTGCCTGAATCAAAAATGGAGTGTTCGAAGACTTTTTTGAGGCTCTGTAATTTTGGAAAGTTTTCTTTTTCTTCATCTGTATATTTTTTTTTCATTTTGTGTTCGGGGCAATTTGGAATCCGCAGGTGGGTATTTTCCCACCTGCGATGTTCCTTATTTTAGTCCCTGGTAGAAACCATGGGCGCATGGGGACGCGATGCCATCGTCTTTTTTGAAGACTTGAGCAAGAGGATTAGGATTAAAACTAATGAACCACGATCGAAGTCTTTTCTAAAGCAGAGATTGAGTCTGGCCATCCAAAGAGGAAACGCTGCGGCGGTAATGGGTCTTTCAGAGACTCGGATAGGTTAAATGAAGTCTTTTACGTGCTGTGATTTCTTTTTCTTTTCCTATTTTTCATCTTATTTTATTTTATTTTTCTTGTAAATTTAGTGACTAAAGCCATTTTTGTACCAAATTGTACATTGGTGACAACATCAAATTATCAATTGAGCGGAGGTGAACAGATTGGCGTTCATAACCATTCTCAGCTAATGGGTGCAATGGAACAATCGATAACAAACGATTCGTTATTCGGTCAGTCATACTTCAATGGTCAAACGAACCGAAACATCGAATTATATCACCCAAATCAACAACAGCACATTGGTTTTAGTCAATCTACGTTGTACGGAAGAAGTCATCCCCAATGAGTAAACGCCATGTCGGTGGCAAATATTGGAACTCATCAGCAGTCATTTGGCGCGAATATATTAGCAAATGAAATGAAATCAATTATTACAACTGCTACTGTTCAATCACAATCGTTTGGCAAAACTGGAATCCTGCAACCAGTAGTCGCTAGTCAACAGTCATTTTTAAGTGCTAACCAATCACAAGTCTCTAGTATTGGTCAACAACAGCTATTTGTTGCAAGCCAACCGCAATTGTTTAGTGGGACTCAATCATTGCATCCACTAAACAGAATCCGCCAGTCAATCGTTCACTATGAGGCAACCACACAGCATAAGTCAGCTCGTAAACAGTCAGCCGTCATCAAATGAGTCATTTGCTTATCGCCAACCGGTAATGAATAACAGCAACTACGTTTCCTCAAGTCAACCGATAACCGCATATCAGGTTATGGGCCTTGCTGGAGGGTTTAATCAAAGTTACGCAGACGGAAACATGGCAGCAATGAATCAAAGTGCTGTAGCGAATAGTACTATTTCAGGTAGACTGACTGCAGAACAAATTGCGTCACGGCACATCGTAAAGGAGCTACCTCATTTCGATGGTGATCCCAGGGACTGGGGAATATTCATCAGCGCTTATGAAAATGCAGCTGAAACGTGTGGATTTAGCCACAGTGAGAATTTGCGTTGAAGCCGCAATTCAAGATGTTAAAAAAGAACGTTCAATAGCAGACGGTGACCTTCGATCGCTAATCAAATTTGCAATGAGGGTCCAAAATTTGAGCGCCACTATTCAAAGCACCGGTGCGCTAGAACATCTTCGAAATCCGGATCTAATGAGAGCAGCAATACACAAACTTCCCGCACAACAGCAGTTAAATTGGGGTTGCATAGAGCGGACAATTGTTACCGCTAATATTAGTCATCTCGGAGAGTGGTTGTATACCGTCGCTAAGGTTGCTAGCCGAGTTGTAGGTGCGTCCGATAAATCGAATAAACGGAATGATTCAAACAACAACAATAAAAAGAGTCAGAGTCAAATAAACCTAATCCATATATCAACTCGCAAATGGAGTCCAAACTGGATAATAGTAATCCGAACAGCAATGCTCGAAAAGGCAACATAAAAGTGAGTTGTCCGGCTTGTGGTAACAACAAATGCGCCAAATTTGAAAGCTGCAAAAAATTCAAGGATGCGAACCGGCAAGAAAGGTGGGCAGTAGTCAAAAAGGCCAAATTATGTGGACGATGCTTTGGAGCCCACAAGTATTATCGCTGTCCATCAGAGAAAAATGTTCGGTGGAAGGATGTAAGATGAATCATCATACCCTACTGCACAATCATGAAACCCCTCTAGAAGTGTCAAATGATGAGAAATCGAAGGACGCAACGGATTCAGTGAAGGAGACTTGCAACTCTCAACGATCAAAATCCAGCCAAAGAATCGACAAATTTCGTACCGTTCCGGTAATGCTTTACAACAAGAACAAAAAGATACGAGAATTCGCCTACCTTGACGAAGGTTCCAATACGACAACCATGGAAGAAAGTCTAGCGGACGAACTAGAATTGGCCGGTTCAACTAAAGAAATGTGCGTAGACTGGGCCTTTGGGAAAACACATTCAGTCGTCAATTCCAGAACTGTCACGGCAAAAGTTTCCGGATACTTTGAGGACGCTCCTCGTTTCAATATGACGAACATTCGAACTGTCAAGCACCTGCATCTTCCTACCCAATCCATAACAAGTAGTTGGTTAGACCGGTACCCTCATTTTAAGAACATTCCCATCGCTACGTACGAAGCAGCCAAACCAAGAATCCTCATTGGGTTACAGTATTCGAAACTTATAACGTCGTTGCAAACTATAGAAGGGAAAGACAACGAACCAATTGTCTGTCGAACTCGTCTAGGATGGGTCGTACAAGGACCGACGTATGAGGTGGATGGAGGAAAGATTGAAAATTTTAGCGTCAACATTTGTATATGTCAATCCTCGGACAACGAACTCCATAAATTAGTAAAAGATTATTTTACCATGGAACACCTTGGCATCAAAGTTTCGGAAAAACATCTAGAATCTAGAGAGCTTCAAAGAGCAAGAAACATTCTAGAGGCCACCACAGTTAAGAAAGGTGGTCGATATGAAGCAGGCTTATTATGGAAGCACGACAAAGTTAATCTACCAGACAGTTACAATATGGCGTTGAAGCGACTCGTTTGTTTGGAGGCTAAAATGGCGAAGAATCCGGTGCTTAAGATGAATTTACACAATCAAATAAAACAATTCGTTGAAAAGAGCTATATTCGGAAACTGTCAACCATTGAAGTGAAAAATTGCAAGTATCCAATCTGGTATTTACCAACGTATCCGGTTTTCAATCCTAAGAAGCCTGAAAAGGTTCGTCTTGTTTGGGATGGCGCGGCTAAGGTAAACGGCACATCGCTAAACTCGAATTTACTGGTCGGCCCGGACGAACTAGTCGCTCTTCCTGAACTGCTTCGACGTTTCCGGGAACGCAAGATTGCTGTCACAGGTGACATTACTGAGATGTATCACCAAGTACAAGTATGTGAAAACGATCAGGATGTTCAACGGTTCTTATGGCGGGAAGATCCGTCAGATGAACCCGACATTTATATAATGATGGTCATGACCTTCGGATCTGCATGTTCACCCAGCACAGCTCAATATGTAAAAAACAAAAACGCAAAAGAATTTCAAGAAAATTACCCGCGTGCCGCCGAAGCAATTATAAAAAATCACTACGTCGACGACATGATAGACTGCACAGATACGGTCAAGGATGCCGAAGCCTTGGTCAGAGATGTTATAATGATTCATCGTGCTGGAGGCTTTAACATCAGAAACTTTACATCGAACTCGAAAGAGCTGCTGGAAAGTATTGGCGAGAGGAAAAGTCCACAGAGTAAAGATCTACATATTGGTGAACTCAGTGAACAACGAGTTTTGGGCATGTTTTGGAACACTGCTTCCGACACCTTCACTTATTCGCTCAAATTCAACAAAGTTAGCCAAAAAATGATTTCTGGCGAATACTGCCCTACCAAGCGAGAGGTTCTACGCATATTAATGTCCGTATTCGACCCGTTGGGACTATTGGCAAATTTTTTGGTGTACGGCAAAATCCTGCTGCAAGAGATTTGGAGGAGTAAAATCGGCTGGGACGAAAAACTCCCCGTTAAGATTCATCACAGGTGGATCAATTGGATTCGTACATTACCTTACGTCGAAAAATTACATATTCCTCGATGGTATTCCGTCAAACTAGTTCCTGGTGTACGGAAATCAATTCAGCTACACACCTTCGTGGACGCAAGCATCGAAGCTTGTGCTGCCGCCACATATTTACGCATCGAAGACTCAGACGGAGTGGATTGTTGTCTAATCAGCGCGAAATCTAAAGTCGCTCCAACAAAACAGCTGACAGTTCCTCGTCTTGAATTACAAGCAGCCGTAATTGGAACCCGACTAGCCGACAACGTAAAGAAAAGTCAAACTTTAGTTATCGACGAACATGTTTTCTGGACAGACTCTCAGACAGTAATAGCCTGGATCAATTCGGAGTCACGTCGGTACAATCAGTTCGTTTCGTTTCGAATCGGTGAGATATTAGATGCTACAGATCCGATACAATGGCGTTGGGTACCTACTAAGCATAACGTAGCCGATGAAGCTACGAAATCAAAAATTATTCCGAAACTGGACGCTAACGCAAGGTGGTTCAAGGCGCCCGATTTCTTGTACGACAACGAAAAAGACTGGCTTAGCCAAAACAAAGAATTCACGACCGAAGAGGAGTTACGCCCTTGTTTCGTGATGTCATTACGTGAAATTCATCAGGAACAGCTCATAGATTTAGATAGATTTTCTAAATGGAATCGATTAGTTCGAACGCAAGCATATATACTTCGATTCGTTAACAACGTAAAAAACGTAAAACAGAATCGGTGGATTGGAGTACTATCACAAGAAGAGCTGATTCGAGCAGAAAATCATTTATTCCAACGAGCTCAACGAGACATCTTTCTGGATGAAATTCTGGTGTTGAAGGAAAACGAAAACACAAAGAAACAAAAAGATTTCGAGAAATCCAGTGAGCTGCGAAATCTTTCTCCGTATTTGGATGAATTTAACGTTTTGAGGATGAGAGGAAGGATTGATGCTGCAAAGTCAATCGCTCAAGAAACTAAACGTCCGATCATACTTCCTCGTCGTCATCGTATAACAAAGCTTTTGGTCGGTTGGTATCACAGACGATACCAACACATACATCATCAAACAGCTTTGAATGAAATTCGCAAAAAATTCGTTATTCCCGCATTACGTGTGGTAATGAAAGGAATTCGAACGTCGTGCCAGAAATGCAAAAACGCATCCGCTAAGCCTCGAATTCCAGAAATGGCCGAATTACCTTCCGCCAGGCTCGCAACATATACACGGCCATTTACATTTACCGGTGTAGATTATTTCGGTCCATTTTCCGTTAAAGTAAATCGCAGTGTAGTGCCGAAGTACGGAGTGCTGTTTACATGCTTAACCACAAGGGCAATTCACCTCAAGGTATTAGATTCGCTGAACACTAACAGCTGTATCAATGCTGTCATACGATTTTCAGTACATAAGGGAATGCCAACGGAATTCTTCAGTGATAACGGGGCAAATTTCCATGGTACGAATAACGAGTTGAAAAAGGAGTTTGAGAAACTCAATAAGGAAGAAATCCAACAACGCTTCACAACAACACTGCAAAAATGGACATTCATTCCACCGACAGCTAGCCACATGGGTGGCGCGTGGGAGCGCTTAATTCGATCGGTAAACAATTGTCTTAATCAAATGTTAACAACGAAGACTCCGAATCAGGAAATGCTAGTGACGTTAATGGCGGAAGTTGAAAATATTGTAAATTCACGGCCGCTAACCTACATTTCGATGGACTCAATAGACGACGAAGCGCTAACTCCCAATCATTTTCTGTTCGGCTCGTCGAACGCGATGTCGCCAATTGGAAATACAACACCCCGTGATCTCAACCGTAATGATTGGCGTGCACTCCAAGAAATGACGAAACACTTCTGGCATAGTTTCGTACTTGAATATCTTCCCGACTTGACTAAACGAACGAAATGGTTTGGAAAGGTTGAACCAATTAAAGTCGGAGATGTAGTATTGAACATCGATGAACGGAACGAAAGGAATACATGGCCAAAGGGAATAGTTGACGAAGTCATCATCGCGAAAGATGGACTCATCAGACAGGTGATGGTTCGATTCGCAAAGAATACATTAAGGCGACCTGTATCAAAATTGGCGGTTCTGGACGTCACGCCGCCCAACGGTGAGAAGAATGTTAAGCTGAATTTCTTGAAGTCAGTTAACGGCGGGAAGCATGTTGTGCAGCGATCAAAAGCTGTCAACACCGCTCTGAACCTATCCAAAGTATTGCCCGATAACGTCACAGGCGAGGAGTCGAAGAAGAAATAAGATCGTGATTCACATATATAAAAGTCGAATGAATAAGACCGGCAAACATTACTGCCAAAATTATTCAGAAAAATTTGTAAAGTAAATTAAATTAATCAATTTATATTAGTCGTAATTTAGTGCGTGTGTGTTAGCTTTTCGGTTAATTGAAAATATTTGGTTGAGACCGACTAGAAAGGTCTAAGTTTCGATCATTCGATAACATACCGGCGTCATAAGTTCGTTACAAGCTGACCAGATCAGCTGAGTTTCAAAAAGCATTTGTACACACACACGTACGGGTAATTAGACATTTTGTTCTATCAAAGGGAAAACCAAATAAATTTGAAGTATTTCGTTGCTTAATAAATTGGTAAAATCAGCCGAGCGAGTTTCGATACTCTCAAATCCATTCCCTAAGATAAGACTTTGAGGCAGTTCTCAACATGTGTGTGCGGTGAAAACAATTTTGACACAGTCCATTCACTAGTGCAAAAATACCATCAATACTATGAAGGACCTCCAGTATACTTTAAAAAAAAAAAAAAAACATCCAGCATTCTATGAATGAACGCCGATGCGAATAGAAGAAATATTCTATTCAGGCAATTCTTTTTCAGAGAACATCAGCTGTAAATTTTTTGACATAAAATTCATCCAGCATTCTATGAATGAACGCCGATGCGAATAGAAGAAATATTCTATTAAGGCAATTCTTTTTCAGAGAACATCAGCTGTATATTTTTTGACATAAAACTCATCCAGCATTCTATGAATGAACGCCGATACGAATAGACGAAATATTCTATTAAGGCAATTCTTTTTTTTTCAGAGACCATCAGCTGTAAATTTTTTAAACTGATATGCAATAATTTTTTTGACCCTGAAAAATTTCCCACTAAATATATACCTATTTTTTTCTCAGAGACCATCAGCTGTAAAAATTTAAAATGAAATGCATTTTTTTTTAGGACCCTGAAAAAATTTTCCCACCAAATATATTCCTATCAGCTGTAAAAATTTAAAATGAAATACCTTTTTTTATGACCCCTTTTAAAATTATGACCCACTTTAAAACAGCACATCCAATATGCTAAAATTTTTATCTCAGAGACTATCAGCTGTAAAAATTTAAAATGAAATACCTTTTAAATTTATGACCCACTTTAAAACAACACATCCGGTATGCTAAAATTTTTGCACAAAATTTTATGACCCCCCATAAAAACAGCACATCCGGTGTTTTGACAGTAAACATGTAAAATACCCTTCATATACTACTCACTGCCCACTAAGGGGTTTACAATTGTCTGTTAAAAGAGTAACACAATTTATTGAATTTTCTTTTTAAATTTTTGTTGATATTTAAAAAAGTTTTGACTTTCATTTTTTTTTAACTTTTTTATTGAAGAATCATCTTTTTTATAATTTTTTTAAGTATCTAGTTTGAGAATAGCCTTGAAATATCGCCAAAGTCAAATCGCAAAAAATACGATACTTATCAAATTGGCAATATGTTAGTTTAACGATTTTTCTTGGCAATATTTCGCACTTTGGCGATTTTTTTTAACGATCACAAAAAATTATGAAACGCAAAGAAGGAAATCGCTAGAATGTGAAGTATCGCCAAGAAATCTACAAAGTGTGAAGAAACTTCAAAATGTTTTTTTGTTGTGAATGATATGTTGAGTGAAGAAGTCGATGGAGAAGTAAACGAAAGTGTCTATAAAATGCTTTGTGGCGTTCATCAAATACGGCATCTTGTAATAAAAGCCTGCGGCGAGCATTTAATACGCCCTGCAGGTGGCCATACCCTTACTGATACCTACATTAGGCTACGTCCCTTAGACCCCTTACCGCGGGATCTGCCACCACTCGATCCCGCTTTTTCTTTGCGCATTTTAGATCACGGCCTGCGGCACATTTTTAACAGACTTTATGTTTCAATATGACCTAAATGTCCACTAGAAAAAATAATAAATTGACGATTACAGTCTAGATGTTATATAAATGAGGTAAGAATTATACAACATCTAGCCTGAAATTTAATACCACATTGCCAGCAATACAACCCCAATAAAATAACCTGACGATTTTTCACAGCTTGGCGATTGTTCTTGACAATTTACCATGCAGGCCAAACACTATGAAGCGCCAGAAAGATAGCCAAAATGTGAAGTATCGCCAAGAAAAAAGACCAAAGTGTGAAATATCGCCAAAAAGAAAGAATTAAATTTTTTGGCGATATTTCACCCTTTGGCGATTTTTCTTGACTATAATTTGCATTCTGGCGATTTTTTTAGCGAATAACTTTTTCGTTGGCGATTGGACTTTGGCGATATTTCGCGGCTATAGTTTGAGATATTTATAATGGCTTTCGAAAGTAAAGTTTTAGATTGAGTCGAATATTTCTGCCTCTGAAACTATGAGGTGGGTGTTTTGCCAAAAAGATTCAAATTTTCTTACTGTGGGCGAATTTTCCAGTTTGGGGCAGAGTTAAGTTTCAATTAATTTATCGAATATAAAAGTTATCCTTTTGAAATTTTTCATAACCTTAGAAAATTGTTGAAATGAGTCCCTTCTGAAAGTGACGATGCTGTTTTTTTGATTTCTAGTGAAGTTACCTTGCATGGAACAGAATAAGAACTCAATCTTAGCACTAAAGAAATCCGACAATATTTACTATCAAATTCAAGGTCAATTACATATATTAGGGAAGAATGTTTGCCTCTTCGCAATTTGGACCTCTTCTCAATTTAAAATGTTTGTCGAAAAAATCGAAAGAGACCCAAGCTTCTTCACTTTGAAAATGGAGAAACGGCTGATAGAGTTCTATTACGATTGGCTTCTACCTGAACTCATTGATCCGCGGTTGAAAAGAAACATGGCCGTTAGAGCGTCGAATTCCTTGAGTGAATTGTAAAATTTGTCTCGCCTTCTTCTATCATTTTAAATATTTTAACATAGAATTTCAACTGATTTTAAAATCCTTTAATTTTTTTAGCTATTTCAAAAAATTTTAATTCAGAAAAAGAAAAATAATGCGCACATTTTTGGAAAAATAATTGAACTCTTTTACATTTTTTAAAAAACTTTCATTTATATAAACGTCTAATTTTTTGAATACTAATCCGATTTTTAAACATATAAATTTTCTTACGTTCGTGAACATTATTTCTATCAATTGATAATATTAGAGATAAACTTATTTATTCAACAATGTAACAATTGGTCATTTATATAAAACAATGAAAAAAATGCAAACCGTAAAAAAGCCCAATTTATATTTATATCTACTTATTTTGGTACATAGTGAAAGATTCTAAGGTAAGAAATTTTGTCTTAGAAACAGGGCCGTAGCTAGAAGAAGCTGCACTTTTTATTTCAGATTATGTTCTTTTAGCCAAGAATACGTCATTTTGCTTAACAACTGCTACCTTCAGATGAATAGCTTCTGGCTCAGGCCCTGCTTAGAAAATTTACCATTTACATGAAAAACCCACTTAAAGTAGAGGTGTGACGTAAATATGAGCGGATCGACCATTTTTCAAAACCCGATCCGGACAGAATCCGACACGATTCCATTCTTCGAAACCCTGAACACGAACTGTTTCGAAACACGACCCGGACCAAACCTGAAATTCTAGTTTTCGAAACCCGAAACAAGGAAATTTTGAAGCCAAACCCGATTGAATGTTTGGAAGCCCGGAATATCTAAAAAGTAACTTGGCTTCGTAGCTTACCCGACAATAAAAAATGCTTAGTTTTTATCCCCATAAGCCCCATACCAAGTACTTTGTAACTCATCGAATTTAAGGCAGAGGGCATCAAGAGATGAGGAATCAGCAAAAAAGTTGTCTGTCTCTGTATATGTCGCACAGCTTGTGTTAGAACTCGAAAAAGTATTTTGCACGTTTTGCACTGATTTTGAAATTTTTTAGTACCTTTTTTTAGGTCCATATCTTTTCCCGTACGTAAATCGCGGAGATGTACGCGAAGAAGCTATACCGACCTTCAACAAACATATTTTTTACACTTTTCGATTTGTAAATTTTCAATCTTATGACTCCTTTTAGGACTACCTTAGGAAAAAAAGAATTTGAAAATCGGTCAAGGTTTACTCGAATAAACGTTTTTTTTGCCACTACTCCGCTCCCTACAAATCTACTGGTTACAAAGGTCGTGGTAAACGCATAAGCCCGTTACTTCGTACGAGTGTAAACATCGGAACTGAAAGAATTCTACAAAAAGACTAAAAAAATATAGATCTTCATACCACAATGAACCCGTTATCGAACTGCTGGATTATACTCATTGCTCATAAATTAACATAAATAATGTGTTGAGTATTCTCAATCTAGCGATAACGTAAGGTATTGTTAGTGTAAGTGTATTGGTGTAAGGTAAGTGTATTGTAAAATTTACATTAGTTTTCCAAAATATGAAATGTAAATAAAACACCGGGTAGTAAATGATACGGAATCCCGACCCGATTAAAATTTTCAAAATCTGAGACCCGCAAACAAAAAAAAAAAAAAAAACAATTCGGATTCAAGTGGTACGTCACAACCTTGATTATGTTCTTTTGCAAATTACTTTATGGTAAGACTTGCGTCATGGTGCCATTCTACCGTGAAGAATCTACCGGCCAAGTTGCCTAATTTGAGTCCCTCAATGTAGGCTACATACATAAACTCTTCGTTATCAAGCGCAACTTCGTTTCTCAATTTGAAAGAACTTATAATTTAAATTGGTTTATATTTCTCAAGTCTCTGGGTTGCATTGCAGGATAAGCTTACCTTGTCTATTTTCTGAACTCTCCCCCTGCCACGCTAAAACATCCGAAACAGTACATAACATTGGAGCCAAACTGTTGTTTTGATGAGTGTAGAGTTTGCATATACGAGCCGAAGGCAGGGTATGCAACTACTCGAGTCAAAATCACAGTTTCCATAGCAAGTAACTCAAAAGTGAGTGAGTTCGCAGAATTGTTTCCGAAGTGATGAATTATGTAGCAGGGTCCAATGTATAATGTTTGATTACCTGCCCATGCGAAAGTTGCATTTTATATACAAATTTACGAAAAATATACTAAGAATGTGCCATCATGTAATGAATCATTTTCGCAGAGGGCATATTGTTATATAATGCTCAACTTTCGCATGGTGTAGGTAGTAAAATATTTTCCCAAGCACACAGATGTAGGTGGGACGATGTTTTCTAAAGGTATGTGAGACAAGAATTGCCGCACTTATCTTATACTAGCCTAATTGGAATAGTTTTCTAAACACTACTTCCGCTTTACTTTATTGGAAATATGCGATACTTATTTTTTGTTCTCAAAAAATAGTCGAATCTGAGATCTATGTATTACTTGTGAGATCTAAGTGTTCCAGGATGTAAGACGTAAGTACTATGATGTCATCGGGCTTGACACGTTTCTTGAAGACCAGACTGCGCAACACTTAATTGTGAATCGTATTTTAATTTTCGATTTCAATATTGTGATAAAAAAATGCTTGCTTACGCCCCAAAAACCTTATTATTTTTTCTTCCTGAATGAGTCAGGTTGTTGATTTTATTTATTTATATTTTTCATGACATTTCACATATTCAACTCGGAAACAATGACGGCATCGGTAATGACAGCGAATATGTTAAATTAGTTTTAGTACATTTTAGTACAAGACGCGCTCTTAAAGTGTTTTGTACTAAAAAGTTAAGTACAGTAAAAATTTGTCCTCAATTTGTCCTTTCAGAATATGCATTCAAAATTTTCAAAACATTTCCTGAAACAAGACTATATATTTGTACCAAAACCTCTATTTAAATATGACCATAGGAACGTTCTGACTCTTGTATTTTCTAATTCAAAAATATGTCCTCAATTTGTTCTTTGCGTATGTGAAATCAGAAAATTGCATAGTGACGTAAATAACTAGAAAATAGAGTGTACTAAAAAAATAATAAAAGCTCTTCGAAAGCTCCCAAACTGGAAAATCCGAGGGGTGACGTACTTCATTCATTCCATTTATTCCATTTATAAAATAACATTTATTCCATTTATTCACAAAATTTTTTTTGTTGTTTTTGCGAAATATCTGAATCAAACGCATCACAAGTTAGACAAAAAAGTTCAAAAAAGGTTTGCACAAATTATAATAAATGAGAATAAATTTTATTTTTTTTTAATTGGGAATAAATTCAACTGAATGTAAACAAGCGAACCCATTGCAAACTGGCGTTGGGAACCACTGGTTGATTTGTATTTGTCCATCCTTCAGATTATTATTTAGTGGAGTTTTCAGTCGCGTGTGATATCGATGTTCTATCGATTTTTTATGTTTTGATTTGCAAAAAAAAACACTGTCCTAGGCTGTTTGTTTACCTGTTGTTATCGTCACATTAAAGCTGTCATAATTTTCGGTCGAAGCCGTCTACATTTATAGCCACGAATTTTTTTGCAAGGCGATTATTTTAAATTGATGAAGACATAATTTTTCTTGGACTTTGCTGCAATAATGATTCACTTTTTGTGGCGCTGGTTTGTATAACGTTTCTGACGTAGTTAGACTACTTGATTACAGGTAGGGGATTGATTTTAATTCTCTTTTTGGGCCGAATCTGTGCGAAATCTCGTTTTGCTTGTTATCGTTTCATATCATTTCATCACTTGGATACTAAAACGTACATCTACCGCTGCTGAAGTGCCCTCCCAGCTTAAAAATAACCACACGTCATCCATCAGCATGGCCAGCAATCATGTGTGCACTGATGCTTGCTTCGCCGCAAGGAATTCAGAAAAATTGATGATACACTGCTATTTTTGCGAAAAAAGATTCAACTCAAAATGCTTCGAACTATCATCACAACATGCCATTAAATTACTTTCATCCTCGAATGCAATTTTCATGTGCCGGAAATGCATCGATCTAGTTACCAAGTTCAAGCAAAGTCTTCGCAGATCAAACGATACTGGTGCAGCGGATCATACTGCACAAAATAACGAACCTGAGCGTAATGACAATGTAATTATATCAAATATGTTGTCTACGTTGACGCAGTTGAACGAAAACTTTTCTCGTCTCAACAACTCCAACGAAGAATTCAAGCGGTTGCTGCCCACGGCCGACCATAATAGCATTAAGACTCAGTTCGCTTTGATTAATCAGAACGTTACCAATTTACATGCGAAAGTCGACCACGGACTTAAATCTCAATCGTTATCCAGTACACAAGTAACTTCTTCGATATTAGAGAAATTAAATCAACTTCAAGATAAAGTTCATATGCCATCGACTCCCCTCAGTAATCGCAATGTTGACCCCATTTCAACAAAGAAAAAAGGATTCCAAGCACCACCAATATCTGACCCTCAAAATTGGTCATTCTCAGTCGATCATTCGCTAATCTCAACTGATAACAGCGAACTACACCACCTTCTACATAGCTTCGAACGTAACACATGGACATCATTTGATCACATTAACCATAAACTGCAGGAAAACATGGACGTAGTATTACAAATCCAAGACATTTGTAAGGATTTTCGTTCCGGAAATATGGAAAAACAGTTATCCTCGCCAGTGGTTGATTCAATAACACTTGATAATCTCCAAATCATTAATGATAAATGCGACAAAATTGAGAAAGCAATCATTGAATTAGACGCCAAAACATCAAAATTGCATGACGATCATGTTGATGACACGCAAGAGATTAAAGAGCTTCGTAATAGATTTTTACATCTAATAGACGATGACCTCAATAATAAAATAACTGACCTACCTCCACCTACCACAACGACAGCAATAGTAAACGATACAACATCATCAGAGGCGATTAATCCAGAATATTCAATATTCTCTGCTGAAGCAACGAACAATTATGACTCACATATGAAGGATCTACATCTTCTCGGCAACAGTATTCAGTCCTCAAAACTTGACAAGGCGTTCCACATTTCTCCGTTTGACATATCTGTTACACCTGCTGATTTGATTGACTTCATAGCTGCTAATTCTCGAATTGACAAGAAACATATAAAGATACGTCGACTAACGAAACGTGGCCAGGACCTTACCGTATTACGGCATGTGAATTTTAAGATTGAAACCAATGACGTTATTTCTAAAATTATAAACCGTTCGAATTTCTGGCCAAATCATGTGACAATAAAACCGTGGACTGTTAAAAGCGTGACAGATGCTTCACCCATGAATTTTTTGGCCAACACAACGACGTAACTGATTCACCATGTAATTCGGTTGAATTTGAAACAAGTCCCGTTCCGTCTCGCTCGTATTTGTCCATTTACTACAACAACATTCGTGGAATGGTTGGTAAAAAAGATCACATCCTTCTTTCCACTTCAACTTGTGACTACGATTTAATTGTTCTTTCTGAGACTCATTTACAGAAGACCAAATTTAGTGCCGAGTTTTTCGATCCCCAATATATTGTATTTCGGAAGGACCGTGAGGACACAGATGTTGATGCGAGCAAATGTGGTGTTCTCATTGCTGTTAATTCAATGTATGATAGTGAAGTTGTTGACGTTCCAGAACACAAACGTCTAGAAGCGATTTGCATTAAAGTCCATCTTCGCTCATCCAATTCAAAGCTGTACATCTATGGGCTCTACATACAATATGGTTCCACTGAAGAAGTTTATTTATCTCATTTGAAAGCCATTATTGCAGCGCACTCAATGATTGGTCATGGTGATATTTTCGTTGCAGTTGGTGATTTCAATATGCCTACAGTTCAGTGGTCATCCAATGAAGATGGTTTTGATTTTCTCCCATCGATTGGCGATTCAGAATCCCGACAAGCGAATATTGCTAGAACGATGACCTCCTCTCTACTGGAATGTGGTCTGTTCCAGATGGCCGATCTACAGAATAAATCACACAACGTTCTTGACCTTGTTTATACAAACATGCCAGAACTGTCCATTGTCAATGTAGCCGATCTGCCACTTATACCTTCCTCGATGCAAGATGTGGCTCATGTTCAGATTCAGTGTTTGATCGAATGTGAACCGGAGGTCTATAATTCATCTCCATCGTCCGAAATTTTTTACTGTTTTAAGAAAGCTCCATTTGGTCGTATTCGTGAAGAGCTATCTAAAATTGACTTCGCATCCCTTTTCGATGGACAAAATCTCGAAGACATGCTAAGCACTTTTTACAACAAATGCTATGAAATTTTTGACCTTCACATTCCCAAAGCTTCGATCCGTACATCAAATCATCCTTCTTGGTTCAATGGTAAATTGACTAATCTGAAGAATAGGAGAAACCGAGCCTACAAGCGCTACCAAAGGCAGTCTATTGAAAATCCAAAAAATGCAGGTATCTCTTCGTTTTTAGCTGCTAAGGATGAATTTGAGAATTATCGTGACGAATTGTACAATGAAAACTTGCGTGACATAGCCGCCAACTACAAGAAGCAACCCCGGAAGTTTTGGAATTTCATAAACTCAAAATACAAGAAAACGAGCTTACCCGGGAAGATGTTTTACGGAAACGAGAGTGCTACTACTGACGCTGAAAAATCAAACCTTTTCGCTAAATACTTTGCATCCGTATATAGACAATACCCGAACGACGATGAAGAGGATTCCAAACTTCTCTCTTTCATTAGATCTAGAAATGACTATGGATATTTTAACGTGACGATAACAAATGAGATTGTTCAAAAAACCCTTATGAATATGGATTTGAATAAAGGCATAAGTCCTGATAGAATGGCACCAATATTTTTGCGCGAATGTGCTGATATTTTGTCTATGCCCCTTGCAACAATCTACTCGAAGTCACTGCTGGAAGAATATTATCCAGATCTCTGGAAGATTGGTAACCTGACTCCAGTTTTTAAATCCGGTAAGAAATCAGAACTCACTAACTACCGTGGCGTGTGTGTCTCACCAAACCTTGCGAAAGTGTTTGAAATAATTGTTTTCGAGCAGCTTAGGTACAACATCTATCCGCATTCATCACCTAGTTAACACGGATTTTTTCCTGGTAGAAGAGTAGAATCCAACCTAATGGAGTTATCGATCCTGGTACATGAATCCTTCGATAATGAAATGCAAACTGACTTATTTCTTGCTGATATACACAAAGCCTTCGATGTTATTTACTGTATTCAGTTAATTATGAAATTGGCAAATGATATGTACCGAATCTCCAATTCCATACTCCTTTGGTTCCGATCCTTCTTCCAGCGCAGAAAGCAGAAGGTGAAAATAAATTCCATAGAATCGGATTTAATAAATGTATTCTCTGGAATCGGGCAAGGCTCCGTGTTGGCCACTGTATTTTTTGTGGTGTTCTTCAATGATTCCGATTGTGCCACTCATCCTACGATGGAGTTTTGATTTTGTTGCACACAGACGTGTTGACACTAGCTCCGTAAGTTTTTTTCGTTTATGTTGTTTGAACGGTCGATTAAAATTAATAGAAAGTTAGTTTGACAAGTGCTAATGTTAAGCGTTTCCTAAATTGGAACCAAGACCATCAATTTGAAAGGGGGCTAAAATAAATAAAAAAGTTTGTGTTTCGTTTCGGCAAAAAAAAAAAATTTTTTATTGTTTGTTCCAAACTTACAAAAGCCACATAAACAAGAGATGGACAACAAAGGGCTTTGTTATATATGTGAAGAGGCAGCGGATGAGATTGACTCTATAAAATGCAATGGTGTATGTGACAAAACGATGCATTCTAAATGTGTCGGCATAAATAAGACAGTGTGTAAATCTCTACAAACGCTGGACAATTTATATTATTTGTGTGACGAATGTTCAGGTGCTTCCTTGAAAGCAATTAATATGAAGCTTAATAGAGTCCTCAGCTTAGTATATAATTTTGACGAAAAATTGAAAAAATTTGATAATGACCTAATAAAAGTGGTGAGTGACATTAAGCAAACCGGAGTGGAAAAATTGAACAAAACGAACGGTTGTAACGTGGTTAATGTTCAATGTAGTAATGTAGATAAAAAAAGTGATGACAGCAAACGAAGGCGTAAGGCTAGAAATAATAACAATGCGATCATTTTAGTGAAACCAAAATCAAATCAGAAATGTGATAAAACTGCGAGTGACTTTAAGAATTCAATAGATCCGAGTCTAGTGCAAGTGAATGAACTACAAAAAGGCCCGAAGGGAGGGCTAGCAATAGTGTGTGAAAACGCGGTGGAGTCGAGTAAGCTAGAAAAAATTGCAGTAGATAAGCTTGGTGAAAATTACATTATTAAAGCACAAAACCAACAGTTAAGAAAGCTTAAGATAGCTGGAATTGGTGAAGAAATGAGCGAAGACGAGTTTGTCAATGCTCTTAAGAGACAAAATGAATGTTTTTTTGAGAAAGTAGTTAAAGTTCTGAAATTTTATAAGGTCAAATATTCACGATCTTGTAGCGCAATCATTGAAATAGATAGTGTAACTTCTGAACTGTGTTTAAACAAAGGTGATGTCAAAGTTGGTTGGTCAAGATGTCATGTATATGAGTACGTTAATTTGAATATGTGTTATAAATGTCATGGTTTTAATCACAAAGCAGCAGAGTGCAAGCACAACAGGTCATGCAAAAAATGTGCTGGTGACCACGACTTAAAGGAATGCGTGTCAAGTGTTATTCGGTGTGTGAATTGTAAAGTCGCAAATGAAAAATTCAATTTAAAGTTGAATGAAAACCATAGAGTGTCAAGTGCAAAGTGTTCAGTCTTTAATAAAAAATTGAAGACGGTTAAGAATAGAATAAATTTCGCGGAATAGCAATCAAAGAAAAGGGATGAGTTAATTAGCGACGAAAGTATAATTTATTTAAATGTGAGAAAAATCATGGCTCATATTGACGAAGTAAGGGATTTAATGAGGCGGCGCAAACCTCTTATTGTGATGTTATCGGAAGCGTGTACGAACAGTGACATCGCTGATTTTGAAATTGAATGTGAAGGTTATAACATGTATAGAGTTGATTCGCATTCTCGATACACAGGTGGATGCTTCGTGTTCGTGAGCAAAGGATTGACATCGGAACAAATTTCATCTGTAAGTAAGGATAAAGCTGTGTGGATTACATCAATCAAAGTAAGTAATATATCTCAGCAATGTAATTTCACGGTAGTATACAATTCACCCAGTGTGAGTGAAAAGAAATGTATCGACATTTTTAGTGATTGGTGTGATAACGAACTTGACATGACACAAAGACACCTAATCGTTGGCGACTTTAATGTGGACTTATTGAAGAAAACGTGTCAATCAAAAAGACTTCTTGATATTATTACGTGTAATGGTATGAAACAATATGTTAACTGTCCAACTAGGATCACAAAAAAATCGAGAACGTCAATAGATCTAGTAATATCAAATTTTAATGTTAGTGTCGATGTTTTGATGGACGATATCATAAGTGACCACGCAACGTTAAAAATTAATTCAAACGTACTCGGACACAGTGCTAACGGAAAAGTGTTTATAAATAAATTGGTTGGATATTCAGGTGAACAAATGGTTAAAAAACTTAAAAAATATGACTGGAACCTTGGGTCTAAATCAGTGGATGATAAAGCTAAATTATTGGTTAACAGACTCAATGATTGTATAGCTGAATTCATAAAAGTTGTGAAAGTCAACGAGCATTCTGAGAACATATGGTACGATGAAGAATTGGCCAAAATGAGAAAGAAGAGAGATGATGCGTACAAAGAAGCTGTGTTAAAAACGAACGATTATTTATGGAAAAAATACAGAGCGGCGAGAAACAAATATCAAATTATGATAAGAACGAAGAAATCCATGCACATGGAAAACAAGCTAAATATGGCCGAAGGTAACACAAGGGAGACATGGAAGATTTTGAAGAAGATGCTCAAAGGGAAGAACAATGCGGAGGTGAAATGTATCGAAATTAATGGAACCAAAGAGGACATACCGTCTAATATGGCTCAAGAGCTAAATAAATTCTTTGTTGACAGCATCATAGGAATCAACGAAAGCATTAAGGTTCCTGGTATTGTAGTACCCGCGGTAGAACCCGATGAAATAACGTGTGCGAAAACTTTTAAATTCGAAAATGTATCATGGTCAACGATAGTAACAACTCTGAAGTCTATGAATAATAAACGTGATGTAGATCTAATCAATTCTACAATTTTAAGTGATAGTATGGAAGTAATCGGACCAACCCTTTTACAACTAATCAACGAGTCCTTAAAAGAAGGAGAAGTACCCGAAATTTTCAAAATCTCCACGGTGTGTCCCGTCCCAAAAAAGCCTAGACCAAAGTTTCCTGAAGATCTCAGACCAATTAACATGTTATGCACGTTGGAGAAGTTACTGGAATCAGTTGTGAAAGAGCAGCTAGTGCGATATATTGAAGAAAATGGATTGCTCTCGCAGTATCAATCTGGTTATAGAAAGATGCATTCATGTGAAACATCTTTAAACTTGGTTATCACGAAATGGAAAGAGCTGAGAGACAAAAACTACGATATTTTATGCGTCTTCCTGGATCTTAAAAGAGCATTTGAAACGGTTGATAGAACGATTTTGCTGAAGAAACTGAAATGGTATGGAATAAATGACAATGCGTTGAAATGGTTCACAAGTTATATGACGAAAAGAAAGAAACGTACAAGGATCAATGGAGCAACCTCTGACGAAGTAGACATCAACATAGGAGTTGCGCAAGGATCGATACTTGGAGCGTTGACCTTTATCCTATATATCAACGAAATGCCATCCGTCACAAAGCATACTTTTGTGAACCTGTTCGCTGATGACACACTGGTCTTCTTGCATGGGTCAAACATAAATGAAATGGTACGAAAGTTAAACGAAGATTTGAGTCGACTTTATTCGTGGTTTTGTGTGAATAAACTTAAGCTGAATGTCGATAAGACTAAGTTGATGTACATGAGCAAAAGCAAAAAACCTAAAGTGAATGACATCACAATCAATGGTGAAAAAATTGAAAGTGTTAACCAAATGAAATACTTGGGAGTGATAATAGACCAGGATCTTAACTTCAATGAAAACGCTAAATACGTTAGTAAGAAAGTGGCAGTAAAAATACACATATTCGGCAGAATCGCTAAAAACTTGACGCTGAGTGCTAGACTTAGAGTGTACAAAGCAATAATCGCTCCACATTTCCAATATTGTGCATCACTTCTGCATTCGGCGAACATTGAACATCTGGATAGACTTCAGAAGCTTCAGAACAGAGCCCTCAGAATTATACTAAGATGCACCAGGTATACCAGTGCTCAACTAATGTTAAACGCATTGCAGCTGATGAGCGTGAAACAATCAATTTTATTTAGTACTATGAAATTGATCTTCAAAATAAAGCATGGGCTTGTTCCCAAATACCTGTCTGAAATATGCAAATACAACAAGGACATCCATGGATACAACCTGCGAAATAACAACGAATTCAGGCTGCCGCTGTTCAAGAAAATGATAATGTACAACGGTTTGAAAGAGTTTAATAAATTACCAAATGAAAGCAAGAGTGAAGATAAATATTCGTACTTTGTTAGTAAATTAAAAAACCATATAAAAACAAATTAGCAAAACTGAAAGTTAGGAACTAAAATTTAGAGAAAAATAGTTTGTTATTAAACTAAATGACGTGAACACTAATTCAATTGTGTTATCAAAGTGTACTAGAATTTAATGTTTCAATGTAAACTGATGTTTCAATAGCCAATGCTAAATAAAGATTTATTATTATTACGAAAGACATCAACTTCGCCGATGATAAAAAAATTGTTCATAACAGCATCTCTTCAATGGAAGATACGGTCTCAATGCAGGACTCAATTGACAAGTTCGTGAAGTGGTGCTCCGACAATAATTTTGAATTAAATGCTGACAAATGCAAGATAATTTCTTTATCTCGTAAGCGTTCACCCATTTTGGCTAACTACCAAATGAATGGTCACTTGATTAATCGCGTTCATAGCACCAAGGACATCGGAGTTACATATAACGACAAGTTTTGCTTTAATGATCACTATGAGGTGGCCTCAATGAAAGCTACTTCGATGCTATCATTTGTTAAGCGCCAGTGCTACGGACGATTCAACGTCAACGCTGCAAAAATGCTTTTTTCAGCCGTTGTTCGCTCACATATTGAGTTCGCTAGCACGATCTGGGCACCTCATCATGCTGTTCACATCCAGCGGTTAGAGAGTGTTCATCGGCAATTTGTTCTATACGCTAACCGGGATAGACACATCGACAGTGACAATGAAAGTTATCGTTTACGTCCATATGCCGACAGATGTGCCGAGCTCAGCCTTAAATCACTTCTACGACGCCGCACCGACGCAGCAGTTTTTTTCATTCACGATATTCTGACTGGTAAATTGAATTCGAAGTTTCTCCGCAATAACATTATTTTGAATGACGGCTCTAGAGTACTACGTAAATTTTCTATGATTCGGATAACCGGTACCAACTGTGATTATTCACAGTTTTCACCATTTAATTTCGCCTGCCGGTTATTCAACCTTGCTGTTGCTCATGTAGATCCGACGCTTCCTTCTCTCGAATTCAGGAATAAAGTACATGGGCTTGATGATACGATTTTTGGCTCATTTGGTTTGGTTGGATAGTGTTTGCTTGGTGCTTCCTTTCCACTTCTATGACAACCGAAACCGGAAGCACTATCCCGGTGATTAATTTTTTTATACTTTTCAAATCTTTTAAAAATGAAAAAAAGATTTTTTTTTCATGTGGCCGATATTTTGCTGTTCGAGACGCCTACGGCTCAACTTGACGACTCCTTCTTGGTGGACTTAATTATTATACTTAGTGTCGTTTATTTATTTATTTATCTTATTTATTTCACCTTTGACGCAGCTTTTTGCGAAATACTTTTTATTTTTGCTTTAAATTTTATGACCAAGCTCTTTGAGTGCTGTTTATTTACAATTTTAATTTTGACTACATAGTTTTTCTTTCTCTTTGTTATTGAAGACGATTTTGGAACTTATAATGGATAAACTATATTATCGAAAAAATCCATAATTTGACATATGTCAAATTAGCCGCTCATATTTTTTGAAATGAGTGGTTGAGAATTTTATAAGTTGATATTTCAATTGTTACGTGTTGTACAGAAGTAACAAAAAAATGATGATACATTTGATTAATGCTCAAAAAAATAAGCTACGACATGACGGTAGATGGTTAAGAGAAAAATTTGACCCTTTTGTGATTCCCACGGAACGGTTAGTTTAATGTTTTTGAAGGTTAACGTTTGAAACCTGAAGCAATTTTTCACAAACCAGGTTCATCGAAAGATATAGAATCCCGCCGTGGTTAACTATAGAGCTGATAGATGAGATCTCGTTGTTCGTTCCCAGAAATCATAAATTGGGGATCCCACTTCATATTCGCGTACTCGTTGCGTTAAGTTTTTTCGCTAGCGGGTGTTATCAGAGACGAGTTGGTATGGATGCTTATTGTATGATGTCGCAGTCAACTGTATCAAAATGTGTTAAAGAGATCTCAACGGTCATTGCGACTCACCTTGCTTCAAAGTACATTCAGTTCCCGCAAACTCAAGATGCCGTTGATTTAATAAAAATGCGATTTAAGCAAGACTATGGCGTGGATGGAATCTTAGGTCTCATAGATGGGACTCACATCGCAGTATCGGGAATATCATTAGATATAAGAAATGCTTATCTCAACCGTAAAAAATTTGCATCAATTAACACTCAAGGAATTATTGATAGCGACATGCGCTTCCTCAACGTCAATGCCCGTTACCCTGGATCCACTCAAGATGCGTTCATTTGGAACAACTCGACAATATTTTCAACGCTTATGCAAAGCTTCGGTAAAATATAAGTTAGAATAGAGCGTTGGGGGTCGGCCCTATAACATTGATACGAAGTTAGTTTCAAATTTTCTGTCTCAGGCAGAGTATTGAATAGTTTTATGAAAAGAACCCCAATTTTTACGACTTGGAGAAGGTATTCGACCGGGTACAAAGGCAGAAGTTTTTCGAGAACGAGTATCAACGGGATTTTCTTGGTTGACATTCAAAGCATTTAATAAGAGCGGAAGCAAGGTTTGCGGCAAGAATAAATAGCGAAATTAGAGAGTCTTTCGCGTTTACTTATTCAAAACTTCGAACCGTTGCCACTCCTAAGCCCGATGCAAGCACATTAGTGCCATGGGAATCGACCCCTAACACCTCCGTTAAGCATAAATTTAACAAAATTTCAATTTAGAAAATGGCGAAAGCAATATTTACCGGGATTTATTCCTGATTGCGGATTTGGGATATCCATTACAGCCCTGGCTCATGGTACCTGTTAAGAATTACACAGAAAATCAGGCTCGAGAGAAAAAATATAACAAAGTTATACGAAAGATTCGTAACAGAAATGAAAGAGGTTTCGCAGTACTGAAAAACCGTTTTAGATGCCTCTTGGGAGGCTGCGTTACAACCATGAAAATGCAGCCAAAATTATTTATTCTTGCGTAACACTGCACAATTTTTTGATAGTTAATTCATTTGACGTTGATTGTGACGTGTGATGAGGAAGATGAAGAATACGAAATTGATGAAAATGAAGTAGACTTCAGATCCCAAAACAATTATCTACAACAGGGAAAAATTGTCAGAAATCGATTAATCAATGGAAACTCTTTTAATATTAAGGTTCGAGTTTAATTGAAATAATTATGAATATGATTTACTTGACAAAATAAACCATTTGGTAGTTCATGGAAACCGTCCACCTTTTTCTGGGGCTGCTCCGTCGTCTTAACCTTGTCTCAGGTCTAGTCCCTATGCTCCACACCAAGTAACTTCGCATCTTTCGTTCCACAACATATATTTAATGTAATTTTCAAAATATTTTTATTTTCCCAAGAAAACATATTTCATATTGAGCCATATATAAATATAAAACTAACGTTGTTGGGCCGTGCTGACATCTCGATGGAACACACCTTATGACACCGTACTCTCCCACCGTGCTACCCCATCCCCCGTACTATCATCACCCCGGACTACCCTCACCCAGAACTATTTCCCGGTCTTCGACCTGGCCGTACTGACACCGCGATGGAGCAAACCTAATGGGATCTCGAAGTAGAGCCAGTGCTTCCTCCTTCTTCTTTTCCCCTCTCATCTCACCTTTCTCTTGACCCCTTACTCACCTCCCACTTGTTCATATACTCCTTACTACCTTCTCCTTACTCGCCCACCTTACTCCCTCCATCACTTTACTCCACTCCCTTCACTTTACTCCACTCCTCTCCCCTTACCGTCATCCCTTTACTACACTTCCTTTGTTCCACACTACTTCACTCTCCTTATTCCAATCTACTTCACTCTCCTTATTCCACTTTCTTTAGTACCCTAACCATTATTTTCCTTACTTCCCTCCCCTGAATGCCTTCTACCCTACCCTGTGCTCCTCTCACATTTAATCTACTGTCTACGTACTATTCTCCTACTTTTATATCCGTACTACCCTGCACCGTTCTCCCATCACCCTACTTTCACTTCACCCGTACTCTTCTTCACCGTAATCTACTTCTCCCGTGCTCTCCTCCCCCGTACTATACTTTCCCGTATTCACCTCCCTCCGTATTCCCTTACTACCCCATAATACCCTCCCCTAACTAACCTTCACTTACTCACCTTCACTTACTCACCTCCCCTTACCTTACTCAACTCACTATTACTTCCTTCACTACTCTCCCCTGAATTCCATCCACACGTACTGCCCTCTCTCCCCTACTCTTCTCACCATTACTCCAATCCCCCGTACTACTATCCCCTCGTACAGTCTTGCATGGTACTACACTGAGGTGCCCCGCAGTGCACCGATGTAACTCCAAGTGCAACGACTTTGGGTTTTATATTATAGACTGAAATCCCGATGGAACAAACTTAATGTAATGACACCTCCCATTAAAGACACCGTACTACCCTCACCGTGCTACCCCATCCATTGTGATTTTATCACACCGTACTACCCTCACCCAGAATTATGTTTTTAACATGGGATATCGAAGAAGAGCCATAGAACATTACTTTTCTACCCCATGTTCCCCTTTCAAAGTAATTATCTCCCCACGTATTCACCTCCCCCCAAAACTCACATCCTTTTGTATCAACTCCTTCGTTCTTCCCTTCCCCTGACACCTCACCTTACCATTGACCCCCGAACTTGCCTCCCACTTGTTCTTATACCCCAATTACTTCCCCTTACTCGTCCACCTTAATCCTTCCCTTACTGTCATCCTTTTACTCCCCTCATCCTACCACACTGCACTTCCCTTACTACTCTCCCTTTGTTCCACTCTCCTTACTCGCCTTATTCGACTTTCTTTGGGGGACTTACTTTCTTCACTTCTCTCCCCTCCCCCGTTCTCCTCTCACCCTTAATCTACTGCCTACGTACTCTCCTCCTACTTCTATATCTATACTACCCTACACCGTACTCCCATCACCCGGATTTTCACTTCCCCGTAATATACTTCTCTCGTACTCCCATCACCCGTTCTCCCATCCCACGTTCTCCCTGCCCCGTAGTACACCTCCCCCGTAATCACCTTCCTCCGTATTCCCCTTATAGCATACTATCCTCCCCAAAATACCTTCCACTTACTCACCTCACCTTACTCCCCTTACCTTACCTAACTCACTATTCACTACCCTCCTCAGAATTCCATCGACCGCTGCTACCCTACATCCCCTTCCCCTCTCACTCACCATTACTCCCGAAGGGCTTCGAGGTGCAAATACTGTGGGTTTTATGTTATGGACCAGTGTTGTTTCCGGTCTTCGGCCGGGTCGTACTGACAACCCAATGGAACAAATCTTATGACACCTCCCATTAGAGACACCGTACTCACTCACCGTGCTACCCCATCCCCCGTACTATCCTAACCCAAAATTATGTTTTTAACATCATCGTTTCCCGGCCTTCGGCCTGATCGTATGAATATCTCGATGGGACAAACCTTATGAAATTTCACATTAAAGACACCATAATCCCTTACCGTGCTACCCCCATCCCCGGACAGCAACATTTCTTGGCCTTCGGCCTGACCTCCTACTTGTTCTTATACTCCTTACTAATTTCTCCTTACTCGCCCACTTTACTCCTTCCCCTCCCCTCATTACCTTCCCCTTACTATCATCCCTTTACTCCCCTAACATTACTGCACTACAACACTTCTCTTACTACATTTGCTTTGTCCACTCTCCTTACTTCACTTTCCTTACTCAACTTTAGCTACACACCCTTACTGTCCTTACTTCTCTCTCCTGAATGCCTTATACCCTCCCCCGTTTTCCTCTCACCTTTAATCTACTGCCTACGTATTGTCTTCCTACTTCTATAT
Organism: Pseudolycoriella hygida; assembly: GCA_029228625.1. Classification (NCBI taxonomy): domain Eukaryota; kingdom Metazoa; phylum Arthropoda; class Insecta; order Diptera; family Sciaridae; genus Pseudolycoriella; species Pseudolycoriella hygida. The sequence continues at coordinate 67,868,986 of CM055404.1, read as the reverse complement.
CCGTACTAAGCTACACCGTTCTCCCATCTCCCGGACTTTCACTTTAACCGTACTCTACTTCTCCCGTACTCCCCTCCCCACACTTGTACTACACTTCCCCCGTATTCACCTTCCTACGTATTTGACTTACACCATACTACCCTCCACTTATTCACCTTACCTTACTTCCCTTACCTTACTCAACACACAGCTCATTCGCCTCCAACGTCAGTGCGATCTGATTTCTCAATTATATCTGATTCAGGGCACTTTTGGGATGCTTCACCAGGCTAATGGTAGTAACAAGAGACATTGAATCCTCGAGTCCGATCATCGCTTCGCTGTCAGACAGTATATGAACACCTTCCCAGCCTCTATTTCAGATAAGCTTCTGATCCAGAACTTACCGCATCTGTCGCATCATCGCACCGCATCTCTTATCGCTTTAGTATAAAAAGAGAAGACAAATCATAAAATAAATCACTTTACTACCAGCAAGCAATGCCTTCACGCATCATTTGATAACGAATTCATTCGGCAGTAATTGCAACTTTTACAGTTAAAAATATTCTTTAAAATCTAGTTCCACACGAAACCATAAACATTTGCCATTAAAAATTTCAAATTAAAAGTCGTTAACGGTCAGCATTACCAACTACGCTTCTGAGAAAATTTATCATTTCCGTCATCAACGAATTTTGTTGTCTTTGCAAGGCCAAAGACTCAACAGCCACTGAATTATGTTTTTTTTGTAATTCCAAAGACTCTGCAGCCATTACTGCTAATGGAACTGACAACTTTTTACGTCGGGGTTGCTGTTCTCCTCTGAGGTCATCTTCTTCATTCTAGAATCGACGGCGCGCCTGGACGTATCGATTATTGCTGACTTCGACTCCTCTGCGCTGAGGTGGTGGACTTTGTTGAGGACGAATTTCCATCTCCGAGTCTAATTGTAAGATTTCGTGGTCTTCCTCAACGTCTTGTTAGGTTGTGTTTATTTGCCGTGTGTGCTGAATTGGTTGGGTTTGTTTATTGGGCTTATGCCTGATGATGAGCACAACCTAAGCTCGAAATATAGCAAAACGTTGAGAAGGAGTTAAAAGTTTTTTAATTTTTGCCGCATAAGCCCAATAAACAAACCCAACCAATTCCTCAACGTCTGACATCGGATTTGCTGTTTGATCACTAGCATTTGCTGTTTGATTGGGCTAGCAAGTTGAAAGACAAGAAAGTCTGTAATTTGGTTGTAGAAGGGACCGCTCAAAAATACACACCTCTTCTGCATCCAATACTGGAGGATTGGAAACGTCATTCGTCTCAGCATCTTCATGTACCATGTTCATGCATTGGGAGTCACTGTCATAGTCGTAGCATTGAGTTTCATTCACAGCATATGGCAAATTAACGTCGGATTCATCGTAGTATTCGACACTATTTAAGATTTCTTCTTCACTGTCGCCTTGAGTGCTGGAATTTTGTGACAAACATGAATCGACTTGTGTATCACTGACCATAATTTCGTCATTTTGACGATTGGTTGCGTCCGAAGCATTTTCGATTAATTCGGTAGTATCTTTTGACTGCTCAATGATTGTGCTGGGTTGAAAATTTCTTTCAAACGAACTGGAAGTTGGTGCTGCAGTGATGTTTTCTATTCCCAGCTCTACAACTTTGTTACTACCATCTAGCGTGTCAATACTGCACATTTCGACGATCTGCAATTCAACGTCGCTTAATTGTAGATTCAAAGGACTTGCACCATATCTCATTTTGTGCTGGCGAATGAGTGTTAATTTTTCTTCGTTCTTCCTTTCAGATAAGCGAAACACTGCTGCCATGCCTTTACATCCTTTTTAGGACCCAGTATGTTTAATTGGCATGAAAGCAACGTCCAAATTTTTTCTTTAACAAAAATATCGGGTTTTTTCTCGATTTGTCGGTCAGATTTTGCAATAAAAACAGGTAGTTATTTTAAAGCGAACGTTTCGCGACTTCATTGTCGCATCTTCAGCGCATCTTTAGTCTAAAAATTATTACAAAAAATTTACATTAACATTGAACAAATCCTGACTTTGCATCACATATTATTACATAAATGA
>CM055404.1:67849103-67860103 GCA_029228625.1 Pseudolycoriella hygida | reverse complement strand
TTTATATCCCAGAAATAAGGTATGGTGTATCCACTACCGAAAGGAAATCATTAGACTCCGTGAAGAGCTGCATGGTTCAACGGGTAACCATTTGGAAAACTGTGTTTGTAATACGTCTTTCAAGTGTCATACTTCAAGCTGCTTGTGTTACTACAGGACCGTTACAGTACCACGTCGTCTGATGCAAGCCTGTTTGGATGAATTGAACAATTTTTTAAGATGAACCGCTTTTTGTATGTATTGTTGAAGCACGAGACGATGATAAGGAAAAAAAAAGGATGAAACAACGTCATGCTTTTCTATGTTTACACGTACTATTATATGTTGGTGCTTTTGGAAGGGGAAACGATTGGTATTTAAGCGCCGTAAGAATTAAGATGGTTAACATTCGTAAAGCTGAGTTCAACACAGCAATAGCTTACATCAAATCAAAAATGGGTCCCACACAATCCAAAATGGCTAAAATCGAACACCATGACCAGCAACTGAGTAAACAGCGTACGACCGAGGAACGTGGTTTTGGTGAAAAAATTTTTTTCCTCAACAAATCGACTACCAAATATGTAATTGCTGGGCTCTCCGCTACGAAGCTTGAACCGCAAGTCAAAATGTGCGACAGATCAAGTGGTCATTTCATTGTTTTCAATTTGGACAATTTCGTTGGGTTTTTACAAATTCTCACCAGTATTGTGGATGGTGAATACATGTTAACGCAGAGGTGTATAACAGCTGCTGAGCGTATTGCAGGCGTAAAAGTCTGCGCCATCGGAAACGATATATGGAGGATAAACCCAGTTGACCTACCTTTTTCGACTCTTCAGATGCATCGCACATCCTTCAGAAATTTATTACGTCTTGAAAAACTCATCTGCAATCATTTAAAAGTGAACGACCCCGACACATATAAAATATGCATCGATCGTATCAAAGCCGACACAGCTGAAATGGTTGAAAGCCGCATTTTCGAGTATTTAGAAGGAGAGCTCGACAAGTACACTGGAGGGTCAATAGACTATCAAGTTCTTGCTGATCTTATTACCAATCGCGACTCATACATAACCCATGGCCAATTTAATGAAGGATTTTATAATCGTAATAAATATATTAAGTGAATAAGAAGAAAACAAAATGTAGTTTTTTTTTGAAAAACATGTATTATCTCAAAATCTTAATACTAATAAATAATTCTTAATAATAATAATTTTTATTTATTTATCTAATAACCATATGGTAACGTCTTAAAATCTAAATCAGCTTTTCTTTTGCTATATCTGAATCTATATGTCTTTGGTACACGAGTTGTGTACACATCGCTAAGATTTGTACGCCTAATACAATTACCCACTATTTTCACTTCTTCATTAAGCGATGGTTCAGTGACCATTTTCTTCATCATATCGAAATTCAATATTTGCGAATTGGTATAGTTTAAGGTAACCCCTTTGATTCGAACTATAGTATGAACCTGCTTAGTTAAAGGTACAAATACTTTATAGGCGTAGTTTTTAGGACCACCAGCAACAAATTCTATTATGTAAGCACCAGGGCCATAACCTACTAACTCATCTGTCAAGTCACCAAGGAAATTGCCAATCTCAGGCATGATTTCCCCGGGTGCTGTCTTAATGAAGATAGAGTCTGTATCATAATATAGAACCCTTTCGGGACCCACCATCTCTAGGTATTTATATAACTCCATACGAGCATAGGCAGTAGTGAAGGCTGCTATTACTACATTAGTAGTTTTATCTGCTGTTTTAGCCTCAGTATTATTTTTGTATACTAGTAATAAGTTATCATCATTGATGGGTATGATGCTATGCATTTCTATATCATGATCAAACATTTTAGCGACCAGCTCGTCATAGCATTTGACCACTGTATTTTGAGTGTGATCGGACCTCATACCAAAACGCCCCCAGAAAGAATTCAGCTGAGTCTTTGCCAGTTGCCGTAGTGAGGGATTCGATTTAATTTTTTCTTCCTCAAGCATTATTCCCTCGTTTTCAAAAAATGCATCAATATACGCTTTTTTCTGCGCTGGTGTGTTACACCCTTCTGGGAACCCTGTTGCCTCAATTTTTATCTTTAGAAAGTTGTCAATGTATTCAGAGAAGAGACCGCCCGTACGCGTTTTAGGGTCATATTGCGCAGTATTGTATTCCCAGATTTCATACACTTTGGTTACTTGATACCCTTTAGAAATTGCCAACTTCACTTCATCTATAACCCATGTACCTGTCAAGAGACATTCGTTATCAGTATGGGTGCATGTATCTATACGCAGATCCTGAGCACAAGTTCTACATATGCTTCACTTAAAGCACTTTGTTGTCACTTCGACGACTCAACACTCATTCAGTATCCCCTTTGGGTGCTAAATATTTTGCGTGTTCTATTTTGGGAAATTTGCATTGCTCAGTGAGCAATAGCGTGAAAGTAAGCAATTTATCTCAAAAACTGTAACTCCTACAGATTTTTGTCCTCGCTGTTTTAGAAAGCCATTGTCTACAGCTTTCCAAAGAACCCCCACATGACTCTTTTGCATGTTCCTGTCTCAATTTAGAGCGTTTTGAATAATTTCAAAATTTTCTCAGAAATTCGAGGCACACTAATATTTAAAATTTTTCACTCCGCGCACAATGTAACACATCCGCAGGCTGCTAGGTCTCAAAGCTACATTCTACATACACAAATATTAGCTTGCTATGCAAGCGTGTAGGTAGTACGGGGAAATGTAGACCTCGCGGGGGGAGAACTGTAGCTTTCATTAAGCCGTTCATGTTATGCCAATTCACCTGAGCACAGGCATCACCCACGTGAATAGTAGGATGACCTACAATATTAGGCATTCTTTTATTTACGTAAGGATATAAGCTACATACGTCGAGATAATGGACTTTTGTTTTCCCATCCGATTTATAATACAGGGTGTTGACATCAGTACGACCGCCATAAAAGGAGTCTCTAGGGTTTAGAGGCGTCTCAGCAACTAAAGGGTGCATATATATATATATTCAGATTCGGTTCTTCGCGCATTTTTCTCCTGAAATCGCATTCTTTCATAACAATCAAACTATAACCAGCCTCTTTGATTGCTCGGTGTTTATTCCTAGTTCTCTCACGTCGCAGACGCATCTCTCTTTCGCGGGAGGTTGTTTCATATCTTGAGCATTGCATAGGAAAACAGGTAGCGTTCTCACACCCGTGATACCAACACCCGTCAAACTCAAACACCGTAGATCCAAATAACCCATCAACCCTACCCACACCATCAATAAGGGCTTCTCGACCTCTACCAGCGTGCTGAATTTCAATACCGAGCTCTTGCTCAATATGACAAAGCCATTTCAGGGCTATGGCAGACTGATTGTCAGCTAATCTATAACCTCTAGCTGGTATGATTCCTATTGTCTCCTTTTTTAAATATTTACTCCTGAAAACCTTGTTACCAGGGTTGCCGTCGCTAACGATTTTTTTTAGCGACGCTAACGCTAACCGCTAAAACGGAAAATATTAGCGTCGCTAACTGACTTCGCTAATCAAAAATAAATTAGCGCGCTAATAGCGGTCGCTAATAGCGATCGCTAATTCTCGCTAAAAATATGAGATAGAAAAAAGCCATGTACCACTGAATAATTTTTTATTTTGTTTTCATAAAAATTTTGTATTTTTTTTTGCATTTTGTAATGCGACTTAACTTAATTATCTGTATAGAAATTTAATTTATATTTTTCCTTTTTGATTTTTCGATGGAAATAAGTTAGATTTTAAAATAAGCTGAGCCTCGAAGTTTTCATTGCTTATTTGACAACGATCGGCTCGTAACACAAATTTTGCTAGACTAAAAAGTCTTTCACAAGAAGCACTACTACATATGACAGTGTTATATTTTATAAAAAGACGCCCTATTTCAGCATAATTTTTCAAAGAACTAATTTCGGTATCGGTATCTGAAAAGTAGTTATGAAGAATAACCTCTGCTTTGCAGATCGATGCACTTCTTGATCCAGAAAATCCAGTATTTTCGGAATAATCGAATAGTCTTTGGAATGTTTCCAAATGTTGTATGTCAGAACGATCCTTTTCGGTCGTTTTCGCTTGGGTATTGGATGGTGAATTATCCATTACTTCCTGCAGCTCAAATGTAAGTTCAGAAGTCAGCCTTGTCTTCAATGATGACGAAAGCATCGGGTACGATTTGAACAAAGGGTGCAGCAGCATCGCTTTCAAACAATCGTCGTTCATATAGTCTGAAAATCTAGAAAGAGGTCAATGTAAAACCGGTTTTTTTGATGAAAAGAGTTAAAACGAACAATTGCACAATCTTATGACTTGGTTCCTGTATTTGAATTTTTCGTTATTTTTCATCTTTTTGAAAGTGGACGTAATGATGAAACTTTTCAAAAAAATTTCGTGGAGATAATTTACCTTTTTTCGACAGACTTCAAAATACGTTCCTTCAACGGCAAACAAAATTTCAAGTCTGTCAAATCATTAATTTTCTGTTTCATTTTATGTATCGTTGGCGAGAAGACCCCTTGATACATGTACACTTCACCTTGCAAAACGTCCAGCGCATCAGCAACATTTCGGGTGACCTATTATGTGAAAAATTAGTTTTGATAAAGCAGCCAAGGAAGCAGCGATTCAAGCTTGATAGTACCTCAATATACTCCTTCAGGATTTCGCGATCTCTTGAAGAAAACTTTTCCAAGCCAAGTCCAGTCATCACACTTTCCATTTCTTTTGGTTTTTCGTCCAACAATTCGGATACCAGACTGACACTGTCAAACATTGAATTCCATCTAGTGGGTGAAGGTGTAACCAAATAACGGTGCAAGTAACTATGTACGAGGTCAGCAGCTTTCGGACTGTTAGACTGTTTGTTGAATAGCTTTTGGCATTTCTCAAGCACTGGATCCAATACAGTTTCCCGAAATTCGTTGAATTCTCTTTCTGATGCAGTAAGTTCTTTCTCTCGCCGTTTCGGGGCAGCATTCTTCTTCTTCTTTGGCTTTTTCAGTTTGATGTCGGTTGTCAGTACCAAACACAATGAATGTGAAGCGCATCGTTTTTGTGGCGGCAAAAAATCTCTCCGCTGTTTGATTCAGCTAAGAGGCTAGCCAAATCCTCTTCGCATTCATCGTCATCATCATCTTCTTCATTACATTCAACTTGGTGTTCCTTGAACGCTTTTTTGAAGTTTGTACCTCCATCAGTAACAATTTTCAAAATTTTACGTATTGGAATTTTGAAAAATTGGATAATTTCATATATGTGTCGTGCTAAAACGTCTGACGAATGCACTCCCGTTACTCTTCGAGAAGCTAAGCTATTCTTTTGACGAGAATATGAATTTGGACATATCCAATGTATAGTTATCCCCAGAAAAGCTCTTCTTCGCGATGACCAAAGATCGGCAGTCAAACAAAAAAAATCAATTTTTGAGTAACAATCGATTTGACCATTACTCAAAAGATTGTGTTCTCGAATCAGCATAAGACTCAGCTTGTCTCGACTCATGATATTCAATTTTTTCGATTTGTCAGAAAGCACCATCTCTTTAAATGATTCAGATTGCACAATCGAAAATGGCTGCACCTTATCAATTATGTAGTTGAAAACGAGACGATCTAGACGAGCCTGACACAAATAAGCAAGAATTAAAATCAATCAAACACACAAGCACTTAGAATTTCATACGGGGCTACAATGGATAAGGCGAACGCTCTTAATTCAGATCGCTTACCTGAGTTATAGATCCACCTTCGGAAAACTTATCGATTGTAGTTTGTCTTCGCTTGCTTTCTGAACTATCATTCGAGGGGAGGATTTCCATCATTTTTCTTTTTTGTGTTCGTTCAGTAAATTGTTTGACATCTTGATGATGTGAAGACTAAGATAAACACGGAGAAATTAGTTTTTCAAACTGATCAGAAGAAACAAAATGTCACCTTTATATGGACAGTCAGGTTATACGCTGAATTTATTGTGCAAACCAATTGTTTTCTTGGTGGACAAAGCAAACATTGCACCAGCACCGACTTTTCAGATTTTGCTTTTACGAATTCGAAATATTTGTCGTAGTTCCTTTAAACCATAAAACCATTCAAACGTCTTTGATTTTTTGACTTTTTCAATTATAGAATCAGCCGAAGAAGTGGTTTCTAGCAATTGTTCCACTCGAGCTGTCGATTCAATGACATCAATCCTTTCGATTATTGTTGATGCCGACATCGTGCTATTTTCTTAGCACATTCACTGTCGAAAAAATGAATTCCTAACTGTAGAATTTCGGTACTCATCAGCACATACGTATTCAACGTTCATTGGATATTACTCACCTTGTAACACTTTGATATTTTCTTGAAGTCAATAATTTTTATTGTTTAGATTCATGAAGACATTTAATATCAAACATGAACTCGAAATGTTCGTTGCACACAAACTTTGTTAGACTGATTAAATGACCATAACAATAGAACAAAAACAATCAAAATGAATCACACCACTTTTTATACATACTCTCTGCCGTGCAACGCATAAAAACCTTAGCGACAAATTTTAACAAACAAATTCTTTTGTTAAAAATTATCGCTAAGCTTTTTTTGCGTTGCACGGCAGCTCTCTCTTTCGCAGTAAAGCAGACCTGTGTGTTTTTCGTTCCTGAGATGTGTTCTAGCCGAGTAATTTTTTTTCAAATTTTTTGTCATAAATATTTGTACCGAAAAAATTTGTTTAGAAATGAAATTTTTATTCAATGCATTCTACGATCTTCGTCGTTTAGAAATGATATTAGCGATTGAATTAGCGAGTAGCGAAATGGATTCGCTAATTGAATTTTAGCGAGCGCTAGTCGCTACTAGCGAGCAGTTTCTAATTTTAGCGTCGCTATTAGCGTCGCTATTAGCGACGCTAATAGTGTCGCTACCGCAACCCTGCTTGTTACATATACTTGCAATTGTGCACCCATCAAGAAAAGAGGATATTTGATTACAAAGCCAGAAGTCATCGCTAAATTTAAGACAGGCTTTACGTAATATTGTGACATCCTGCTTACAGTATCTGATTAACTCTTTTTTATTATCGAACACATAATTAGGGTCTATGCTATCATACCATTTATTAAACTCTTGTCGACCCTTTGGCGACATTGTCTCAGGAGAATAATACTTTTTTGGAGGTATCCCTCCAATATAGTTCTCATTTTCGGGTGTATTGAACAAATGGCAATAATAACCCTTGCTTTCTTCTTCAACACCAAACAGTTTTGGTAACTTTGAAAGACCTACATGAAAATAATTCAACGAGTCAATAAAATCAATTTTTCGTTCTATACTGAGTTTCATGATTTTAGTACCGTTGATTGTTAAATGAGGATTCGAAAAACGATCTGATTCATACACATACTTCAGTATGAAATGACCGTCGAAACCTGACATATTGTGGGCAATAGCTATTATTTTTGCAAATTTAGCCACTTTTCGACGCTTACCGTTAATAATTTTCGTAACTTTTTCATTACATTTAAGGGCTAGATAATCAATAAATTTACCCACACACTCATATGTATCGAAAACATTTTCCCTAACACCACAGCACTTGCAAAAATCTGTGAAATTTTCCAATTTAGTACACTCATCACATGCAGATTGTGTTACACACAAATTCGGTATATGAAGCAGCTTATCAGGCTCTGATATACTCAAGGGGGTATCTTGCTGTGTTTCGAAATCGAAAAATATGTATAATATGTTTGTGTTCGGGTTTTCCTTCGTGGTATACACAGGCATGTAACACTGACGCATATTAGGAACATCATCCTCACACACCTTACAATAATGAATACCACAGAAATGCTCTGACGCCGTTGAATACACAACTTTACATATTGGGCATTTCTTCAACGTTTCACAGACAGTTTTCTTACTCTTTCCTACACCTTTCGGTGAAATATGTTTCGTGTAACATTCTAATCCTAAGAAAGATCTATTGCATTCATTGCATGTAACCATTTCTTTATCAGGACATACTTTACATTTAGGATAACTCTCACAAAAGGAACATGCATATTTACACTTATGTGTCGTAGCCGTTTTAGCAGGGGTATGACAGTCAGGACATATATAGTCATATGCGAAGCATGCTGAAATACTACGCATGACTGTATAATGATTGTCATATAACATGATATTTATTTTGCGGTCGCTTGTGTAGCGACTATCTGTGTAAGGCCTACATTTCATTTCAAGACCAGTGTATATTACAATTTGATAATTGTGCAAAACACCTTGAAATTTAGCAACTTCATCGAATGTACACCCCTCAGTAATAACAGTCATATTTACTCCTGCCTGAAGACATAATTCTACTGCTTCCCCGCGAAGTAATTTCACACATTCTTGATATTTACGAAATTGTGAATTAGTGATTTCACCTAACATTTTACGCACATTAGCTCTACCCAGAACCAGTGCATACGGAAGACAGTAATTATCGTTTAAATTCTTGGATTTATATTTCAAGAAACACGCTTTTCTTTTTATGAAATCGATACTGCTCTCACCTATTTCACGTCTAAGCCTATCACCCCCACCGGCACCCACAGGCATTTTAACATGGTCGAACTGAACATCTAAACCCTCACCTATGAAGAATTCCTTATTACTCTCAAAGACCTTAGCAATTTGAGATATAACTACAGCACCCGATAACTGATCCATTTTTCTAAACGATATGTACACAGGCTCGGTACCCATAATCCTATTTGTAAAAGTTATGGCTACTTTATCGTCACTCGATACTTTTAACGGACTATTATTTACAAAGTAAGTTATAATCTCATCTATTAGATTAGTTAACCACTTCAAAGGGTAAGTTACCGAAGTGGGTTCTCTTATATCTATGCTATATCTAATTCCTTGTAATTGAAATTTATTAAATGTACGCACTGATTTACTTACAATTGTAAACAGCTTCGTATCATAAATTACACCTCCACCGTGTTGCACACTTGCTTGTGGCTGTTGTTGTTGTTGATGTTGCTGCAGGGTCTGACACTGCTGGTGCTGTTGATGTTGTTGTTCCTGTTGATCCTGTTGTTGTTGTTGTTGTTGTTGTTGGAGGTCACCAGACGTTGTATCATATAACACATCATCAAGGGTCAAACCCTCTATAGATGTACCAGCTACTATGCGAGTATTCATATTACTATGAGGGTCGAGCATTGCTAACACTGCAACCATTTCATCAGAAGATGATGTAGAGACGCCTTCCTCAAAACAGGGTACCTTAGTTGTACCATATACCACATCACCAACGGGTAAAACTTCTAGCGAGGTATCAGCAACTAGGGGTTGAGGGCTGGTGTAACTATCATCTAACATTTGACCCATTTCTTCATAATATGACGCTGTTGTGTGCTCTAATAACGAATCAATACCACAGGCCCCTGCTAAATCCTCAATAGCAGCAACCGCTGCACACGACAACTCCACTTGATCAGCTGCTTTAACTAGAGCTAAATCATCATCATCGATGTCGCACCACGCTTTTTCCACAGCCTTAACCAACTCCTCATCAAAGTGAACGGACTGTGTCAGATTTAGTGTCAAAATTGTTTTACGCACACACACACACACATGTTGCTTTCGTTCCAAAGATCGTATACATAGCTGAGGTGAAAACGGTTTTTGGAACTAAAACAACAACATGTGTGTGTGTGCGGTGAAAACAATTTTGACACAGTCCATTCACTAGTGCAAAAATACCATCAATACTATGAAGGACCTCCAGTATACTTTAAAAAAAAAAAACATCCAGCATTCTATGAATGAACGCCGATGCGAATAGAAGAAATATTCTATTCAGGCAATTCTTTTTCAGAGAACATCAGCTGTATATTTTTGACATAAAAGTCATCCAGCATTCTATGAATGAACGCCGATGCGAATAGAAGAAATATTCTATTAAGGCAATTCTTTTTCAGAGAACATCAGCTGTATATTTTTGACATAAAACTCATCCAGCATTCTATGAATGAACACCGATACGAATAGACGAAATATTCTATTAAGGCAATTCTTTTTTTTTTCAGAGACCATCAGCTGTAAATTTTTTAAACTGATATGCAATAATTTTTATGACCCTAAAAAATTTCCCACGAAATATATACCTATTTTTTTTCTCAGAGACCATCAGCTGTAAAAATTTAAAATGAAATGCATTTTTTTTAGGACCCTGAAAAAATTTTTCCCACCAAATATATTCCTATCAGCTGTAAAAATTTAAAATGAAATACCTTTTTTTATGACCCTTTTAAAATTATGACCCACTTTAAAACAGCACATCCGGTATGCTAAAATTTTTATCTCAGAGACTATCAGCTGTAAAAATTTAAAATGAAATACCTTTTAAATTTATGACCCACTTTAAAACAACACATCCGGTATGCTAAAATTTTTGCACAAAATTTTATGACCCCCCATAAAAACAGCACATTCGGTCCGGTGCAGTCCAGTGACGATTTTCATTTTTTAATGTAAATGGTCAAGAAATGAACCATCTCACAATCTGCCGCATCTGTACTTCCAAAAAAATTAACAAAAATGAAGAGTTTTGTTAATAGATTGCGGAAGTTTTTCAATGTATAAAAGCTAGCACTGAAAGTTCAAAATTTGTATTTGTTCTGTGTCTGCGCTGATATACACATTGTCCTGGAAGACATAGGTGTACTGATGAAATCACATACTTTGTTTGGTATGTGAGGGCGTGATACGCCGAAATCAGCATGTTTTGTTTTGTTTCGTTAGATTGTCTTTCCTTAAACGAGCACATCCGGTGTTTTGACAGTAAACATGTAAAATACCCTTCATATACTACTGCAGTGGTATATGAATTGCCGACGAAGGGCGTAAATTTCTAATTGAGTTTGTTGATATCAAAAGTTGGTTTACTCCAACTGTCAAAATGACGTTTTAAACGTCATCATCATCATC
>CM055404.1:67808820-67848603 GCA_029228625.1 Pseudolycoriella hygida | reverse complement strand
TTGGAGAGTTCAAGATCGAGTTTGTTGGAGTGAGCCTATTCTATCCTGAATCTGAGGCTTGGTACTTTGTGGAGGTGGCGAAGTGCGGAGTGTGTGTGGTCTCTTTGGTCTGAGGTATCGACTTTTTCGTGGCTGGACCGGAACGGTGTCTACTTTCATTATAAGGAATTGGTTGGTGAGTGGTCGCCACTGTGGGTCGCTTGGCGGCGATCGCACGGCGGTTCCGGGTGTTTGATCGCTGCCTGAAAGGGTTTGTCACATTTTTGCCTCATAAACGTCTTTTAATTGGACTAACTTCAAAGTTTTTACACCAAAACAATACAAAGTCAATAGTTTACGCGCCACGAACCGTTCTTTTATATCAAGTGTCAAATACCTTCACCCAGGGCTGTCCACCAAATTGTAGAGTTTAGTACTAGAAGAGTGATTGTGGAACCTAATTTTGGCGCAAAAATTCAAATTCAAATGTTACATCATGTCTAAGGATATTTCTACGGAATCAGAACAGAAACAAGGACATGCAAAGATGAATGAGTGCCCGATTTGTAATAGAGGTTTTAACACGATGTCTGGTGTACGCCAACATTGGACGAAGGGTCACTCAATTGACGAAATTAATTCCTTCATCGAAAATAATACAAGACACACGTCCTCGATTCAGATCGCACAGCCATCACGAGCTACTGACCCCAAATTTCTGTGGAGCAAGCTACAAATAATGAACGAAGACGTCAATAGGCCGAACGAGGTGTTTTTCCACGAATTCGATATCATAGAGAATGACGCTTCGGGTGATTGTCTATTCTTATCAGTGTTGGAATTTTTGAGAATTCGACGAATGTCCGACATCCCACCTGTTGATGTACATGAGCTACGGACTATGACAGTGGATCACATCACGGGAGTCAGCAATGGGGAACCAAATTTTGATCGTTTTAAAGATAGCCTCATTGTCAACCTACATAGCGAGATACCTAACTTCTCCCCCAGTTCTAGTTCCGTCGAAACTTTGATGAGACTTTATTCTGCCTACATGTCAACACCTGGCAGATTCGGAACCATAGCAGAGTTAAGTGCAATGGCGGAGTTATTCGATTTCGGTTTTTGTGTAATTCGTAGAAATGATCACAAAAATTACACCTGCTATGATTTTGGCTCAATAGAAAAAGTATTGGAAAAATCAAATGCTCCAGTGATTCACCTGCTATTTACCGGCGATGTCGGCAGTGGGCATTTTCGCTTGCTGATTCCTTGCGAAGGCTCATCCTGTGAGCACATTCCACCAGGAAGTTACAAACTCCTTGAACATCACACATCGTCAAGGATAACGACTATATCTACGGCAAATTTTAACGAATCAAACATAGACTCAATTTGTGAACCGGAACAATCCGATGACCCTCCCACACTTGACACGTCGTTCGAAGACTTTATAATTCTACTTGCAAAATGTAAAGGAAACATCAGAGTTCTGAAAAGGGTTCCGAGAGGGGCTAGAATTATGGCGGCAAACAAGTTGTCTAACTGCATTGAAAATTGTTTAGAGTCTCCAGATTTGACGACGAATTGGAAACAACTTCTAACCTTCGCATACTCTTCGTTACGAATCCCAGAGAAAGGTAATAATATGTCTCTTGCGTCGATGGTGAAGAGAAACCTTGACAAAGCTGAACTGAAATTCTCTAGACAACAAAAGAAAAGAACCTCAACGTCACTATCTAAACGCGTTGAACGCAAAATCGCCGAGGGCGACGTCAAAGGCGCTGTCAGAATTTTATCATCCACGGACACCTTGGCGCCCCAAAACGAAGCTAGTTTCGCACAACTTAAACTTAAACACCCGCCACCATCAAGAGAAATGAATTTCCCCAATCCACCGGAAAAAGATATAGAAACACCCCTTAGGGTCTCCGAAAAGGAAGTTTTCTATGCCATCAAAAGTTTTCCACATGGCTCCGGTTCAGGAATCGATGGTTTACTTCCGCAGAACTTGAAAGATCTTGTACTGCCATCAACGGGCGAAGCTGGTCTACGGCTGCTGAGATCGATTACAGCCTTGTCAAATTATATGTTATCTGGAAAAGTGCAATCAGAGATCATCAAGATTATGTACGGAGCATCACTTTGTGCGTTGGACAAGAAAAGTGGTGGTGTTCGACCAATTGCAATAGGTAACACATTTCGACGTCTCACCTCAAAATTGGCGGTTTCGTCCGTCCGCTCACCAATGGCTACAAAATTTGCTCCCAAACAAATTGGTTTTGGCATAAACGGAGGGTGTGAAGCTGCAGCACATGCCACGAGGACCTTTATCAAGAATAACTCACACAGGAAGGTAGTCATTGTGAAAATCGATTTCCGCAATGCCTTTAACGAGGTCGACCGAGATGTTTTTTTAAACGAAATGAAAATGCACTGTCCGTCAATTTTCCCCTACTTATGGCAATGTTACTCGTCACCGTCTTTGCTATTCTACGGTGACTACATACTATGGTCGCAGAATGGGGCACAACAAGGAGACCCATGTGACCCGTTGCTTTTCAGCTCGGCAATTCAATTTGTGATTAATGCCCTAATATCAGAATTCGTAGTATTTTATCTGGATGACGGGACTTTTGCAGGCGAGTACGAAAGCGTTTTACGGGACTTTAAAATTGTCAAAGATGAATGTGCCAAAATCGGTTTGCACATAAACCCCACTAAATGTGAGCTTTACTTCTGTTCAGAAGTTGATCGGGAAATAGTTCGTAAATTCGACCAGTTATCCCCGGGTATATGTGTGGTCAATGAATTCACCTTGTTGGGAGCGCCAATTACCGACAATTCCTTTGAAAACATCTTCAGCACAAAACTATGCGAATTAAAATTGCTATTCGAGCGGCTTCTGCAATTGGAGAACTACCATATAGCATTTTATATCCTTAAAAACTGTTTCGCTATCCCTAAACTGGTTTTCCTTCTGAGATCATCGCCAACATGGAATCGTCAAGAATTTCTCGATGAAATGGATTCTCAAATAAAACTCACGTTAGAATTTTTAACAAATTCCGTTTTGAATGAAACCACTTGGACCTTAGCATCACTTCCGGTCAACCTGGGTGGCATTGGAGTTCGCAGAGTCCGGGATATAGCGTTGCCCGCTTTTCTGTCGTCAGTGAACGCAGTTTCTTCACTTGTTAGTACCATGTTAAATCAACCTTCGCTGCAAACTGAGGAAATGGCTGAATATCACGACAGCTTAAAGATGTGGAATGATTTACATCCGGATTCAGTGCAACCAGAAACCCCATCACTTCAAAAACATTGGAATAAAATCGCGACTACCAACTTGTTAAACAGTTTAAAATTTGATAACGAAGAGGAAATAGCAAGGTTTTTAGCTATTCGCAAACCCGAGTCAGGTGCTTGGTTGCATGCACTACCCTCGAAAACAATAGGCACTCTTTTGGACAATAACTCCTTTCGGATAACCATTGGTCTACGACTGGGATCCGACATTTGTGCGCCTCATACGTGTTTTTGTGGATCATGCGTGGACAAAAAAGGTCGTCACGGCTTGAAATGTCGGAAAAGTGCTGGTCGTCACGCAAGACATGCGGAAATAAATAACATAATTAAAAGGGCACTAGTTTCAGCGGACGTTCCGGCTTTATTGGAGCCAGTAGGACTGTCAAGGGAAGACGGTAAAAGAGTTGACGGAATGACGTTGATTCCGTGGCTAAGAGGCAGCAGTTTGATATGGGACGCAACCTGTACGGATACCCTTGCGCCCAGCAACCTACGGTTGAGTACTCGTCAAGCAGGGGAGGCAGCAGAGGATAAAGCACGGCAGAAAGTTAGGAAATATCAATCCCTTATAAACCAAAATTATTTATTCGTTCCATTTGCTGTTGAAACAATGGGACCGTGGAGCAAGGACGCTATTAAATTTTTTGACGATATAAGTAAAATGATAGTGTCGAAGACGTATGAACCACGCTCAAAATCTTTCCTTAAACAGAGAATAAGTATGGCAATCCAGAGAGGGAATGCGTCCGCGGTTATGGGTACTTTCCGAACTAGTGATAAAATGGACGAAATCTCTTATTTATTGTGATATTTTTTTTTTATGTAAATTTCATGTAAAAACAAACTGTAAATTTTGTACAAATGCTGAATAAATTCATATATAATTATTTGCAAAAACTCTTAGCCTTTATTTTTGTTACGTTATTCCCTTGACTGAAAGTCTAGGGTCTTACGCCGTTAAATCATTCGAAAACGTCTGTAGCAAAAAGTATACTATGATCGAAATTATGAGAAATGTTCACAAAAAAACGATAAATACTGAAAATGTCTGCAACACTTTCATATTTTGGAGACACGATAACTTGAGCAAATCTCAATCGATTTTGGAGATTTTTGTTTTATTCGACGAAGAATGTCATTCCTCAGGTTAAGTTCGTAATTCTGTGAGATCAGACCAGGGGTTCGGGAGTTATTTCCAAGAGAATGCTAGCGTTGGAGACACGATAACTTGAGAAAATCTCAATCGATTTTGGAAATTTTTGTTTTAGTCGACAAAGATTGTCATTCCTCACGCAGGGCCTATTTTCGCGAATTTGGATTCGTGAAATTCGCGAAAATTCTCGAAATTCGCGAAAATTCTTGAAATTCGCGAAAATTCGTGAAATTAATCAAGAATAACTAAATCTAGCTTATTTATTTGTTTTTATATTGATACGAAGGACAAAGTTCGTCCAAAGAAGGGTCTATTGCGTTTACCGCGACTCTTGTAACCACTATCCAGATTATCGTTTTGTGGTTTAAGTAAAACAAATCTGCAAAGAAAAACTGGACCGATTTTTAAAATTTTTTTTCCCCGAAAGGTAATCGAAAAAGTGATTATGTGATTGAATTTGGTCATTTTTGGCTGAAGGGCAGCCGATCTAGGGCCGCTCTGGTGCCGTTGGGTCTTTTGTACATAACTCGAATAAATCTTTTTCGATTTTAATATTCTCTTTTTAATCGATAGGTCTTGAAAGCTTAACAATTTATTCAAGAAAAATTTTTTAATTTTCTACCCTTGCACATAAGTTAGCACCTTAAAAATTAAAAGTTATGAGTACCGGTTCCATCGGCAAAGTCCTTTTGTTTCATGAGTAGGGGAGGCCGTTATTTGTGAAATACGTTCGGCAGTTGGAAAAGCGATCAAATTTCAGGGTTTTAGAATTATGTGTGAAGTTATGGGAGATAGAGCATCAGTTTCTTCTGCAAAGTCTTAGAGTTTTGTTAGTGGGACCTACCGGACTTTGTCGAACAGTTGCAAAATAGATGAATTTTTATGGTTTTAGGTATATCTTCGGTTCTACGAGAGACTTGATTCAAAGTAGCAATAACACGGTTTCGTGGTGCCTCAGATGTGAATTATCAGAATAATTATAGAGTGGTTCTTCGGACGGGCTTTTGAATATTGCCATTTCGGCAATTTCGAACCCATATGAATATACAATACATAATCAGTAATTTAATACAACGGGGATTTATTTCACTGCAAAGTGAAAAACATAATTTACAAAATTTGTTTAATACGAAACTACGCTGACAATGTGTTGTATAAATCAATGTAAGTCGAGTGATTTATTACCGATCAGGTACCATCAAGAGAAATGAATTTCCCCAATCCACCGGAAAAAGATATAGAAACACCCCTTAGGGTCTCCGAAAAGGAAGTTTTCTATGCCATCAAAAGTTTTCCACATGGCTCCGGTTCAGGAATCGATGGTTTACTTCCGCAGAACTTGAAAGATCTTGTACTGCCATCAACGGGCGAAGCTGGTCTACGGCTGCTGAGATCGATTACAGCCTTGTCAAATTATATGTTATCTGGAAAAGTGCAATCAGAGATCATCAAGATTATGTACGGAGCATCACTTTGTGCGTTGGACAAGAAAAGTGGTGGTGTTCGACCAATTGCAATAGGTAACACATTTCGACGTCTCACCTCAAAATTGGCGGTTTCGTCCGTCCGCTCACCAATGGCTACAAAATTTGCTCCCAAACAAATTGGTTTTGGCATAAACGGAGGGTGTGAAGCTGCAGCACATGCCACGAGGAATCAAGAATAACTCACACAGGAAGGTAGTCATTGTGAAAATCGATTTCCGCAATGCCTTTAACGAGGTCGACCGAGATGTTTTTTTAAACGAAATGAAAATGCACTGTCCGTCAATTTTCCCCTACTTATGGCAGTGTTACTCGTCACCGACTTTGCTATTCTACGGTGACTACATACTATGGTCGCAGAATGGGGCACAACAAGGAGACCCATGTGGCCCGTTGCTTTTCAGCTCGGCAATTCAATTTGTGATTAATGCCCTAATATCAGAATTCGTAGTATTTTATCTGGATGACGGGACTTTTGCAGGCGAGTACGAAAGCGTTTTACGGGACTTTAAAACTGTCAAAGATGAATGTGCCAAAATCGGTTTGCACATAAACCCCACTAAATGTGAGCTTTACTTCTGTTCAGAAGTTGATCGGGAAATAGTTCGTAAATTCGACCAGTTATCCCCGGGTATATGTGTGGTCAATGAATTCACCTTGTTGGGAGCGCCAATTACCGACAATTCCTTTGAAAACATCTTCAGCACAAAACTATGCGAATTAAAATTGCTATTCGAGCGGCTTCTGCAATTGGAGAACTACCATATAGCATTTTATATCCTTAAAAACTGTTTCGCTATCCCTAAACTGGTTTTCCTTCTGAGATCATCGCCAACATGGAATCGTCAAGAATTTCTCGATGAAATGGATTCTCAAATAAAACTCACGTTAGAATCTTTAACAAATTCCGTTTTGAATGAAACCACTTGGACCTTAGCATCACTTCCGGTCAACCTGGGTGGCATTGGAGTTCGCAGAGTCCGGGATGTAGCGTTGCCCGCTTTTCTGTCGTCAGTGAACGCAGTTTCTTCACTTGTTAGTACCATGTTAAATCAACCTTCGCTGCAAACTGAGGAAATGGCTGAATATCACGACAGCTTAAAGATGTGGAATGATTTACATCCGGATTCAGTGCAACCAGAAACCCCATCACTTCAAAAACATTGGAATAAAATCGCGACTACCAACTTGTTAAACAGTTTAAAATTTGATAACGAAGAGGAAATAGCAAGGTTTTTAGCTATTCGCAAACCCGAGTCAAGTGCTTGGTTGCATGCACTACCCTCGAAAACAATAGGCACTCTTTTGGACAATAACTCCTTTCGGATAACCATTGGTCTACGACTGGGATCCGACATTTGTGCGCCTCATACGTGTTTTTGTGGATCATGCGTGGACAAAAAAGGTCGTCACGGCTTGAAATGTCGGAAAAGTGCTGGTCGTCACGCAAGACATGCGGAAATAAATAACATAATTAAAAGGGCACTAGTTTCAGCGGACGTTCCGGCTTTATTGGAGCCAGTAGGACTGTCAAGGGAAGACGGTAAAAGAGTTGACGGAATGACGTTGATTCCGTGGCTAAGAGGCAGCAGTTTGATATGGGACGCAACCTGTACGGATACCCTTGCGCCCAGCAACCTACGGTTGAGTACTCGTCAAGCAGGGGAGGCAGCAGAGGATAAAGCACGGCAGAAAGTTAGGAAATATCAATCCCTTATAAACCAAAATTATTTATTCGTTCCATTTGCTGTTGAAACAATGGGACCGTGGAGCAAGGACGCTATTAAATTTTTTGACGATATAAGTAAAATGATAGTGTCGAAGACGTATGAACCACGCTCAAAATCTTTCCTTAAACAGAGAATAAGTATGGCAATCCAGAGAGGGAATGCGTCCGCGGTTATGGGTACTTTCCGAACTAGTGATAAAATGGACGAAATCTCTTATTTATTGTGATATTTTTTTTTTATGTAAATTTCATGTAAAAACAAACTGTAAATTTTGTACAAATGCTGAATAAATTCATATATAATTATTTGCAAAAACTCTTAGCCTTTATTTTTGTTACGTTATTCCCTTGACTGAAAGTCTAGGGTCTTACGCCGTTAAATCATTCGAAAACGTCTGTAGCAAAAAGTATACTATGATCGAAATTATGAGAAATGTTCACAAAAAAACGATAAATACTGAAAATGTCTGCAACACTTTCATATTTTGGAGACACGATAACTTGAGCAAATCTCAATCGATTTTGGAGATTTTTGTTTTATTCGACGAAGAATGTCATTCCTCAGGTTAAGTTCGTAATTCTGTGAGATCAGACCAGGGGTTCGGGAGTTATTTCCAAGAGAATGCTAGCGTTGGAGACACGATAACTTGAGAAAATCTCAATCGATTTTGGAAATTTTTGTTTTAGTCGACAAAGATTGTCATTCCTCACGCAGGGCCTATTTTCGCGAATTTGGATTCGTGAAATTCGCGAAAATTCTCGAAATTCGCGAAAATTCTTGAAATTCGCGAAAATTCGTGAAATTAATCAAGAATAACTAAATCTAGCTTATTTATTTGTTTTTATATTGATACGAAGGACAAAGTTCGTCCAAAGAAGGGTCTATTGCGTTTACCGCGACTCTTGTAACCACTATCCAGATTATCGTTTTGTGGTTTAAGTAAAACAAATCTGCAAAGAAAAACTGGACCGATTTTTAAAATTTTTTTTCCCCGAAAGGTAATCGAAAAAGTGATTATGTGATTGAATTTGGTCATTTTTGGCTGAAGGGCAGCCGATCTAGGGCCGCTCTGGTGCCGTTGGGTCTTTTGTACATAACTCGAATAAATCTTTTTCGATTTTAATATTCTCTTTTTAATCGATAGGTCTTGAAAGCTTAACAATTTATTCAAGAAAAATTTTTTAATTTTCTACCCTTGCACATAAGTTAGCACCTTAAAAATTAAAAGTTATGAGTACCGGTTCCATCGGCAAAGTCCTTTTGTTTCATGAGTAGGGGAGGCCGTTATTTGTGAAATACGTTCGGCAGTTGGAAAAGCGATCAAATTTCAGGGTTTTAGAATTATGTGTGAAGTTATGGGAGATAGAGCATCAGTTTCTTCTGCAAAGTCTTAGAGTTTTGTTAGTGGGACCTACCGGACTTTGTCGAACAGTTGCAAAATAGATGAATTTTTATGGTTTTAGGTATATCTTCGGTTCTACGAGAGACTTGATTCAAAGTAGCAATAACACGGTTTCGTGGTGCCTCAGATGTGAATTATCAGAATAATTATAGAGTGGTTCTTCGGACGGGCTTTTGAATATTGCCATTTCGGCAATTTCGAACCCATATGAATATACAATACATAATCAGTAATTTAATACAACGGGGATTTATTTCACTGCAAAGTGAAAAACATAATTTACAAAATTTGTTTAATACGAAACTACGCTGACAATGTGTTGTATAAATCAATGTAAGTCGAGTGATTTATTACCGATCAGCGCGGCTGTGGCAGAAGCCCAGTCTAACCGTCGGAGTCGTAACCACCCTCCGCTATGTAAATAACTGCAATTGATTTGTGTGATTGACCCTCGACCCTGAATCGAAAGCCCAGCTCATCAAGTTTTTTCAAAAGACAGCCAGCTGCATTCGATAAAGTTTGCCGCAGAATTTTTCGATCAGCCGGTAGCAAACAAATGATTCAAAAACCTTACCAAGTGTCGGCTCACATCAATGCTCTTGAGAGCTTTCAGAACGTCAGCGTCAGATAGTGTAAAACTACGAATATCTGCCATCTTATTCACTCCAAAATCTGAGCCCGGTACATAGTCTTCGACGTAGACTGACTGGAAGAATTTACTGAACAAATTTCAGACTTCTAGTCTTAGTAACTTTCTTCTCGTTCAGACACATTGAGGCAGGGTATCCTCTCGTCTTTTTAGTACCAACATATTTCAAAGCGTTACGTGAATTGTTAGTAAAGTCATTCTGCAAATCATGCAGATAGTTCTGGTAAGTCATTAGCTACTTGAATTCGAATTCATAATTCAAGGCAGAATACTTGATTTTATCAGCAATACTGTGCGACTTGGATAGCTTCTTTAAAGTGCGACTCTTACGGTTTTTCATGTTGATAATTTTGCGCGTGTGGTGGATAAAAACACCACCTTTTCAAAACAGGTACAAATCACTCGAAGCCATCGGCAAGCTTTTCGTACAAGAAATCGACTGCATCATTCAAAGAATATAAATCTGATAAATCTGAAAAACAATTGTCCGTCTGTCAGTCAGCACGATAAATCCGGCAATACATGAACTAATTTCAAAATCTTTTCTTTCCCTGAAATACAACAGAAAAATTGATTATGGGATTGAATTTAGGTGTTTCTGGGCTAAGGGCAGCCGGACTATGACAGCTTAAAGGGCTAATTATTCATTCTGCGATTGCAATTTTTCACCCGAATAAAATCAAAAAATTATGCATTATAAAATACTATTTACTTTGTCCCGCAGCATGAAAACGATGATAAATGATTTGTTCTTTGTATTTCAATGAAAATATTGATGAGTTAGCGTAAATGTATTTATTTATTTGAAAAAAACTAAAATATTCGCGCGAATATTTTTTCTAGCAGCGATGCGTCAAAATTGGAATGTGGAACATATCGCAATTTGTTCGCGCGAATTATTTATTCGCTCGTATTATAACCTCACTTCGCTGATTTTTGTTTATTGACGGGCTCATTGAAAAAGTTTGCTTGATATTTTCGAAGTGATTTCTTTATTTACGTTCACGTAATGTGCAATAATGTCCGAAAATTTGTTTACGGACAGATTTTCCATCGACGAGCAATTAATATTAGAGGTACAGTCTCATCCGTTATTATTTGATAAAAGAATGCCAGAACATAAAAGTCGGAATAAAGTAAACGAGGCATGGGCTGAGATTTCCGCTATTCTTGCAGGTAAAAGAGACCGATATTTGTATAATTGTTCACAAATTATATTTTATAATCTAATCTGTTCATAGTGCCATTGGAATTTGCAAAGAAACGTTGGAAAAATTTGAAGGACACATACCGTACAAAACTTCGTCAAATTAACCTGACTCCTAGTGGTTCTGCAGGTTCACAGAAAAAACAGTGGATTTACTTCAGCAAAATGTCCTTTTTAATGCCATACGTACAAGTAGAAGAGTAAGTTTCTAAAAATTCATGAATAACATTTTTGCTAAGTGGGTACGAAATAATCGTAGGACTCAATCTAATTATGGTGCTGAGAATGTTGAACATAGTCAGGACACTGCCGGTGATAAGGAAAATGAGACGACAGATATTGAATTCCTTGTACCTGATACGAAGCGACGTCGCGAAGAAATTAATGATCGAAAACACGTCACAAACAAGATCCTCAAGGTGCTGGATAACTTAGAAAAAGATGTTTCACGCTCAAAGAATGAAACACCGCCAGTATCTTCTATAAAGCTGTTTTTCGATTCGTTAGCAGCTAAAGCAGAAAACCTCAGCGAATACCAGCAATCCATTCTGGAGGTGAAGTGCATCAAGACTTGAAGTTTCCACCTGAAGGGGAAGCTGAATACTTAGATGAATCGTGCGAACTCATCGGTGTGTAGTGAAGTGCTTCCGAAATATTTATTCATGCTTTCGAAAGTAAATTGTAACGATTGTGATAAAAAAATTTTGCCTGAAATGTTGCGAAATAATGAAAGAAAATTGAAACGATTGTGATAAAAAAATTTTGCCAGAAATGTGGCGGAATGATCAAAGAATAAAATAAAGTTATTCTCTCGTTAGACTATAGAATGATATTTTATTTCATTTAGCTCCTTGAGATATTTGACGGCGGTCTGTTGTCGTTTCTGAATAATCTTCATCCACATCCAGTTCATTCAAAATAAACAAAATAGATGAATTTTATTCATGTTCATTTTATTGACTCGATAAATTATTAAATCATTTGATATTGAAATGAAACATCCCCTTCATTGATGCACCAATTTACGAATTTGTTTCTCATTGCTAAAGCTTCTTTTGTTGATCGATTTGTTGCCATTCTTGATGTGGCAGTAATGGAATCGTTCGTTGTTTCAATGCCATTTCCGACATCTTCATTGTCCGTTAAACTCATTGCCAGTTGAGATCGTGACATCCTTAAAAATTATGGAGCGCTGCGCAAGCACAGACAATTTTTGTACCGAATTTTTTATGCACTTGAATTCGCTTAAGCAACAGACGCCATGTATGGGTAAGTATTCCAAACGCATTTCCAACTATTCTACGTGCCCGGCTTAAGCTAAATTTGTTTTTGGTTGAATGTATTAAATGAAGCAAATTAAAAAAAAATGTTAATTACCGGTAATTGAAGCAGCGTTGCATTAGAGTCAAATTGTGTCCACTGAAAGGCGTGAGTATAGTTGTCGTCTGTCCGTATGCATCGTCAGCAATCAGCTGATATGGAGCGAATTCCTGTGTCCCAGGCAACGGAGTAGGTTCAGGTAGATCGAGGTTTCTGCCTTGGTTATACCACATCCTACCAAATCGAGAGTTCCAAAATACTGTCGCATCGTGATTACAACCGGCAGCACCGACATCAATCATTATAAATTTGTACCACGGATCGACAAGCCCCGTCAAATTGATGGAGAAACGTTTTTTGTAATTAAAATTTTCACTCCCACTTTTTGGAGGGCAGAACATGTCGACATGTTTACCATCCATCGCGCCTAGGCAATTTGGAAAATTCCATCGCTCGTAAAAACCTGAGGAAATGTTATTCCAGCCTTCTTTGTTCAATTTAGGTAAAGCAATTGGCGTGAGCGTCTCAGCAATTGCGTGTACTGTCTGAATGATATACTTTCGCACTGACGTAGCCCCCATTCGAAAACGAATGGCCAAATCACTGAACGACTCACCAGTTGCCAAAAATCTGTAACAAATCGGGAGCAAGCTTTTAGTCACACATAACGTTACACACAAAATCAAAATGTATACTTACTTTAGGGTGATAACTAGCTTCTCTTTAGGTGATATCTTTCAAGCTCTGTCGACAAAATCACATATTCCCCTTTCGTGCCTTTTTTCTTATGTAGTGGGTGTACTTTCCACCGGCGGATTCTCTTGGATCTGATCGTGTTGTGTAGGAGTGCAATCAGACAAACCTTAACTTTTTCGTGAACTCCCATCTTTAATGTGGTCGCGCCTTTTTTATGTCGCTCAATAGACAACTGACAGCTCTTGCGATTAATCGCAAAACGTATAACGACATTCGCGATTTTTCGCAAGTGGATGGTGCGATTAATCGCAATCGCAGAATGTATAATTAGCCCTTAAGTGGTTTTGCTTTGTTCTCGATGTGGGAGAAGGAAGAAATAAACAAAGTAATACTTTGCGGACCCGTTGCAGTAGTTCCTGTTGCAAGTATTCCCGTTGTATTAAATTAGTGAATCTGGTTTGGAAGTTGCCGAAGTTTCAAGATTGAAAAAACCGTCCGAAGAAACGCTGAAGAAATATTCGCTTTGGGCCGACAAACAAAAATGTTCTCAACAATTCTCTCTAAAATACTTCCTGTTAATTTTCGTTCACTTCCGGTTCATTTTTAGTTACTTCCGGATCACATCCGTTCACTTCCGGTTCATTTTCGGTAACTACCTGTTCGGCACCACAAAACCATGTAGCTTTTACTTTGAATCAAGTATCTATAAAACTTAGAACGGGAGATATCCTTGAAACCCTAAAAACTAAACACTTTTCCGACAGCCCGACGTATTTCACGAATACTGGCCTTTTCTACTCACAAAACTCTAATAATTTACCGAAGAAACTGACGCTCTATCTCCCATAACTTTTGATAATTTCAGGTCAGACGCACCACAAGACCCTATTACTTTGATTCAAGTCTCTACAACACTGCACAAAAAACCTAATCATTAAAGGAATATTCATTGAAAACGACTAACTGTCATATAGGGTCGTGTAGCGTGATTTATTAAAACACTAACAACCCTACAGCCATATCTTCTTAACCGATACTCACCAATTTTTTTTTTTCGTGGTTTCCTGAGGTCCATATCTTTCATTCAAAACCTTGAAGAGCGATTTACCTGATAATTTCCTGGAGATAATAGCGAAAAAGTTTCACCGACCTTCAAAAAACCAATTTTCGACCACTTTCTCGAACGTATCTTCGAATCTTCTTCACCGATTATGCCTTAATTCAATACAGTAGTCAATTTTGCCATTACGTTTCAGAAAAAAAGATTTTAAAAATCGCTCAAGTTTTACTGAAGCTATGTGCAATAAAACACATTTTAGTGTAGAGAATCCTTTTCAGAGCCTTAGCTAAGTCAAATTAAAAAAAAATATTGTTGGGCTTTCACAGACCTATCTGCCCTAGCTCAGCTTCCCGTGGCCTAAAAAGGCACATATCAGAAATTGACCTCACATTTTCGACTACCTTTCAGAAATACAGATTTTGAAAACCGGTCAAACTTTAACCAAGTTATCGTAATGACAGACGGACGGACAAAATTTCTTTTGCAGATTTGTCCTAAAAATTTAAGAATACATAGAGAACAAACTTCAATTTCACAAACTTAATTTTTGAGTTAATCTAGAAATTAAAGAAGTTTGTTGAATCTTCGTAAAAACTCACTGAAATTCGAAAAATTCATGAAATTCTTGAAATTCTCGAAAATTCATGAAATTCGTGAAATTCGCGAAAATTCGTGAAATTCGCAAAAATTCGTGAAATTCGCGAAAATTCGTGGGCCCTGGGTCAAAGCCATATAGAAGTGATAAAAATTCGTCATTTTTTTGTCAGACTTTCATGAAAATGGCTGCCGTCCGCTGCAATAGAATTTTTCCAAAAATTTTTTGCATATTTAGGTAGTACATACATATTGTAGGTTTTCCAACGGTATATGACATGTCTCTGAATCTTTCTATTGCAACTAGCCAGAGACTTCCGAAAATTACCTATCTTTTCGCCTATAGCGGCTAATAACGGCCGACCATCAACCTGGTCAAGTGTAAAGTCAAAATTTTTGTCGTTTCAAGACGTAAAATCGTGTCAACAAATTTTTTGATTCGAATCAACTTCGTTCGAGTTATAGCTAAAAAACGATTTTCAGCACTTCCTTGCACAACCTTATTCTAAGAGCTCTATCTCCAAGACGAGACATTTTTTTGCAAAAGTGAAAAATTACTTTCGTCACAAAAGTGCAACGAAAAAAATGAAATATGACTCGACCAATTCTGACGACCCTTGTTCCGAGACTGTTTGAAGATTTGGCGATATTACTCTTAATGTCGATTTTATCGATTCTTACAAAAGTGCAAGGTCAAATTTCGAATTCGTTGCTCGATTCAGAGGTTGCCTGTTCGGTGCCGTCTGGGGAACAGGTAAGCCTATAGACATAACATTGGCGAGTTATGTTTAGTCTTTCATTACATTTCTACGTCAATTTTCAGGTGAATGACTTGTTTCCACGCCAAAGTGATTTTTCGTCAATTACATCGACCGTCATAAAAGCTCATGTCCAAAATTCTACTTCGTTGTCTGATGCTGGTGGTGTTAGTTCAGTTCCGTCTGGGGTACAGGTAGGACTAACATATGGGCGAGTAATTGTTTAGTCTCTCATCACATCTCTACATCTATTTTCAGGTGAATGACATGTTTCCAGGCCAACCTGATTTTACATTTTACAATTCCGATGCTAATAATCCAGTATCTCAAGTCGCTGAGCCTATGGAGGTCGCATTAAAACGAATAATTGAGAAAACTTTCGAAGATAAGGTAGAAGACAAAAAGTTTGCAGAGAAAACAGAAATGTTGTTATTTGATTTTGATCTAGTTTTTAGAGATGAAGGAGAAAGAATTTGTTTGCCCATCACCAGGGAAGTGCATTTGCTGTAAGTATTGGTTGAGTAGAGGCGCTCAAAGAGGCAGAGGAGGTCAAGGTCGTAGAGGGCGCGGTTCACACGGTCAGAGAGGATATTGGAAAGGTCGTAGAGACCAGTCGTGGTGAAAGCTAAATACGTTTGTACGTACTCTGAAGCAAAATAAATTTGAATAGAAAACTTTCATTTGACTCTGATAATTTTTTTTGGAAGTCTCTCTAGACAGGCTATCGATCAAGTACAGTGAGAACTGGGTACGAGGCTGCCTTCTGGTCGCTCCCGAACAAAGTGATTTTTGGGATGTACGATTCCGGGTGCTGCTACAAATGTGTAGTTGTCGACTCAGATTTTTATTTTATCTGCACAAATAATTGGTCCTTAATTT
This sequence comes from Pseudolycoriella hygida, assembly GCA_029228625.1. Classification (NCBI taxonomy): domain Eukaryota; kingdom Metazoa; phylum Arthropoda; class Insecta; order Diptera; family Sciaridae; genus Pseudolycoriella; species Pseudolycoriella hygida. Next base: position 67,832,383 of record CM055404.1, on the reverse strand, counting down.
GTCCTATGCGTCCGACACAAAAAAAATTTGTCCTACCTTGGGGTCCGAAATATAGAGGTGTACTAAAACACCAAAAAGCTCAAAATCGCTTTTTTGAAAACGATAAAAATTTGAGCAAAATCGGTGGTGCCATTAATTTGTCCTAAATTCTTGACACTTTTAAATTAGTGTACTGACACTTCGATAATGTAAAAGTGTGTTGTTAGATTTTAAGAGCATGTCGCTTAAGATGAAGGATTTTAGATTGCTGATATTAAATAACCCTAGGGCTGGCATTCTTAACTCCATACATGATCTGCAAGATCAATACATTATTTGCCAAACCCATGCTCTAAAATTACACTTATAATCCATGTAATATTCAAAAAAATCATTCAAAAGAGATCACGTTCAAATATGTTCAACTAGCATTTTACCTGTTACTCAAACATTTATGGGAAATAAAACACTACCACATCATTCACACTAATTAAGAAACACACGTAAAAAAATATAAATTTTTATGATTCAAACAATATTTTTAATGAAAAAAAAAGTGAAGCGCAAAATTCAATTCGCCATTTTTATAAAGTCAAAAACAGGGCTGTCGTAATAGTACTAAAATTATCTAGCAAATACTCGAGGTGTCAGAGGTTGAATTTGTTGACGTGAGATTGTTATTTTGATTGCCGGTTGCTGGAGGATGTTTTTCAATGTTGTATTCGTAAATTACAATTTATTGAAATCATTTAGAATTGGTCGTGAGCAACTTGAAAAACCTTCAAAGGAAAAAAGCTAAAATTATTTGTAATGCTGCAAACATCATTTGATTTAAAAATTAGCAATGGATGATATTTTTCGATCATGTAACATTCACAAATTACTTACACATTTAGGTGAGCGAGGTTTAGGTAATATTCTAAAATACACTGGGCAAGGGACTTCTCCTGATCCTTTGGGTATCCTCCATTCTCTACCTATTCAGATTCTTTTTCGAATTTTCACCGTAATTTTTTGTAGCTCCTTGTAAACAGTCTGCATTGAGAGTACATTCTAGAATGCCTAATTTTTTGACAGAAAATTTTTCATGTACGCTCGAAAAGTTTTCTTCCCGCACAATGCCCAGAAAAATGTTTTCAAGTACATCTTACCAACTTTATCGACATGCTATACAACTTGGTTGTCGAGAGTTGAAATTAAGGAACTTTTAAGAATCATATTTTTAATCGGACACGCAAAAAAATTGATACGCCCGATGCCTGCCCGCCCGAAAAATGTAGGCCCGATAATATGTCTGGAAAATTTTCGTTTTAGGGTCGGGCGTGAGCGGGCATCGGGCGGCCATCTCATCTCCAGTACATTCTGAAAACATTATTTTGTGTTAAAGCTCTATACAATTTACCGACAAAATCACATCTCGAACGTAAGTTTTAGCGGCATTTTGCGGTCTCCTCATCCCACCCGAAAGTAAATATGAAAATGTTAAACCTCCTGAAATAGAGACTTATACAGATAAGCCTAGTTCTAGTTTAAAATTTTTTTATCATTCTCAACTAATAATGGAATATGTAAATTTAGAAAACAGAGTAACGTATGACACTTATTGACTCAACTATTATCACGTATGGACACTCTGTAGGTATACAATTGTGTTTTGGAGATATTATTTATCACACACAAATTTTAAAGAAATCGGAAAACGACGAAAAATTTGATGCTGTCTGAAAAGTGCATCGTAAATGGAGTAAAAAAACTCATAGTATGAACTCAACCGGCAAAAAAGCATTGAAAAAGGAGTTATGTTGATATTGTGAATGTCCCACACTCGACTAATATGAATTTAGAAGTCGAGGCTATTGTGAATGTTTGTTTTGATTGGAATTTTAATGATCACACATTTATTCGAGAATGATCTCAAAATATTGTCTGACCACAATGCATGGATAAGAATGACTTTTTTACAGTTTTTCTCCATTTTTAATGTTTGTATTTTTAATGGGCAAAATTTAATTGTTTTAATTGCAAGACAATCTTTTTTTGAACCTTGAAATTACAGTGCAAAGCATACTTATCAACCGATGTGTATTTGAATCAAAATTAGTAATTCACGTGAAGAGTATTTTTTACTTAAATTGATTTGATTTTCATTATTAGTCGAGAATGATAAAAAATTAGAAATCCATCTTGTACATACCACATATGTCTATTTAGTGCTTGGTTAGAGAAAAGTCCACGGGCTGCCGCCCTGGGTCTTTTCTCTAACCTCGCACTATAATAGCTATATGTGGTACGAGTTGCATTAATAACTAAAGTAATGGTTATGTACACAACGAGACGAGAAAATTGATTATTGCACAATTCGAGATGTTTCTGAGCTAAGAGAGTATTGTATACACGACAAACACAAATCATGCGATTGTTTCGTCTCTCTCTCTCTCTTCACTATGAGAACATCAAGTGAAAAATGAATTTTGTTTACTTTCGTACCCTAGAGTTTGTAAAATAAATTTAATTCACTCGCACATTATTTGGTGGTGTCAGTACGCTGTAAATTCGTACTTTCTTTTATTTACTTATGCATGTATTAGCCCACTTTCGAACTGTATATAAATGTAAAAATAATTAGTTGTTTGTTCCGTAAGTGGCGCGTTCAGCTTTTTGACACTACATACTTTATAAAAGAGGTTCGAATTTTGGTCATGGAGGTGAAGGCTACGTTCAATAAAAGGGTTTTGCTTTTTTAATAGCAACCACACTCTCTGCCCAAAGAGGTAGTATGCACGTAACAACAAGTAATGGGAAGATCGGGGTTTTCCATTAACGTTTGAGGGACACGCGTAATAAAATCCCTAGTACGTACATACCAGAATTCTCAGCCTGAGTTCAGATCAAAAAATCCTCAAGTATTCGGAAATTTGGCTTCTTCTTTAAAATAGAGAAGGTGTAGTATTTCGGTCTGCTTCAAAAGCCCACCTGTGTTAAACAGATGAAAGAGCCTTGAATTTATTATGTCAATTGGACTTTATTTCAGAAGAAAAACAGCTTTCACTTGTACATAAATGTACCAAAATGGTAAAAATCAATACATCTTAATGACCTTTTACGAAAACACACTCTTGTAGAAGGGGAGGAGTGTTAGACATAAGCGTGCACTCAACACATTTTCATAAGATTTCCATTCATTTTTGCGTGCATGGGTGAGCCATTTTTATCGTATTTTATGAATGGCACCTTATATGCACTAACAAAAACAGAAAAATGAAAACATTGAACAGCGGCACTTTTTTTAGTTTCAGCCAAGCAGCTATGGATGGTTTTTTGACTACGTTTCAAAAGCAAATTTAGTTACTCCCTTGCAAACGCCCCAACCGAATGAATATCAAAACCTTCTATCACTCTTTATATACGTTTCTCATTGCCTTTTTAACATTCAGCGGCAAAGATTTTTGATAAAGTATCGAGGGTTAATATTTTTTGGACTAGATTATTAATTATTGTTATGTTTAACATCATCTAAATTATAGTCTTTTATGTTGAAAGTCTTACGACTTTGATTCGAATTTTGTACCCTGTTATGAAATATTATCCCCGCACTAATCAGTAATCAGTAAACAGTAAATCACTAAAACAGTAATCTCATAAACATTGACATTTGATGTAAAAATATTACATATTTGCATATTCAAGCGTGTTGAATTTTCTGATACGTATAAAAATTACACTAGCCTACAGAGGTTTTGTATCTTTCCTGTCTGTCATTGCCCAATGTTAGGCTTAGTGTGCTGTTGCAGAATATGGCCTAGTTAAGTGTCCATCACCCCTGAAAGTAGAGTAATTGGGGTCCAAAGAAAAATGTAAGGACATTTTCATTTAGTCATTATTATATGTTACTCAAGTTAAATGTAACGTTAGTATGTACAGGTTACTAGTGCATAGTCGGACCTACAAACCTATACTAATATTGAGATAAATCATACATATTATGATGGATTCTGTATGGATCAGAAAAGTGAACTTTTTCTGACGTTTTGGCCATGGTTGGAAAAGGGCGTAATTTCTAACTATGGTAATCGAAGTTTCCATTTCAAATATTTTTCGAAAGAGAGAGACCAAATCTTGTCAGAATTAGTAAATTTTTGATGAGGTGTTTGTTTTGTCGAAAGACGGTGCATGAAAACATTATAGCAAAAACTATATAATTTTCGACTTTTTTCATATACTCGTCTTCTGACAAAACAAGCACCTCATCAAAAATTTTCTAATTCTAACGAGATTTGGTCTCTCTCTTTCGGAAAATATTTGTAATTGGAAACTTCGATTACCATACTTAGTCATTACGCCCTTTTCCAACCATGGCCAAAACGTCAGAAAAAGTTCACTTTTCTGATCCATACGGAATCCATCATAATATGTAAGATTTATCTCAATATTAGTATGGGTTTGTAGGCCCGACTATGCACTAGTTACCCGTACATACTAACGTCACATATAACTTGAGTAACATATAATAATGACTAAATGAAAATGTCCTTACATTTTTCTTTGGACCCCAATTACTCTCCTTTCAGGGGTGATGGACACTCAAATAGGCCATCTTCTGCAATGGCCCACTAAGCCTGACATTTGGCAATGGCAGACAGGAAAGATACAAAACCCCTGTAGACTAGTGTTATTTGTAATCAAACAAAAAGATGGAAATCTGCCTTTCAACAAAATGGTTACCAAACAATGTGCTATGCAAAATCAAAAAGCATGTTCGCTACGGATAACACTTAAGGGGCTGTTCACAAATAAAGTATGATATTTTTAAGAATGTTTAACCCCCTCGCCCACGTCAAATTAAATGCGTTAAATTTTGTCTATTCTTCTATTGACCATACGTTTTGCTAGACTCCCTACCCCTGGGGCGTATGTCATTTATCAACAGCCTCAAAAATGCAGGCTTTGATAAATATAAATAACTGTGATGCTATTGGCATATTGTGCATACATCAGCTCCACTTAGCTGCTTTATAATTGTTTAAATTTTTTACAAATACAATTTAAAAAAAATCAAATCTATTGACATGTTTAGTGCGGCAAATATTACAATTTTTTTTGCTTTTGGCGTATAACGCTGAGTCAAAAAATAGCATATCATGTGTTGCAAGGTGACTGTTGACAGTTGTTCCATAAAAATTTTTAGTTGAACTATTCGTTAAATTGAATTTGAAAAAATATTTGTCGTTGTTTCAAATGTTTACCCGCATTAAATATGTCAATTGAAAATTGAATTATGTGTTGCGTTTTCTTGTTTCAGAAAAACATCAATACATTAGCGTCACCTCTCGGTTATCTTCTAGTTTAAAATTTTCACTAGCTAGACATAAAACGAAGCCAATTTTAGAAAAAAATTCACACAAGCACATTGAAATTCTGATTTCATAGGAAGCTTTGGTATTGAAGAAAACAGCCGCTTATGGGAGATATTTTACAGTTGCAAAAATTTCTGTAAGTCTCTTACATTTTTCATTACATTAAATAAAAATAAAAATTTCATTACAATAAATGGTATTCTCCTTGCACAGAAAGATCGTGAGTTTTCCTTAAAAAATTGTCAGAAGTAGGACTTTGAACACTAAGAGGACTTGAGCAATTAAAGAAATTGTATTTATTTACTCCACTTCTTTATTTGGCATTTCATTTTGAAATCGACAATATTAACAAAATTACTAATGAATTAGTGTTATTACTAGATCCTATGCAATTTTTTAAAACTTTTGAATTCTAAAGTGTTCAGAAATACAATGAATAACGCGCCAACGACACGATGTTATTACCTGATGCACGTTATTACCTGATGCACACAATCACATACCTACTTAAGGGCTCATTATATTGGACGCGATGCGAATCGCATCGCGTAAGGTCTGTGTGAAAGCTCAACTTGACAGAACAAAATTTTTTTTGTCAAGTTGAGCTTTCACACAAACCTAACGCGATGCGATTTGCATCGCGTCCAATATAATGAGCCCTTTACAGTCTATTAGAAGGAAATGTATTAACCATCAACATGTCGACGTTACTTACAAGCGAAAAAGCGTAAATTTCTAAAAAATAAATTAACTTTAATTTGCAGTTCTCATTCAATATGCGTCTAATGTTCAGTCATAATATTTGGTGTGTCAATAGTGTCCAAGAGGGCGTTCTTCGCAGTGGAGGAATGTCACGTCATTCTAGTAAACTGCTCCAAATTTTTTCTTGAACTTTCGCTGTCAACTGAAGCCGGTATTCTAGGGATCTCAGAAATGCCGGACTAAAACAATTTTTTTCTAGCAAGTGTTACAAAACGACTCTGTCTGGTACCTTAACCAATAATTTTCCTCAGTGCGAAAATGTGATTCCTTCTCTGTTATTTATTTCAGCACTTGAACTAAATCTGCAAAATTTTCTTGAAAATAATTTTTGTTCTTTGATTAACTGAAATAGTACGGGGCTGATGTATCTTTTTAGTGTGAACAAAAGTCTAGGTTAAGAAATCATTTCTCCATTACGAAAAAAATTGTATTTGAAGTATTCACGTCGGTGTTTGTTTTCGCATATTTATCTCCAAAATGGGGAAAACCGGCAAAAATTTTAAATATGGAGCAAAGAAGGACACAAAAGGCAAGTTGCGTATGAAAATATTTAACAAGTAAGTTGAAATTCTGATAAATTCGCTAAACTGGCGATTTTCGGCTTGTTAATCATAGTAACAAAAATTAATGAATATTTGCTGAGTGATTTGAAAACGAAATATATTTTGAGAGACAAATAAATAAATTCAATAATTTTCTTAGAGAGTAACGTCATTTTACATATTTTATACAATTTGTGCGCGAACATTGAGGTTATGAAAAACAATGAATCTTGTGGTGAAGTATTACACAATCAATCCGTAGGAAATATTTAAGATTGTGTGGTGTCAAATTTTATTCGATGGTCGTGTTAGAAACGATTTTTTTTCTGAAAATTGTAGCTCGAGGAAATAAGAGATCAAATTCCGCAATGTTGAAATTTTGGCAGACTCATCATGGCCCCTCGGTAGTAAAGGGCCGTGACGCAAGTCTTACACGCCAAAAAATTTCGTAGACTGAGAAGCATATATACAGTAACTTTTTGACTCCCCCCCCCGTGCGACCTACCCCCCGGAAAATATTTTTCCCGGATTCTACGGAAAATTCTAGGCCGAAGTGTCTTTTTACTTTTTGTATGGAAACGGACCCTAATCGAATATTTTTAAATAGTCAATTTGGTAAATCTTTCTTTCTTTCTTTGTATGTTTGTGGCAATTTTTGGCAGGATACCCAGATCTCCTGAACTATGAGAGTTAGAAAGTTGGTTCCAAATGCAAAGTTGAAGAGAATTGAATTTAAGCGAACACTTGTTTCAGAGTTTTGGGAAAATACGGCCCAATACTGGTATATGGCCACTTCCATAATGGGGCAGGATGACCCAAATCTCCAGAACTATGAGAGTTAGAAAGTTGGTTCCGAAGACGAAGTTGTAGAAAATTAAATGTAAGTAAACACGTGTTTCAGGGTTTTTGGCAAATATGGCCCAATCCTGGTATATGGCCACTTCCATAATTAGGCAGGATGACCCAAATCTCCAGAACTATGAGAGTTAGAAAGTTGGTTCCAAAGGCGAATTTGTAGAGAATTAAATATAAGCGAACACGTGTTCCAGGGTTTTGGGAAATATGGCCTAATCGCTGGAATATGGCCACTTCTAGAATTGGAAGTGTTTTTATAGCACTTTTCAACTTCCAATATTTTTCGGTTTTTCTCGACATGACTGAGGTCATCCAATGGAGCTTCCTAGGTTTATGGGATTCTTGTGAATTTCTCTACCACTTTTCAACTTCAATGTGGTTTTTTGATATTTTCGGTCATTCTACACATGAGTGAGGTATTCTAATTGACCAAAATTTTGAGAGGTTTTTGGCGAGAGATAAACTTACAAATGTACTGATATCCGCCAAAAAACCTCTTACAGAGGAGGTGTGACGCAAGTCTTCATTTCTGCTTACAAAAGTTGTGAAATCAGAAAAGGGTGACGCGTTGAGCATCTAAGTTAAAACGATTTTCTTTTAGTTACAAAAGTTCTGAAATCGGAGGAAGTATACGCATTAAAACGAAGTTACGTTGTGTTTTTAAAAAATTGCGTCACAAATTTTTGAGTGTGAAAAGTGAAAGGCTTGAGAAATTATTGCGCTGGTGGGTCTGGCATTTGTGACGCAATTTTTTAAAAACACAACGTAACTTCGTTTTAATTTTTTTGCGTATCGAAGCTGAATGCGTCACCTTCCTCTGATTTCAGATCTTTTGTAACTGGATGAAAATCGTTTTAACTTAGATGCTCAATGCGTTACCCTTTTCTGATTTCACAACTTTTGTAAGCAGAAATAGAGACTTGCGTCACACCTCCTCTGTAAGAGGTTTTTTGGCAGATTTTTTTTACCCGCGCAGGTACGCCCTTCAGCTTATAGTTTTTTCTTCACTAATATTGGAACATTTCCACCTCGAAGTTGGTGGTTTCTTCATTTGGATGTCTAAATAAGATTAGCGAAAAACGTCTTTGCCCATACCTTGAAATCAGGTTTGTGAATGTTACTGAAACTTTTTTGTACAGCCCGGTTCAATAGTTCGATGCTTGAGGTCAAAAGTGTGAGTCTAACTCGAGCTACTCTACCACACTTTACTAAAGAATTTTGGCACCAGGCTGCCTTCTTATTCCCAGTTCTGGAACTCGGGGAAGCAGGATGGTGCTGACCAAAAAATTTGCAGAAATGTTTTCTTTCGACTTTGGAAATAGTTTTGCGAAGAGAGAATTTTGGCACAAGGCTGCCTTCATATTTCCAGTTCTAGAACTCCACAAAGCAAGCTGGTGCTGACTCAAAATTTGTCAGAAATGTTGTCTTTCGACTTTACAAATAGTTTTGCGAAGAGAGTATTTTGGCACCAGGCTGCCTTCATATTCCCAGTTCTAGAACTCGATGAATCATGCTGGTGCTGTCTCAAAAATTGTGAGAAATATTGTCTTTCGACTTTGCAAATAGTTTTGCGAAGAGCGAATTTTGGCACCAGGATGCCTTCATAATCCCAGTTCTAGAACTGGAGGAAGTAGGCTGGTGCTGACCTAAAAATTGTCATAAATGTTGTCTTTCGACTTTGCAAATAGTTTTGCTAAGAGAGAATTTTGGCACCAGGCCGCCTTCATATTCCCAGTCTTAGAACTAAAGGAGGTAGGCTGGTGCTGACCTAAAAATTGTCAGAAATTTATAACAACAACCCTTTAACTTCGAAAGACGCGCTAATTTCGCCATCTATTCTCACCGCGGCCCATTGAATCAGAAGGTAAGGAACGCCGATGAACTCATTTTTGTAAGAAGATTCATGTTCTAAATGTGTCCCAACATCTAGTGCTTTAAGTTCAGTGTACGACCGCGTTTGAGCGCGAAATTTTTTAATATCATTTTCTATTACCACCGACCTCTCGAATTCTAGAGATTGGCATTTATCGAAACTAATGCAAGGAGTTGTGTGGCTCAGTGGCTAGAGCGGTGTACTGGAATGCAAAAGCTGCTTTTTGCATCGTGGGTTCGCGAAAGCGGCATTTTTTCTTTGCAATTCTTACTGCTGATAACACAGCAAAATATCTTGTGGAATGAGTCGTAAAATATACGAAATATGTAATGTGTAAAACACAAACAAGTAAAAAAATGTCAACGGCTGAGTGCGAACCTACGACGCAAAAATTATTATTTAATATTGGAACCTCGGCCCAACTCACTTAACCACTGCGCCATAGAGAGTCTTGCAGTGGGAATGCAAGTTATTGCATTCATTCAGATATGATTATGTCAAAATAAAATTCATTTTCTCAATAGGAGGGTCCACTGAACGTTTGATGTTGGGACACGTTTTTTTTTGGTCATCGGCGTTCCTTACCTTCTAAATCAATGCCGTGGCCCTGCTCCCCGAGTAAATACTCTTAATGGCACGCAGTAAACTCCCATTGCTACCGTACTCGCTAAGAACGCCGAACAGCTTCTGCCTTGATACTACGGGTGCATGGGTGTCTAGCTCCATACAAAAAAAAATGAAACTGTTCATATAACCTATCTCATCTATTTGTTGTGTTCGTCGCGCTTTACTTATTGGTCAAATGGCGCTTTATGACGTTGAGGGAGTATAAAAGCTTTAAGACTAAGTTTCGTAAAAAAAATATTCTGATAATTTTGTGATTGAGTCAGGCCCGGACTGGCGACCGAAGGGCGCAACCGGGCGAGCCGACTGAGGGGCGCCAATCTAAGAATTTTTTTACATGCAAGGGTGTCGTTATCTTGTTGTAGTTTTCGTGATAATTGTGCTCAGATTCCATCGGCATGTAGAGTTACGTGGTGCTTGTCTGCTTGGAAACTGTTTGTTGAGACTCGAAGAATGACAGTATTTGTCGTCGGCTCATGTACCCAGGAACAAACAATGTCCAAGCAGGCAAATAAATAAAAATAACTATTTAAAGACAAGAGCGTTTCTGTATGTAACAGAAGCAGTAAACAAAAAGTGAACTAATCAATCAAATGTCGCTGCCATTCTTTCGATGACTGCCCTAGCCCTATCCAACTAACGGTCGGTTTAAACCAACCGGCGCGCCGGTCGCTTAAAACCAACCGGTGCTTGATTAAACCAACCGGTGGTTGATTAAACCAACCGGCGGTCGATCAAAACCAACCGGCGGTCGATCAAAACCAACCGGCGGTCGATCAAAACCAACCGGCGGTCGATCAAAACCAACCGGCGGTCGATCAAAACCAACCGGCGATCGATCAAAACCAACCGGCGGTCGATCAAAACCAACCGGCGGTTGATTAAACCAACTGGCGGTTCATTAAACCAACCGCCGGTTCATTAAACCAACCGCCGGTCGATTAAACCAACCGGCGGTCGATTAAAACCAGCGGTCGATTAAAACCGGCGGTCGATTAAACCAACCGGCGGTCGATTAAACCAACCGGCGGTCGACTAAACCATCCGGTGGTCGATTAAAACCGGCAGTCGATTAAAACCGGCGGTCGATTAAACCCGGCGGGCGATTAAACCAACCGGTGATCGATTAAACCAACCGGTGATCGATTAAACCAACCGGTGATCGATTAAACCAACCGGCGGTCAATTAAGACCAACCGGCGGTTGATTAAACCAACCGGCGGTTGATTGAACCAACCGGCGGTCGATTAAAACAAACCGGTTGGTTTTAATCGACCGCCGGTTGGTTTTAATCGACCGCCGGTTGGTTTTAATCGACCGCCGGTTGGTTTTAATCGACCGCTGGTTGGTTTTAATCGACCGCCGGTTGGTTTTAATCGACCGTTGGTTGGTGTAATCAACCGCCGGTTGGTTAAATCAACCGCCGGTTGGTTATATCAACCGCCGTTTGGTTTAATCAACCGCCGGTTGGTTTAATCAACCGCCGGTTGGTTTAATCAACCGCCGGTTGGTTTAATCAACCGCCGGTTGGTTTAATCAACCGCCGGTTGGTTTAATCAACCGCCGGTTGGTTTAATCAACCGCCGGTTGGTTTAATCAACCGCCGGTTGGTTTAATCAACCGTCGGTTGGTTTTAATCGACCGCCGGTTAATTTGAATCGACCGTCGGTTGGTTTTAATCGACCGCCGGTTGATTTAATCAACCGCCGGTTGGTTTAATCAACCGATGGTTGGTTTTAATCGACCGCCGGTCGGTTTTAATCGACCGCCGGTCGGTTTAATTCGACCGCCGGTCAGTTTTAATCGACCGCCGGTCGGTTTTAATCGACCGCTGGTTGGGTTTAATCGACCGCCGGTTGGTCTTAATTGACCGACGGCTGGTTTTAATCGACCGCCGGTTGGTTTAATCGACATCCGGTTGGTTTAATCGACCGCCGGTTGGTTTAATCGACCCCCGGTTGGTTTAATCGACCTCCGATTGGTTTAATCGACCGCCGGTTGGTTTAATCGACCGCCGGTTGGTTTAATCAACCACCAGTTGGTTAATCGACAGGCCGGTTAGTTTAGTCGACCGCCGGTTGGTTTAATCAACCACCGGTTGGTTTCAATCGACCGCCGGTCGATTTTATTCGACCGCTGGTTGGTTTTAATCGACCGCCAGCTGGCTTTACTCACTGCTGGTTGGTTTTAATCGACCGCCGGTTGGTTTTAATCGATCGCCGGTAGGTTTTAATCGACCGCTGGTAGGGTTTAATCGACCGCCGGTTGGTCTTAATTGACCGACTACTGGTTTTAATCGACCGCCGGTTAATTTGAATCGACCGTCGGTTGGTTTTAATCGACCGTCGGTTGGTTTTAATCGACCGCCGGTTAATTTGAATCGACCGTCGGTTGGTTTTAATCGACCGCCGGTTGGTTTAATCAACCGCCGGTTAGTTTAATCAACCGCCGGTTGGTGCAAACGTAGCTGCTTTTTTGAATTTTTTAATTCAACGTTTATTATAATTCATTTAAAAATCACCCGATTTTGTGGGAATTTAATATTTGATTTTCGGCTAAAAATAAGATCACGTATAAGATCGATTGTAGGTCTACGGTTAGATGTTATATAGAGGCTTACCCAGGAAATAACGCGTATTTCGTTCAAAATTATTGAGAACTATTCTTTTTCTAATTTCTTTTTTTGGGACTTTTAATAAAAAGGCTACTAGTTCAATCCAATTTTTATTCATTGACTAATTTTCATGGCCACTTTTTAACGATGTGTACAACATTTTATGTGCAAAGCACTTTATCAGGCACCAGACGCTCAATCATGACTCGAGGCACAAGTCGAGTGTCATAACTTACGTCGTGCACCCAACAAAGCACCCCACACCGTGCCACATGCAACAGAGGCGTTTATATTTCTGCTTTATTATATCGATATTCATACATCTCATTTTTTATCTTCATTTATCCATTGCATTTATTCACAAATTTATGACAAAATTAGATAATATCTTATCAAATTTGACATATTCGCTAAAAAAGCTTTTAAATGTAAACATATTCGCTGTTCTATAACTATATCTAAACTATTTACAACGAGGAAATTCTTTGCAATAAATAAATGTTTACAATAAAACTAAATTCCCTAATCATTTCCATAAATGATCGCAATTTTTTAATTATATAAAAATAATACCATTCATATAAAATAGACATTTTTCATGCGGAAGTGACTTAGGACGCTGCAATTCAGTCTAGTCGACTCTTTTAGACGAGGACCCGTTAAAGATTTTCTGCTTTCCCTATTTGCTAGAACGAATTTCATTAAAATTAACTGGCGAACAGACAAAATAGACAGTTTTCATGCGAAAGTGGCTTGAGGCGCTGCCTTTCAGTCTTGTCGATTCTTTGCGTCGAGGACCCGTTGAAGATTTTCTGTTTCGCCTATTTGCTAGAACGAAATTAATTAAAATTAACTGGCAAACAAACGAAATAGAAGTTATTCACGCGGAAGTGGCTTAAGACGCTTCCTTTCAGTCTAGTCGACTCTTTTAGACGAGGACCCGTTCAAGATTTTCTGCTTTCCCTATTTGCTAGAACGAATTTCATTAAAATTAACTGGCGAACAGACAAAATAGACAGTTTTCATGCGGAAGTGGCATAAGACGCTGCCTTTCAGTCTAGTCGCTTTGAGTCGAGGACCGGTTGAAGATTTTCTGTTTCGCCTATTTGCTAGAACGAATTTCATTAAAATTAACTGGCGAACAAACGAAATATAAGTTATTCACGCAAAAGTGGCTTAAGACGCTTCCTTTCAGTCTAGTCGACTCTTTTAGACGAGGACCCGTTGAAGATTTTCTGCTTTTCCTATTTGCTAGAACGAATTTCATTAAAATTAACTGGCGAACAGACAAAATAGACAGTTTTCATGCGGAAGTGGCTTAAGACGCTGCCTTTCAGTCTAGTCGTTTCTTTGAGTCGAGGACCGGTTGAAGATTTTCTGTTTCGCCTATTTGCTAGAACGAATTTCATTAAAATTAACTGGCGAACAAACGAAATATAAGTTATTCACGCAAAAGTGGCTTAAGACGCTTCCTTTCAGTCTAGTCGACTCTTTTAGACGAGGACCCGTTGAAGATTTTCTGCTTTTCCTATTTGCTAGAACGAATTTCATTAAAATTAACTGGCGAACAGACAAAATAGACAGTTTTCATGCGGAAGTGGCTTAAGACGCTGCCTTTCAGTCTGGTCGTTTCTTTGAGTCGAGGACCCGTTGAAGATTTTCTGTTTCGCCTATTTGCTAGAACGAATTTCTTTAAGATTAACTGGCGAACAAACGAAATATAAGTTATTCATGCGGAAGTGGCTTAAGACGCTTCTTTACAGTCTAGTCGACTCTTTTAGACGAGGACCCGTTGAAGATTTTCTGCTTTCCCTATTTGCTAGAACGAATTTCATTAAAATTAACTGGCGAACAGACAAAATAGACAGTTTTCATGCGGAAGTGGCTTAAGACGCTGCCTTTCAGTCTAGTCGACTCTTTTAGACGAGGATCCGTTGAAGATTTTCTGCTTTCCCTATTTGCTAGAACGAATTTCATTAAAATTAACTGGCGAACAGACCAAATAGCCAGTTTTCATGCGGAAGTGACTTAAGACGCTGCCTTTCAGTCTAGTCGACTCTTTTAGACGAAGACCCGTTGAAGATTTTCTGATTTCCCTATTTGCTAGAACGAATTTCATTAAAATTAACTGGCGAACAGACAAAATAGACAGTGTTCATGCGGAAGTGGCTTAAGACGCTGCCTTTCAGTCTAGTCGAGTCTTTTAGGCGAGGACCCGTTGAAGATTTTCTGCTTTCCCTATTTGCTAGAACTTATTTCATTAAAATTAACTGGCGAGCAGACAAAATAGACAGTTTTCATGCGGAAGTGGCTTAAGACGCTGCCTTTCAGTCTAGTCGTTTCTTTGAGTTGAGGACCCGTTGATGATTTTCTGTTTCGCCTATTTGCTAGAACGAATTTCATTAAAATTAACTGGCGAACAAACGAAATAGAAGTCATTCACGCGGAAGTGGATTAAGACGCTGCCTTTCAGTCTAGTCGTTTCTTTTAGACGAAGACCCGTTGAAGATTTTCTGCTTTTCCTATTTGCTAGAACGAATTTCATTAAAATTAACTGGCGAACAGACAAAATAGACAGTTTTCATGCGGAAGTGGCTTAAGACGCTGCCTTTCAGTCTAGTCGTTTCTTTGAGTCGAGGACCCGTTGAACATTTTCTGTTTCGCCTATTTGCTAGAACGAATTTCACTAAAATTAACTGGCGAACAAACGAAACAGAAATTTTTCACGCGGAAATGGATTAAGACGCTGCCTTTCAGTCTAGTCGACTCTTTGAGACGAGGAACCGTTGAAGATTTTCTGCTATGCCTATTTGCTAGAACGAATTTCACTAAAATTAACTGGCGAACAAACGAAATAGAAATTTTTCACGCGGAACTGGCTTAAGACGCTGCCTTTCAGTCTAGTCGATTCTTTGAGACGAGGACCCGTTGAAGATTTTCTGCTTCGGCTATTTACTAGAACGAATTTCAATAAAATTGAATTCAAATGAACTGACATCGTCCCTGTAGCGAAGGTGAAGTATCTGGAGGTTATTGTCGATCGTAAATTAAATTGGATAGAGCACGTCAAGGACAGCAGCTTTCTAAATTTGCAGAAACTATTTTGTGAGGAACTGGGGCTTTCCGTTCCGTCCAAGGCTATACTGTGGATTTATTTATTTATTTACGAGCCAATGGCATAAATGCTGGCTGGCTCACGTCAATAAAACGATCATATAATTGAAAGTTATTAATTCCAAACTGAAAAGCAGAAACCGGAGGCAATATGTCGGCCCAGTCGACCCGTCGAAGCTTCCACATGCCCTCTGCTACGATCAATGTGTGTCATTTACAAATTCGGACCAGCGATGTGTTTACGAGAAAGGAGCTTTTCCTTGGGTATGGCTCAATGGTACCATCGGTTCGTTCGTCAAAATGTAAATAGAAAAGAGATAAATGTTATTTGAGAATGTGACAGTGAATAATAGCTTAAAGTAGGAAATCGTATCTATGTCAGGTTAGCTATCTGAGCCCATGGCTTCTCAGTACTCCTCTCGTCAAATTCATCGACTTCACCGCTGCGCGGAACGTATTGGTATCGTCTAACAAGTGCGCGAACACATTGAAAACCATTGTCATAAAGTTAACCGGCTCGAAGAACCCATAATCAGTCCGATGCCTTTCTACAATCATATAGTGAACGTTGCGCAGCAGCCTGACTGGCTGACTCACTCTAAACCTCATCCGTAAGGAAGGAGAATCTAGGCGGCCGCTAAGGACGTCATATACGAACATCGCTGACAGATTCAGCCTTCTACGTGACAACGACTCGATCTGAATGGATTCGCATCTGGTAGCATACGAGGGAAGACGATAGCTATCGTCGCGACGCACAGACCTCCTCAGCGCATATATCAAGAACTTCTTCTGAATGGACTCAATCTTCTTGCTGTAACTCCGGTAGTGAGGCGCCCACACTGTCGATGCATATTCTAGGTGAGACCTAACGATGAAGCAGTCATAAGGCCTACGATGAGTCACGGCTGCGTTGTGTGGTGGCCGAGGCTCGATATAAGTAGTGCGAGGAAAGAACTAAACGAGATTCAAAGGCTGATGTGCATTTGTGTTACCGGTGCTATGTGGTCGACAGCTACGGAGGCTATTGAAACGTTGATTAATTAGCCACCGGTCTACGTGGAATTGAAGGCGAAAGCTTTTTGCACCGCGAAAAGGTTGTCACAGTACGATCTCTGGACTCTGGAGATGCCTAGAGACCAGAGACAGACTTTGTGAGAGTTTTAAGACTGTCACGCCCAGCAGGTCGGAATGGCTGGAAGGGTGGCCAAGTCACATTTCGGGTGAAGGAGTTGTGAGCTTCACTGACGGCTCCAAAACTTCGGAAGGTGCGGGAGCCGGAGTATATTCCCGGCTGTTGAGGGTGGGTCGAGAAATGCAAAATGTTTTTTTCAACTCTGGACCTATTTTCATCGATGTTTTCAATCATCTATAGCATTTTGGGTCAAAAGAAAAATTTTAAAAAGTCGGGCTATTGCTTGCCCAAAGCGGTTTTTTGAAAATTTTCCAGTTTTCGTGAGTCGTACTACTCTGAAGTATTGCCATAGCTAATATAAGGTGTGAATTTTTCCACTCTTCTCTGTTATCGAGTTCCTTAGGGTCAAAGGAAAACACACAGCAAAAGAAGATGAGAAATTCGTTGCAAACATACTTTTCTGAGAACAAATAGTTCGTCGGATGTCAATTTTTTTGGGTGTTTTAGACTTTGATACCGATAGTAAATGTAAATTGTTTTTTGATAAATTTGAGAAATACTATGTTGCTATGTTTTATTGTTAACAATGCGGGATTTGATCTATTGTCTTCAATTTGCAATATTAACTATTGAAATCTCAAAACGTCGTTTCAGCTTTAGTTAGTCTCATAGGAATTTATATTTAACAAACATATTCAGTTTCGAAGCAAACACAATTTCAATTTTTTATACAGAAACAGAAAAATGAAAACATTGAACTGCAGCATTAATGTTGGAGTTGCTCCTGAGGAGGACAGAATAATAGGTGAATCAGAAGAGCTTGAACGAGAAGTGATGGAACGAGAGAACGAGATTGGACGAAAAGAGATTGGACGAGAAGAGATTGGACGAGAAGAGACTGCACGAGAAGAGATTGGACGAGAAGAGACTGCACGAGAAGAGATTGGGCGAGAAGTGATTCAACCAGATATTGAAGTAATATACTTTGATGACTACGCTGCCTGTGAACATGACGATTTCCACAGTATCAATGACAATGAAGATTTAATGGAAATCGATACAGATCGAAATAATGGATTCGATGAAGCAATGGATGACGATGTTCCAAACCCGGATGAGACAGATAATGAAAGAATGCCAGACGGACAAACGGACGGACAGACGGACGAACAGACAGACGGTCAAACGGACGTACATACAGACGGACAAACAGACTTACAGGCAAACATCAGTGCAACATTTGAAAATCTGGAAAATTCTATTATTGGACGGAGAATCGTAGATATGGGTTTTTTTATAACACAGCTTACTCATGTTGCCGATCATAATGTTGGTGAATGCTTCTTCAGCGACGTGAAAGTGATGAAAGAAATCAAGAACGGATTCCACTCAAAATTATTATTACAATGCAATAGCTGTGGTGAATCATTCTCATTAGTAACAAGTGAAGACGAGAGGAGTACTGAAACCATCGATTTGAATTCGGCGTCTGTGTTAGCATCCAATATGATTGGCATTGGATTTTCCCAATTAGAGCAGTTTATGAGCATTATAGATGTTCCTGCTATGTGTGCCAATAAATTCAAAAGCCTCAACGACGACATTGGAGCACTCTGGGAAATGGCAGCGGAGCAATCAATGAGAGAAGCTGCTGAAGAAGAGCGTCAAGCTGCAATTGAACGAGGGGATGTCGATGGAGAGGATGGGATTCCTCATATTTCTGTTGTTGCTGATGCTTCTTGGGCCAAACGAGCTTACAACAGAAACTACACGTCGTTGAGTGGAGTATCAGCAATAGTTGGCGCGACTTTCGGCAAGGTGTTATGGATAGGGGTTTGCAACAAGTATTGTGTAATCTGTGTACGAAGCAAGAATAAAGGCTTGACGCCACCTCCACATTTTTGCACTTGCAACTTTTCCGGTCCATCTTCTGAAATGGAGTGGAAGTCTATAGTGCAAGGATTTCAGAAAAGTGTGGAGCTGTACAACATGCGATACCTTAAGCTCATAGCAGATGGCGATTCAAGCACTTATTTGAAATTATTGGAGGCCAAGCCATACCAAGATCGTATGATTGAAAAAGACGAATGCTGCAACCATCTACTGCGCAATTTCCGGAAACAGCTAGAGTCGTGTACAACAGGCTGTCCAAGAGGCTTAACTAAGCATGTTGAAAATAGTTTGGAGCGAATCCGAAAATGTGTGTCTTGCGCGGTCAAATACCGCAACAATGAGGAAAACGACGAAGGCGTAAAGATTGCTCTTCTGAAGTCCGACATGAGCAACATCATTCACCATGTCTTTGGCGACCATTCCAACTGTCCCAATTACATAAAAGACTCTTGCAAGGAAGAAAAAAACCATATTCCAACATTGAAGCAAAGTGGGACTTATGAAAAGCTATCCATTCCCATAAGAAAGCTGTCGTATTGTGCAAAAGACCTCTTGTTAGGAGAATCGAATAATGTCGCTGAGCATTATAACTCCATAGTGGCAAAATTTATTGGCGGAAAAAGAGTGAATTTCGCATTGTCGCACTCTTACACATTTAAGGCACATGCTGCGGCTGTTCAATTTAACTCCAAAAAGGCCGTGACGACATTCTACCGAGCAGCATTTCAAAGAGAGCCACCAGCACTTACTCAAAAAATTGAAACAAAGCGCCTTGAGAAAGTTCTACGTGAAAAAAATAGACGTGCACAAAATAAAGCCAACCATGTTCGTCCTAAGCGCTTCAACAGCACAAAAGAAAAGGCAATTGGATATGGGAAAAACTGTCAGACTACAGACTTGTCTCCAGACGACTTCGCCAATGAAAAGAAAATATTTCTGGAGAAATTAAAAGAAAATTTTGAGAACCGCATTGCAAACGAAGAGGCAACTCGCATGAAAGAGAAGAGCACTCTCTTCCGAAAGATTACAAGCTCTGTTCTCATGGCATCAGATTTTGGGGCTGTTTGCAAAGCAAGGGCTTTGTCTGCGCATGTGGAGCAAATATGCAAGAAGATGGTTACTCACAATAGGGCAATGAAACACAACAATGAATCGTTGCCTACAGCTCTAAAGTAACTTTCTGAGGAACATCAGTTAGTCATACGAAATTGCGGCGTCTACCTTGATGAACAGCACATGTGCCTAGCAGCTTCACCTACAGGAATTACAACTGATGGTGAGGTGGTAATCGAGATCCTGTGCCCGATATCAATTGCCTCTAAGAACCCTAACGATACTTCGGTGTTGTGTGAGTGAAACAACTTTATCCAAATTATTACAGTCCGTCCAATATATTCTATACGGTAAGGCAAAAAATCGATCAAATTTTAGTAGAGACGCTGGGGTGATAATATGCTGTCCTGTAACCATTCCCGATCATCATCATCAATCAAATTTTATAGACCATTATTACCTTCCGATGTGAGGTCTTTATGTCACAACCACAGAATGGTGAACTATCTACCTCCATGCCCTTCTATCCCCCGCCAAGCAGATGGTTTGTTCGCCCAGAGAAAGTCCCCTAAATTCTTAGTCTGATTTAATTGAATCTATAAACCTTCTCCTTCGTCTACCCTTGGCCTAACACCCGGGACCTGTGTATCCAAGATTCTTTTCGGTAGCCTGTTATTACCCATCCTTTAAACGTGCATAAACCAGCGTAGACTACTAGCCCTTGCCCCCTCTTCCACTGACGAAATCCCTAAATTTGTCGTAGTTCCTAATATGATTATCCTATTGCTCCCTCCGATTAACTTTCGCTATACTCCTAAGAACCTTCAACCTAAGCAACCTCCAGGTCATGCACGAGGTATTCGTACTCCAACCAATTCTCACTACCATACATAAATGTAGAAATTGACCTGTGGATAACTAACGTTGTTAAGTAGCGGTCTGTCTGTGTCTGTCTGTGCACCGGTGCACCCTTTATCGATAATTTGTCATCTATGATTAAACAAAATTAACTTTTTTGACTACACTCTACCGCTACTTTCATATACCCATTACAATGGTTTATTTCGCTACTTATTTCGTTTTTGTTGAACAAGTGCGACCTCAACTAACTTCCTCCTTTCCTCAAATTACGTAACTAACTTGCCATCTTCTGAAAAAATGGTTCCGAAATACTTGAATTCAGAAACTTGCTCCAGCTCCTCCCCATTTAAATTCCAAGCTATCTCCTTCCGAGATTTGCCAACATGCATAACCTTTGTTTTCCCTACATTTACCTTCATCTCGTACTCCTCAGATGCGGCATCCTGGCAGTCAATTCCACCCTGTCAATCCCCAGTTTTACCTGCTAACAGAATCAAGTCATCCGCATAGCCCTGGAGTTTCAATATTACCCTGACGAACCTCATTAACCTCAAAAAACTCGCTAATTTTGCCATCTACTCTCACCACGGCGCTGCTCCCTGATTAAATACTCTTAAACCTCGAACAGCTTCTACCTCGGTACCCGGTCGAATGAATAAAACTTTTCGGTAGTCTGCCTGAGACAGAAAATCTGATACTGACACCCTCTCAAAGGCCATTTTTTTCTATGAATTTTCAGGACCCAAAGGAATAAGATGTCAACTTGGTTCCAAAAGCAAAGTTTAATAGACATATT
The DNA here is from genome assembly GCA_029228625.1 of Pseudolycoriella hygida. Taxonomy (NCBI): domain Eukaryota; kingdom Metazoa; phylum Arthropoda; class Insecta; order Diptera; family Sciaridae; genus Pseudolycoriella; species Pseudolycoriella hygida. The sequence continues at coordinate 67,810,928 of CM055404.1, read as the reverse complement.
TAAAGTGATGTCAGGGTTCAAAAATCAAAATCAAATCAAATTTTGGAAACTCAAATCAAAATGATGATCAAAGTTAAAAATTTGATCATCAAAATTAAAATCAAATCAATTGATGATCAATTTGATCATTTTGATTATCATTATTTTTTGAGCGTGTAAGAGTGATTTCTAGTGTCATTCACGATGAGCAGAAGTTCCGTAATAAACATTAAGAATTGTATTCCATTTCTGACAAAAAGTCATCGAGAAATTAACGATAAACTTTTGATCATCATATCGATTGATTTTTTAGTTCCACTTTTTGATTTGATTTTGATTTTTTTTATTATTTTGATTTTGATGATCAAACTGTGATACGCTTTGAGCATCACTTCAAATGTTGTGAAAAATTATGATCTTCAAACTCAAATCAAATTTTTTTGAACCCTGAGTGATGTTTTGTGTGTTGATGTTGCAATCAAAGATGGAGGAAATTATGGTTAAAGTATCGAAATATCAAAAATTCGTTAAAACGTCCTTCGGAGAAGTTATAGAGAATTTCAAGAGCTACATTTTTTCCTTCAACTCAACGTAAATCAACCAAACCGAACCCAACTCAACTCAACTCAACCCAACTAAACTCAACTCAACACAACCCAACTCAACCCAAGACAACCCAACTCAGCTCAACCTAACCCAGCCCAATCTAACTTAACCCAACCCAACCGAACTCAAACCAAATAATTTGGCTCCACCCAAGTCAATCTTGGATTTTTTTATCTCAACACACATCTACACGACCTGTCTGGCATCATTAGTTCCTTCCAAACAATTCATCAAGCTTACATCTACATCGCAAAACTCAAAGGGGAGGTAGGGGGTGGTGGGAGTTATATTTTCTTTATGTGTTTCATCCTCTTCCGATGGAAACAATGCACCGTGAGCATAATTAGTCCAATCTTTTTCTGAATTCGACTCACAGCTGGGACGCTAGAAATTTTGGCTCTTTGTAGTGACCTCACTCCTAAACGCGTTATCCTATTTGTGCCATTGAAAAGGAAGGTCTCAAAGGTTTTTTTGACTTTCCGTAGTTTCCGCCATCTTTGATTGCAAAATCAACACACAAAACATCACTAAAAAAAACTTTAAATATTTCTATTATACTTTGCCTTTCGATTTTTTTTTTAACGTCATTTTCCATGTCAGCTAGTGTATAGTTAGACAATAAAATTAATATCAATCAATATCCTCTTCCGTTGGGTCCTGAAATTTCATAGAAAAAAATGACATAAATGACAAATAACACAGGCGAACAGTTGAGCTGCCGTCGATGAATCCGATTATTTTGGAATCGGGAATGGTCACAGAACAACATATTATCACCCCAGCATCTCTACCAAAATTTGCCCAATTGTGCCTTTTTTTGGCCTTAGCGGGTAGACTAATCCGAAACCGACAAATCGCTCGCTCTAATAGTTTCTACAGTTCATATGTTCCATACAAATAAATCCCATTTGTTCTGATTTTCGCTGTGCTGATCGTCTATGTGCATGTGCATGTTCTTCAGCTTATGTAGTAGATATTTAAATTTTCTGGAAGATTTTCAAAAATTTTTCTTGGAAACTTGTTTTCTTTTGAAAATAAGGTTTTTCTTGAAAATATGTATTTTTTTAATTTGAATGTTCTTAACAATATTCAGAAATTGTAAATAAGAAAATAGTTGAATGCTGTACTTACGAAACGATGATGAACCTGAATATCGACGATGTTTAGCAAAAACCAGAACCAAATTGGAATTTACTTGCATGGAAAGTGTCTAAACTGTGGAGACTATTGATACGAACCCACCAACTCATGGGTCCAAATTGGACAGGTTACAAACATCGTGGTAAACCCAATAGACCCTCTTTCGAAGAACTTTTTTTTTCGTACGGGTCTAAAAAGTTGGTGATTTCGTAAACGATAGTTGGTGGCTTTCCATGAATATTTTAATAATTTTTTAAAATATCATCATCATCATCATCATCACACTTTATAGACCGTTTGTACCTTTCGGTGTGAGGTCTTTACTACTGATCATGGACCACCCTTCTCCATACTCCCCTATCCTGTGCCAAGGAGATGGTTTG